>JAQJVL010001386.1:155223-198836 GCA_035578905.1 Stictocephala bisonia | reverse complement strand
ATGATGAATGGAAAGGTATACACCTAAATGGTAACGTACTTGACTGAATGTGAATTTTTATATAATGTTCTTTTAATCTAATTTAAGAGAAATTGATTGTCTATGGAAAATATTCTTGAATATGATAAACTACAAAATGTGTATTGTATCTTCTTATGCTAATGTTACCCAGTGATGACCGAGATCGGTATCTTGAACACATCTCTGACTACTGAACTATGCGGCTGCGATGCAACATGTTGGCGCTGATGCACAGTGTATTGAAATTGGAATGAACTATTGATAGTAAAACGAAAACGATATGAAACCACTTGTATTTTGATCACAAATACTGTCTATTCCACTATTCAAAATACAGTAGAGTCCCGCTATTCCGAAAATCCGCCTATTCCGAACAGACTTCAGAAAAAATACTACCGATTTTAAAATTTTTTTAAGACTCAAAAACTGAAGAAATTATAAAGACGTTCGCTAAAAACATATATTTACATATTGTTATACAAAATATACAGTACAAAGAAGTTTAATAAAGACATACCTTTTTTAGGCCTTGAGGAAACCCTAGGCTTGAGGAAAACACTAAACTAAACTACACACACTTAAGAAGTAAAGTCGGTGATTTTTTTCTGACGAAGTGCAGTAAATCGACTTGAGGATGCAATGTTCCGCCATCGACGCATAAACATAACATCATTTGGTGTTGATGAAGCGTGTTGTTCGACGTAGCGTAAGGCGAGGTCAAGAGCATTTGCCGCGTCCGAGTGAGATACGAGTTCAGTTTGAGTGTTCATCTCTTCCTCGCTTTCCTCCGAGTCGATCTCAGCTGACGAGCCCTGCACCATAGCTACAATATCTTCGTCTCCATACTCCTGATGGCCATTGTCGTCAACAGCAAACCACTCCTCAACACAGCTTTCTTCTGATGTTTCACAGCCAGGGATTTTGTTGAGTAGTGGAAGAAGTTCACAGTCTTTTTTTACTGGTTTAAAAGTTGTTTCAACAAATTCCAATTCAGGCCAGAGATTTTTCCACGATTTTGTATTGCACCTTCATTAGTGCTTTCCCACGCTTCAGCTACCCAGTAAATCACATCTTTTACTGTAATTTTCTTAAGCTTTTGAAGGATTGTGCTTGTGAGGTCATTTTCATCCTCTTCAAGTAAGGTGCGAAGCAGCATTTTTCGGTATTTTTGTTTGATGGCCTGCAACACACCCTGGTCCATAGGCTGAAGAATTGATGTAACATTTGGTGGCAGAAAAATTGCTTTGGTGTTTCCACAAACAAGTTTCATGTCTTCCGGGTGGGATGGTGCATTGTCTATAAACAGCAGAGCACGATTAGGCAATCCATTTTCTCTATTGAACGCAGTCACTTTAGGGACAAATTGGCGATCGAACCATTCCTTGAACAAGTCACGTTCCATCCAAGCTTTTTTTTGATTCCTATAATATACAGGAAGTGCGTTAATGTTAATGTTTTTTGAACGCTCGTGGTTTCGCCGATTTGCCTATTACCATCAGTGGAAGTTTGTTTGTTGCCGAGGCGTTGCTGCAAGCTAAGACAGTTAGACGTTGTTTGTCCATTTTGAACCCTGGGGCAGATTTCTCTTCTTTTGAAGCAAGACTTTTGGTAGGCAGAGCCTTAAAATTCAGTCCGGTTTCATCCGCGTTATAGACTTGCTGCGGAGAGTAATTTTCAGAAGAAATAAGTTCTTTAAATTCCTTTAAATAATTGTCAGCTGATTCGTTGTCAGCTGATAGTTTCTCCCCAGTAATCGTGAGCTGTCTAATTCCGTGCCTTTTCTTCCAACGATCCAAAAAGCCACAGCTTGCTGAAAATGAAGGTTCACCATCCATAAGCTTGTTTAGTTGAAGCGCCTTTTCTTTTACCAAAGACCAGAAATGGGGATTCCTTTCTGTCTCTCTTGAGTAAACCATAAGAATAAGGCCTCATCAAGCTTTTCATATGAAGACACAGTCGTTTTTTGCCGTTTTTCAAGAGTTTTTTCACTTGAAGCAGAACAAAACTGCTCAATTTTAACACGATTCTTTTTCCAGTCGCTAATCGTTGCTTTTTCCGACACCATATTCAACTGACAATTTAGAAGCACTTTCCCCTTTGTCCAGTCTTTTCAACACTTCAAGTTTTTGTTGTAAAGTACACGAAGAACGACTTTGTTTACTTGCCATATTTAATGATTATCAGTTGACGTAAAGGACTAAGAACAGAAGTGAAAACACACAGTCGCTCCGTAAAGTAACTCAACACTCACGGAATAAACCTTCACAATAAATTTGCTTTAAGCGCACACACTTCATCAAAAACAACGTTAGAGTGAACACTAACATGGTGTACGTGCGAAACTAGATCAACAGTTACAGCAGTTCAAACCGGTTTTTCAGTGGTGGGGGTAGAGGAGATTCACCATTCAATGAGTCATGGTGTTTGGAACGTGAGAGGGGAAGGGATAGATAGGCGTCGACGGATGATCGTATGAGTCACCGAAGGTCACTGCCCTTCCCTTCCGACTTTCACTTGTTTACGAGCTGATCAACGCTGATATCTCGATATTATTCATGAAATCCGCCTATTCCGAATTCCCGCGAATCCGAACAGTGTTCGGTCCCAATTAGTTCGGAATAGCGGGACTCTACTGTAGTGGACTGTATAAAAATCATGAAAATTGAACTAACTATAAAAAAACAATGGTCATCCTAAATTTCTAACTTATCTTAATAACAATTGCCTAGCAACCAAAATTATAGAAATACAAAACATATGTTAAATAAAGTTTGAATACAAACATTAAACCAATACACAGAGGTATTAAATAGAAACAACTGTTGTATGAATAAACATTCAACCAAACGATTGGTGTTGCTGGTATTTTGTCATATAATCTTTCTTCAATGATTTGATTTACTTTTTCTATTCTTCTTCACTAGCAATCTTTAATCAAAAGCCTGAATGTACCTGAAACAGTTCCTCAGTAGGCTCTATATTGCAAGTCAGAACCCACTACCTCCAAGTTAGAAAGTAGCTATTAAAAATGTCATGATCCACATAAGGATCTTAAATATTAGTGTGGACATTTTTAAAAGTAATATTTCTGCCTTGATTTTTAGTTTTCTTGTAACTCACATCAGTTGGTAATTATATCCTACTCTGTTGTTAAAAAAACTTAGAATTTTTTTTTAATTCAGTAATCTAATTTTTATACAGTAGAACTTTGATACTGTAATTTGAACCTGAAGGGACCGATGCGAAAATTCAAATTATCCAATACTTCAAATTAACCAAGTTGTATTTTTTATGTAACTTTCATGATCCTAAAAGGCTTAAAATAATACCCACAAATTACTTTTTTAATATAAAATTTAATGTATTCATTTAAAGTTCACTACAGTATATTAAACATAACTATAGAGGCATACAGTATGTAAAAATTACAATAATGAAGGTTTAACAAATTAGGTAAATGCAGTACATGTACAGTATGTACATAGGCTTACACTTTTTAAAGTTTAATAAAGTAATTAGAAATATCTTGTTGCTTTGAAGAATTAGTTTTTCTGTATTTACAAAATTTTCAAGAATATTTAGAGATTGTAAAACAGATTCACTTACATTAGTTTGCCCTTCAATATACCGTCGAAAATCATAAAGTTGCTGAAGTGCCTCTGATGTTGTAGGGATTGATGGCTGTTCTACTTCATCCACATCTTCTTCCAGGTCCGACAATTCAGCATTGTTTTTGTTCTTTACCTCCGCCAAAATGTCTTGATCAGAAAGTTCTCCACACACTGCTACTTGTTCATCTAAATTTACGTACTCTTCAAAGGTTGACTCTTCCCATCCGTCGGGTGTAGAAGGAACATCTTCTTCTAAAGCTCTATCATGGTCAGATATCTTGACAAACCCAGCTTTTTTGAAGCAATTCGAAATTGTTGTTTGAGACACTTGACCCCATGCACTGTGACACATTCTTGATGCTTGAAGGAGGTCAATTTTGAAGGTGTTTTTCTTTTCCAATGAATATGTCAAGAGGTTTTGTACAACAAGTCGCCGGTAAAAGTGTTTAAAATTTTTAATAATGCCCTGATATATTGGTTGTACAACTAACGTCATGTTAGGGGGAAAAAGATAACCTTAACATTGCCCATATTTGGAATTGAATTGTGGGCAGTACAGTTGTCAACAAACAGGATGATTGTTCTTTTCTGTTTACAGAAATGTTTGTCTAGTTTTAACAGTCACTCTGCAAACAGCTCTGATGTCATCCAAGCCTTCTTGTTTGATTTGTATTCGATAGGTTTGGATTTTACGTTTTTAAAGCATCTTGGATTGCACAATTTGCCTATCATAAGCAAAGGCAACTTTTCACTTCCGTCCATATTAGCTCCAACTAACAAAGTAACTCTTCCTTTACTGTTCTTTCCTCCACTGCATTGATCTCCTTTAAAAGTTAGTGTTTTGTCTGGAGTACATTTAAAAAATAAACCAGTTTCATCCACGTTGAAAATGTTTTTTTCTGGAGTTTCTTCAATCATTTTTAAAACATCATTTTTCCAAACATTTGCAGCTTCTTGGTTGACGCTAGCACTTTCACCGCAAACAGACTTGAATGTTACATTGTTCCTGTCCTTAAACCCGTCTAACCGACCAGCACTTGCTTTAAAATCATATTTTCCCAAATTTACGGCAAATTCTTCTGCCTTTGTTCAAACAAGAGGTCCTGATAAGGGAATATTCATGTCCCGGGCTTGCTTGAACCACTTAAGCACGCATTCATCAACTTCTGGGTTCTCCGGATCTCTGGCCCTTTTACGGTTCTTGCCACTTAAAGCACTGTTCATTATTTTATCCCTATTCTTTAAAAATATAGACACTGTGTTAGGTGCTATCCCATACTTTTTAGCGATGTCACATTTTTTCATTACACCCTGTTCCACCTCACGAATTACAGCCACTTTTTCATGAAATGGTAATGTCTTGTACTGAACACGCGGCTTACTAGTTGAAGCCATTTTGATCAATAACACAAACAAAACAACTTACAATTAAAGGCACACTAATAAACAACACACAATTAACGCCACAGACTACACGACTGCACTGGAGGGGGTGGGGGTGCCGGGTCAACGATCGCAACATAATGGCAGGGCGCGCCGAGGGGAGGGGAAGAGACGGATTAGGAATTCCCAGAAGGTGATTGCCTGCCGACACACTGACCAAACAATGCAAACCTCAAACGGAACCTTGTTTACAGTACATTAGTCAATGTTTCACTTTTACCGTTGATGTAAAAACTTCGAATTAAAGAGATTTAACTTCGAATTATCCATGATTATTTTACATTGGTAATATTACAATGTTCAAGGCACCAACCCAAAACTTCAAATTAAAGAAGTTCTAATTAATTATCCAAGTTCTACTGTATATTAAATCTTGAAAAGAAAATTGTTTACCAAGATAATTTATTCTTTCTCAATAAGTTTGTTTAAAACTCACTATTTATTTGTGCTAATCTTTTAGATCTTTGTGGCCCATTAAATTTTGTTCCCAAACATTTAAGTAATAGATCTATAGACATATCATAATTTTTTTTTATTAGAAGAACCATAAACCCTCACCCCCGTTTCTGTGCTTTAGGAGTGATTTGAATGGACTAATGTTATTTTGTGAAACAATCCTTGCTTCTTTTTTACTGGCTTTGTGTTGTCTTTGGATACATTAACGTTTTTTTGTATGTTTACAATCTGATAGACAGATGATAAATTTTCTCCAACTCTACTTGAAAACGATCAAGACTTTTGACTAAAATTTTACTTGTATCTCTTATAGGAATGTTGCTTATTCTCGGAAGCTTTACTAAATAATTCTTGTTAAGGCTTCTTAACAAGTCTTTACGTTTTTTTTTTTTTTTTTTTTTTTTTTTTTTTTAAATTCCGTCCTTTTTAAAATACTAATAAAGTTACCCCCAATTTGTTTATGATTAAATTTAAGAAGTAAAACATTCCATTAAAATGCACAATCTCTTCGAAATATTTCTTAAATCAAGCTAGGTGAGCTGTAAATATGTATAACCAATAGTTAAGTATTATACTATAGCTAACTAAGCAGATTTAAAAATTTTTTCTTTCTTCATTTAAAATTTGTATGATCTGTCTTAAAAAAATTATTATTTTATGTTCTGGACTGACTCCAAAAGCAACCAATCTTGAAACCTTTCTTCATAGCTTACAAAACTTTTCATTCCTAAAATTCACCTGGTAATCTTCTTCTGAATGCACTCTTCCTTGATGTTGACATTGGATTGGAGAACGGTGTCCTTCAAACTGATGTTCACTTCAGTCCTACCAATAAACAAAAATGTCTTTACTCTACCAGCTGTCACCCAAACAGTAAACCCTTCCTCTCTATAGCCTAGCCACCTAGGCTATAAATGAATCATTTTGTCTCCTAGAAACCTATAAATACAACAATCAACTTGTCAGTGCCTTCCAAAAGAGAGTTTACTCTAACAACCTTATTAAAAACCAAATCCGTTTAGCCCAGTCCTAAAACCAACCTTAAACCAGAAGTAATTCCCAGTGCTTACCTCTTGTCACCAATTACCTCTATGACCTACAGAAACTAAACCAAATCCTGAAAGATGGCCTTAAACTTATTAAAAGCACCCCTTCATAGCAAAGATCTTGAAAACTTCCAACTGTCACTTTCAGACAAAATAAAAACCTCCGTCAAATGTGGGTCTATCCGAAGTTACCTGATCTTAACAACCCAAACTGTTCTTGTAAGATTACTTTGCCTCTCACATGGACAGAAAAGTAATATCTCAGAAAATATTTGCTCTAAGGTCAGTATAGCTGGGATTATTTCCAGGAGTCTGTGTTTGGAAGGTTTTCTTTAGATTCCAAGGAGATGAGTTAAAAGGGCTCAGCTAGACTGGATTTTCTTCCTATTCTAAAGCTTTCAGTTTCGAGAACCTCATCATAGCCTAAGATGGAGATATAATTTGGGATTGGAGTTGCTAAATGAAAAGAGACTATTTTGTTGGCAAAGTAAGTAAAATCGGTACTAGAAGCATTGAAACAAATATCCTATACTAATTTCCGAAAGTTAGGCTGCTAGGTACATTGTAGATTAGGATTGAAATCACCCAAAACAAGGATGGGAAAGTAAGGGTAACAGCCTACACGCTGCGCTCTAAAGTTAGATTAATTATAGCTAAAGTAAAAGCTAGGTTGCTTGTAAGGTTGTAGATGGGGATCGAAATCATCCAAAGCTCGATACCAGGTACCATTTAACCTAACCTGACATAATAGAACTGTAAGGTTAAACAGCATGCACACTGTGCTCTTAAGTTAAATTAGTTACAGCTAAAGTAAAAGCTAGGGTGCTTGTTAGATTGTAAATGGAGATCAAAATAATCCAAAGTAAGGGTGGAATGGTAGGGTTAACAGAAGAGGTATTGCGCATGTGTTTGTGGCCTGAGCACAGGCGTCACCTTGTGACCAATAGAGTGGCAATATCACAAGTCTGCAGGTTAAGGTAGAAAGCCCATGCGCACGCCCGAACATTTCGCGGGATATTCAAATGTAAGTCCTAGTCTCTTGGTAATACCTTCTGAATCCATTTTGAAACCATTAAAAATAAATAGAGAAAATAGCTCATTGCATTCTACAGACCAGCAATTATCTGACCAACCCTTGCAACAAAAAACCTACAAAGCCTGTGCTATTCATCTCCCAGCCACATCATTTACCAGTTCCACTACCTCTTTAACCTACCTGAAAATCACCTGTGATTCCAACTACTTTAGTTCCAATATTGCTTTGTTCAATATATTGGTCTCAAAAGTGAAACACTCCGCCTTACCCTTTCCCATTCCAACAGTTCCCAACTCATTAGAATAATTAGTGCACCCTCCTAGATAACTAAATCCCGAATCCCGTGACCTTCCTAATCTGAACATCAGATAGATTAATTATCACTTCCTACCTAGCCCTCAACCATCAGCAAACTTCATGTATTCAAACTGGAAAAACTGCATTAACATTGTAGTGTCACTCTGTGGATATAAAACCCCCCACCACTGCTACCTACCCAGCAACAGTTAAAGTTGTCAGTATCTACTGGAAGTGAAAATTAGTTTTTATTTTTTAACTACTCCAAGGTGTTAATGAATTTGTCTTGAGTAATTTTGCTGATGCCCTATCTTCTAATATAGTTATTTGTGATCTAGTACCATTTAACCTAACCTGACATTTCATTAAATGATCTTTATAGACTAAATATTTGTTAAATCTTTACAAACAGTCCTCATTAATGCTTAACAGTAATTTTTTAAAGTAGAAAAAACTTGTTCTACAATTCCAAACGAAAATTGTGTTCAAAATTTAAAAGCACAGCTCATATACGTTTATATTACTTTTTTTATAGCCTATAATTTTATGTATTTCTATAACTTTAAGTGGAGATACTGACTATACCTCCCTAAAAAAATCTGATCTCATACATTTTTCCAAATGTTTGACATAGCTTCTATGCAATATTGAGTTTTATGTTCTGAAATCGGGCAACACTTACGAATTTAATTTTGAGTACTGTACGTAAAATTTGTGTAGTGATTTCATATTTTCTTAAATGGTGTGTTTTAAAGTAAAAGCACAGAAATGTATGGCTTTCAACAAAGTTGGTCATTTGTTTTAGGTCAGGAGCTGTTGAGTGTGAAGAAAAAACAGCAAAGGAATAAATTGATGTTGGAGAAGAAAGGAAAGAAGAAGGCGAGTGCATAATCCAAGTAACTAAATTGGAAACCACAAGCATTGAAATGTATCCACAAATTACCACAGCAAATGTTAAAAACTGTTACAGTGAAAAGTGTGTTTTGTAACGTTGTTGCGTGTGTCAGGAGTACTATAGATTGTATTATATAATTCTATGCTGTTTTATGTTTTCTATTTCTATGATGTCATATGTCTTGTTTATTGCCGTTGTAAGGTTTCAGATGATTTTGTTCTGTGTACTATATCTTTAATTACGAGTGGTTTTTATTCCCACTTTTGATAGTGATAGTGTAAGAGGTTGGAGATGATAGCATGTAATACTACATCCAACACGAAGACTGATACTGCTCTAATATGCTAAAAAGCTTCTATAATAATCTCTGTAAATTTTTTATAACGATAGGATGCATAAGTTCCTTTATATATGTTGAATTTATCTTTTGTTTCAATAACTTTAAGTGTTTTTACTGAAAGGACAGCAACATTTTGATTTAAGTATTGACAGTAACTTGATAAATGCAGATTTTACTCAGGCTTAAATTTTAATAAAAGTTGGTTTGAACTGCTGATTTTTTTGTACTAAAATGAATTAATGAAAATTTGTAGTTTTGCCTTTAAGGAAAGTCTTATAGCCTAATGCTCACTGTCACATTTCCTTGATTGTAAGTATGTATTTGAATTTAAGCACAATATGTAAAGAACTGAAATATTTAAGTTCAGTCTGTAATGTAAGTTTTAGTCTTATCTGATGTATAATTGTTTGCAATAGAATAACTTTGTTTATCAGTAAGGGATCTTATGAATACAAAATACGATATTTATTTGTTTGGATCAGGATATTCCCTTATTATTAATTAGGGATCTTAATTAATGTTTTGTTTCATTCCATGTATAAAAAAAGGTTGAGTGATCTATTATCTATCCTTAATACATTTTTTTCCAATCATATTAAAGTTTTATTTGTGGTTCTGATGTGTCTTTTATTTCAATCCTATTTCATTTAATACCTTTAAGTGGTTTATTTAAATTTGTAATGATGTTATTTTTAGTAAGTCAATTTGTAGACTTAGTTTGCAAGATATGGTCTCAGTTTGAGCAACTGGGCATTTTTAACACTCCATACACTAATAGTCGTAATAAACATGGTAATGATCCTGTCATAATGCTTAGAATATATACCCAGTCTCTATTTTGCCTCAAATGCGATTAACAGATATATCTAAAATTAAATATTTCTATCGATAGTGTAAATAATAGTACCTAAAACTTCCGCTAGAGTGCAGCATCAACTTAACACATTGGCTGCTAAGCATGGAAAGTCAAACCTTTCACTGGATCCTATATAAAAAAGTTAAAACTCACCCCAGGTGCTAAAAAGTAATAATTGATAAATCACTTACCCTTGACTGTAGAAACCCTTTGGTAGTGTCAAAACATAAGATATGTGTTCATAGGACGTCATTCGAGTCATATACATTTATGTACGGAAAACCGTACACCAGGTACGCTGAAACACTCTGTATGCAGTCTAAGTCTTTTACATAATTTATGTATGTATATATATATATATATATATCTTATATATTTATATTGAAAATATAACAAAATACAATATTTGTAATGTTTTAGCACATAGTTTTTTTTTAGAGATTATAATAATATATACAATATATACATTGAGTAGGCCTATTACGTTCTTTTTAGCCTTCCTGGAATTTATCAAAACAGGCCAGTGGGCACAATCCTGGTTCCCCCGGGCACTCTGCACACATGTACACTGTTCTTTTGTTGATTCCTTCCCTGTGGCATACTCTACATCTTTTACCAACAATACGGTCTCTATTATCACGTTTCATTATTTTAGAGATAACGTGAGGTGAGCTACGCAAAACTCTTGGAGGCAGTTCAACTTCTGGCAATAAACTGTCTATTACTTGGAGCCTAAAGTCATACAGTGATTTGCAGGTAGAGTCTGGATTAGCAAATAGGAAAAGTCGGTAGGCGTTAACCATCATCATTTGTAATACGTGAACAAAAATTTTTTTGTACCACCGCAACGATTTATGGTCGCACGGATAATAGGACAACATTTGGTCGCTCCTATCAACTCCCTTCATTTCAGCGTTATAATGTACAATGGGCAAAGGTTTGTCTCTTAGTATTCCACGCCGGTTTCTTGACTGCGCCATTGTATTTTCAAACTCCGTGGACAAGTACAGGACAGATCGTTGGTCACACCATTTACCAACCATAACACCTTCTGCATATCTCTCAATTGTCTCGCCTTTTCTCAGTCTGGCACTTGTAACTTCCACTGGTAGATATTTCCTATTTGATCTTAGGGTACCTGTACAGTAAGTAAGTTTTCGTAACAGTTCTGAAGCTAGGGGGAAAGAGTTATAAAAATTGTCCATGTATATGGCATGTCCAACATTTAATTTTCCACGCATCAAACACCTAACAACTTTATCAGTATGTCCTTTTCCACCTAATTCTCCACCTTTTCCTGAATACAATAAAAACTTCAAAACTAACCCCGTAGGTTCACAAAGATTGTATAATTTCATTCCGTACTTATGGCGCTTCCCTTTGATGTACTGTCTGAAGCTAAGCCGGCCGCGCCATAAGACCATACCCTCGTCAATAGACAATTCTTTACACGGGTAATAAAGTCGTAACATTGTATTATTGAAATGATCAATCAGCATATTGACCTTTTTCAATTTGTCATCACTAGGGCGATTGTTATTACAAAAGTGGAGGCACCTCAATATTACTAAAAAACGATCACGTGACATCTGCTGCCTGACAAACTTGAAGTCGAACATTCTGTTTGTTTTCCAGTAGTCGTTAAATCTGTTTAGGCGAACTGTGCCCATATGGAATAATAAACCAATGAAACGTTTTAATTCCTCAACAGTTAGGTCAACCCATTTGTTTATGCGCGACTTTGGTTGTAGATTAGGCCCAAAAAACACTTCACGCGCATAGCGATTTGTTTCGGCAACAATATTCTCCAAGAATATCAAGTTACAGAGTAACAGAAACCAGTCAATGGGTTTGTTTTCACCTGGATTAGGGACTAACAGTTCATTTTGCTTAGTAAATGGGATTGATCGCAACCCACTTGTTGCAGGTGACCAAGTTGGGTTGTATTCTATGTCCTCATCACTGTCTGATTCACTGACATCTTCCTCTCCGTCTTCCCCACTACTCTCAAAATCGCTTTCGTCTGACTCACTGTCTGAATAAAAGCTATTTCCTAACCTATTTGATGGTCCAGCCATTGTATTTATATGGTAAAAGAAACGAGAGACACTAACAACAACTATATACAAAATACACTATATATACATAAAACACGTACAACGAAAAAAACCACATGAACAAACAATCACTACAACACATTCAACCACGCTGAGGAACAATACGTATTTCTTTCACAAATGCTAGGCTCACACTGACCTAATGTTTATCGAAGCGTTCCATGTCCGGAATTCCGTACATCAGGGTGCGCGCGCAGACTACGATGTACGGAATACCGTACACGCAGCACCTTAAGTGAAACTCCGATGTACGGAAATCCGTACATGCCGCAGTGAACGTGTTAAACATGTCTTTAGACAACTCCCTCAGCCTATCAAAAATGTAAGTCGTCTATGAATGAAAAGGGACGGGACAGCCAATCAGAGTGTGGCTACATCTCCTGTCTTTGCACATGCTTAAAACAATAATATCCTCAGTCTGTCGCTCCATCCAAGCAGACCCTTTTGTAGTCTTCAATTCGCTTTTTCTCTGTTTTCTAGTCTTCAATTAAATAGGGCAAAATAATTTCCACGTGCGAAGAGTTAATCATTGTCAATGTAGTGAAGAACTCACATCTATGCCTTGTGCTGCCAAACTGTTATTTAAATTTGTCTAGTTAACAGTTTAATTCTACAATAAATAGTTTACATACAGTGTTTTATGTTCTGGCACACCTGAACTTCAAATTCAATTAAAAAACACTATGTTCTCGCATAATAGCACATACAGGGTGTCTACCGGTCACGGAAGTCCCCGAAAAGTCCCGTATTTGTATGAAGGGTCACGGAAGTCACCAAAAGTCACGAATTTTTATTCGTAGGTCACCGAAATATGGACAACTTTTTCTATTATTATTTTGATTTTTTTCGCTCAATGATGGTTTTTTTAAGCGTTTTGATTCACTATTGATCGTTCGTCAACGTCAACAGTGATACATCGATGCGTGTATACGTTGAGCGTAATATTGTGTAGAGTAGAACACAGAAAACATAAGGAAGGCAGTGCACATGGAAGAAATAAGAATGTTTTTAGATGGAATGGAGAAATGCATAAGAAAGTTCGACGCGATTGGCTGTTGTCTTGGCAACGTAATTTCGTCACGAGCGCATGCGCAGAGACTCGGAAATGTGTTCTACTATTCGCTATGCGCCGTACTTTCAAACACCTGTTTTCGTGAGTTTGTTTTGTTTGCCATTCTTTTCCTTGTTCCTTTTGTGAGAGGTCCAACCTCTCAGACCATACCGGTATTCAACCAGTGAATTTTGCTTGAAACGGGTCTAGAATTGGCTGTATTTTCACGTGATATGCTTTTCATTCCGCGGAAATAACGTATTTTACCGAAAAATTCGAAAAAACCAATGTCCGAACTTTTAGTATTTTTGTCATATTTCCGTTAATTTAAATGGTATTTTAATCATCTTTTTTTTATTTTGATGTGTTTTATTGCGCTGAATACAAATTTGAAAACTATTTTGGTCTATTACAAATATTTCTCGAGAAATAACGGAAAAACTACTATCGCGGCAGATCGCGATTAGCGGCCATTACGCGATCATTATATACAACAACTATTTATCACAAAAACCAAATTCACCTATATTCCCGCCGGAATGACGGCCGGTGGGCCGTCACGGAGGCCAAACGCTCGAATTTGACGCAAATTACGAATTTTTGTTGAGAAAATATACAATTAGGATAAGTTAGGTTATGTTTGGTTATGTCGTAAAAAGTGGATTTTTCGAGCTGAAAAAATAATTTTACTACAAAACCAGTTATATATTTGTGTTCAGCATACAAAAATACGAGAAATGGAAAAAAAATTTGTCGAAAAATAACGATTTTTAAAAAAGTTGGTTTTTCATTATTAGATAAAAAACTAGTTTTTCGATTTTTCGGTAAAAAACGAGTTTTCCGCGGATGAAATCAAACTCCTCAAGAGATATAAACTCATTTTTCACCACTTTTTTTAACATGAAACCATATTTTCAGAGGTGGCAAGAAAGTGCATAATTACCTTTAGGCCTAACATTTGTAGTTCCAGTACTGCAGTCAGTAGTACTGTAGATAGTTCCTTAAACCAGCAAGGAAGTAATGAAGCAATTTTAACACTGCCTTCTACTTCAAAAACTTCATTAATTGAGGTTAGCCAACAATCAGATTTTTCGTCTTTGGCTGAAAAACAAAAACAGCCCTACTCCAGTCCTGACTAGTTTTCTTATGTCTGACAGTGTCACTAAAGCTGAAATTTTATGGGCATGTCAGTGTACTTTGACAAACACTTCTTCACGTTCGGGTGAAGCGGCAAGTGTATTATTTCCTATCATGTTCCCTGACAGTGCAATAGCTCAAAAATTTCAGATGCACAAAGATAAGATAGCCTATAGTGTCACTTATGGGCTAGGTCCCTATTTTTCTAATATCGTAGCAACAGAAGCCAAAAGGAGTCCGTTTTTTGCACTTTCTATTGATGAAAGCTTTTAAAAATGACATTTGCCAAAAGCAGCAGATGGACATTATGATAAATTATTGGTGTTCAGAAAAAAACATGGTTAGCACAAGGTACCTGACTTCAACATTTTTAGAAAGGTCTTCTGCTGTTGATATAAATTGACTACTACTTTAGGGGAATTCAACTTGCCACTGAATAAGTGAACTCAGCTGTCTACTGACGGACCTAACGTCAATCTTAAGCTTATTTTTGACCTGAAAACACATGAAAGAGTCCCTTGTTAATAATATGGAGATTATAGATGTTGGCACTTGAGCATTGCACATCGTTAACAATGCTTACAAAACTGCACATAGTAAATTTGGCTGGAAATTAAACCAGTTTTGAGGGCTTTGTATAGGCGTTTTAAAAACTACACTTCCAGAAGGTCTATATACTGCCAGTTGACTGGGTCTAAGGTTTTTCCAAAAAAATTCTGTGCAGTGAGATGGACAGAAAACTCCAGTGTTATAAGAAGGTGCTTAGACATTCTTCCTTCTTTAAAGCAATATTGTAACACCATTGTTGAACCCCCTGCAACAAAAAACTTTAACATAGTTAAGTCTTTCTTGCATGATGACAAAACTCTGGAGGCTAAACTTCATTTCTCAGCCATGATTGCAGAGGAGTTAGAAGTATTTTTGACATATTTTCAAAAGAATTATCCTTTGCTTCCTTTTTTACACCAGGAAGTGCTTTCTCTAATGAGAGGCCTGGCCAGTAAAATAATCAAAAATAAAGTTATTGCAACGGCCACCACAGCTTATAAATTAAAACAAATAGATCTAGACAAGTTTGAAAATTTTCAAACTCTGGATAACATTGATATTGGCGCAAGATCTGCTCTTAAAAATATTGAAGAAGTTCATGTCCAGACTTTCAAGCTTGATTGTAAAAAATTTATTTTCGGAATTTACCAAACTTATTTATTTTGGAAAAAAGTTGAAAACTCATATTTTTAAGGCAAAGTTCCAATACATGGTTTATTTTACTGTTTATACTATGCATTTTTAAGTGTTTTGTTTCTTAATGTTATTATTATTCAATAAATATTTGTAAATATTTTACTTAATTACATGCAGAGGAAGCAAAATATATTATATGTCCGTATCAAATGTCTGAACGTTGAAACCACCTAAAATTTGTTAAGTCACCGAATTTCAGAAAATTGGTCACCAAAAGTCACCAAAAAGTCCCCGATTTTTTTATCAGTCCACTGGTAGACACCCTGACATATTATGTACAATGAATGGCGTCAATTTTATTATAAATTGTAATTTTTTTTAATTTTACCAGTTAAACATTTTGCCCCCCCTTTTCTAAAGGTGGCAACTAAAAATTTCAAATTCAAATCCCTAACAGTGAACCCTCATTTTAAAGGGAATAAAAAAAGAAATCCGATGATGCAAACTAGACGTCTCGACATTTAATTTAAGTAAGAAACTAATGTACAATAATAATTTACTCTCTTGGACTACTTTTTGTTACATGAGTCAACACTAACCCAAATTCTTAAAACACTTACCTGTTTTAATGTAGCAAACATTCAAACTGTTCATCTTCGGCTGTTTGACAGTGTGATAGCCACGTGTAAAAAGCTGAGACAGCATTCGAGAAAAATTCTCCAGGAATGGTGTGAGACAAGGTCAAAATTCTTTCACATAAATTGTCTGTGTTTGGTACACCAGATTTTTCATGTACCTCCAAAAGAAGTAGTTAAGGGAATCAAGGTTAGGAGCCTTGCTGGCCACTCCACAGTGCTCCTTCGGCCTATTCACCTACTTAGAAAGATCGTCGTACTTCATGACCATAGTGTGGGGGTGCTCTGTCTTGTAACCAAATGTTCTCAGCTTCTCTTCTAAACATATTTTGGAGTGCAGGCACAATCTGGTTATGAAGCATCTTTAAATACTTCACAGAATTCGAATTCCCAAAAATTATAAATGGACCGACCAAGCGGCTGTATAATTAACTTGCCCAAACATTAACTTTTGAAGGGCATTGCATGTGAGAGGGCATACCGATGTGGGTTTTTACCAGTTCAGTGACGCCTATTGACTGGGTTTATTATGCCTATTGACGTTATCGTTGGTTATGAAAGTGTGGTTAGGAAAGATTTGGTAATAACCCACCCGCCCACCCATACACGTTCAGTGGTATTGACCCACCCGCCCACCCATACAGGTACAGTGGTAATGACCCACCTGCCCACCCAAACACGTTCAGTGGTATTGACCCACCCGCCCACCCATACAGGTACAGTGGTAATAACCCACCCGCCCACCCATACAGGTACAGTGGTAATGACCCACCCGCCCACCCATACAGGTACAGTGGTAATGACCCACCTGTCCTCCCATACAGGTACAGTGGTAGTAATCCACTCACCCACCCATACAGGTACAGTGGTAATAACCCACCTGTCCTCCCATTCAGGTACAATGGTAATGACCCACCTGTCCTCCCATACATGTACAGTGGTAATAACCCACCCGCCCACCCATACACGTTCAGTGGTATTGTTCAGTGGTATCAATATCTCTGTACGTGTATGGGTGGGCGGGTGGGTCAATGTCCCTGTACGTGTATGGGTGGGCGGGTGGATCAATATCAATGTACGTGCACGGGTGGGCGGGTGGGTTCACTATAGTACGTGTATGGGTGGGCGGGACTAAATAGATTTTGTTCAGTAACTCAGGTTCAGGGTCTAGTTTGCCCATCATTACATCACTAAATTCAACCCTGTGGGAATAGTTGTCTTCACTAAGCTCTAGTTCAAGTTTGACTTTAAAATGTTTGAATTGATTACGTTTAAGAATTTTTCTTACCGAAGATTGGCTAATGCCATGCTCCAAAGCAGCTGTTCTCGTAGATAAGTGGGGATTTTCAACAAAGGACTGCATAACATCTATGATTTCGTCAATTACAAGAGCCCTTGTTGGCTTGGATATATCTTGCAGAATGGGTATCATTAAACTGTTGAATACTTCTTGCCACCTTAAACGTCTTTATGGGGTTGAATCAGTTCGGAAATTCCTCATTGAATTGCTACTTAATTATTATTCATCTCTAAAACGCCGGACGTAGAGATATGGGCGAATATGAGGAGTGGATGAGCGTAGATGAACGAGTGTAGTCATTGTTACTATTTAAGGTCGACTGTTCCTCAGAAATAACTATTTATTTATAGCCCAATAGCCAGGGCAACCAAGAGACCTACAGCTTTATGTGGAATCCAAACCACATAGTTTTGATCTGATTTTCAGCTAACTGACAAGTCTGACACTAGGTTCTCTTCTCTACACAACATCTGAACCTTGACTACCATTCAACACGGACACTCCAGACTTCTCTAGTAGTGTCTACGTTGATGACAACCATTGAGCGGACACCGTGTCGGTATTAAGAGAACCGAGCATGAAACCTATCGCCTACAATCTCCCAAACACTTTGTCCCCAAGTAGCTGGGCTACAGATCTGCGCCACCAGTGCCAACACTAAGATCTATTACAGTCCCCGTAACCTCTTACCATTAACACAGTAATTCTTTCAAACTCAAAACCTTCTATTATATAAATAAAATAAGTAACACTATTCGTCAGAAAAGTAAATCTGAACTAGAATTTTTACAAGGTTAAAATTGATTTTATTATTGTAAATTAGTTTTTTACTCAGTTATATTAAACGTAGAGACCTCTAGTTTGCATTTATGTTTTTATTCTCTCTAAAATGAGGGGTCAAATGATAGGGGTTTGCATTTGAAAATGTATGAGTATAAATAAAAAATATATATTAGCAAAAACAAAACATATATGAGCATAAATAACTGAGAAGCCTCCAGTTAGACACTCTCATTAGAAAATCTCTTGTATGGGTCATTCTTGGATATTTATCCTGATCTCATACCATCAGATAATGTTTCAGTTTTGCATCTCAGTCAGCATTAGCCCTATTACATCAGGACCAGGAAGCAGACGACTATCTCTAAACATATAATTAGCACACAGATAGCTTCTTGACAGAATACAAAGCTAGTTTTTTTTTTTTTTTTTTTTTTTTTGCGCCAAGCATCAATTTACGTATTGGTAAATTTGTTGTATATTATCAGCGTTTTCAGTGTTTTTAAAACTAAACAACGCTTTGACACATAGTTTATGCATTGATGCATTGCCACATAGTTTATGCACATAGTTAGACACCTATAACTCCTGTTGTCTTTAGATGTTTCTTACTACCTTATCCTACATACAAAATTATTTTTATTTCTATTTTTGTATACTACTTAACTAACCTACATCACTAGAAACCCCTTAAAAAGCAAATGTTTATAGAATAGATAGACTTTTTAGAAAATTATGTCTTCTTACAACAAACTATTACAAGTGCACACAATTATGAACAAACACATTATCAATTAACAATACACAGAACAATTTATCAAACAGTAAAATATTTTATTTTCCAACTCCACTTATCAGTTTTAGTTATAATTTTTTTTATATAATGAGCAAATAGGAGACCATGTGCCACTACATTCACGGTTGAAACTGACCACGAACGTCAATCGCCAACTGAATCACTGGACTAACAAGCTGATCGGTGATGAGTGATGGGGTGAACGAACGCCTTCCAAGAGATGAACTGGGTCAAGATGGGAGGGGGTTGTAATTGTGTGAATCATCCCATGATATAAAATAAATTTGTTTGTATTCTGAAAAAAACTTGTTGGTTTGGTTATGTCCTCATAAAATTTTGTTATATATACAGTATATAGGATAAGGTAGTTAGTAGCTTCTGAAGACGAAAGGAGTTCGTATTTGTTGAAATGATGTGTTTGTTTTAAAAACACTTGAAGCGTTAGAAATTTCCAACTAATGTGAACAATAAGCTACCACACTAACAAACAACAATATCAATGGTACATTTGTTCTGTTATTATTGCAATTATTTACAAACTTCACATGTCCGATATTTTATGTATTATATATTCTATGGGGCCTATGTATTTATTCTTTCTTACAGAAAAGCAACTCCTAAGGCTCAGGGGAAGTCTCACAAGGGCTTCTCTGGCATCACAGTCAGTTTCTCTTTTCATCTTCAACAGTCAGCAATGTATTTATTTACTTGAAATTTTACAAAACAGACTACAACCAATTTATAAAGCAGAATTAATATACAGGGTGTCTAATCTGCCTGAAACACCCAAATATTTTCTTTATTAAAACAATTCCAAACATACAATCTTGATAAGCATTGGGTTCTACTTTTTGGAACAATGTTTTATCATTTTACGCTCACTGGGACGTCATGATGAGGTTATCGTCAATATTATTTATGAAAGTCTTTACCTTGCGATACATCTATTTATTTATTCATAAGACGCCGATCGTCAAGATATGGGCCTCACTTTAAAGGTTATAGTGAACTGAATAGACTACCACAAACCGTATATCCAAGGAATCGCTCTTATCAGAAAATAGATAACATTAAGTAATGAAAATTTGCTGATGTTTAACAATTTCATTTTAACTTGGTTTTTGCTGCAGTAATGTACTACAGTAAATTTCCTAACATTAAAAAAAAAAATTATTAATTGATATAAAACAAACTTTGCATTTTAAGCTGGTTTTATCAGTACAATTTTGATAGTTTTATTACAATAAAAAAAGAATAAAGAAATAAAAAAAAATTATTTTATTAATTGTTTATAAAAATAATTTATGATGTTAGAAAATTCTTAGCAATAACCTTATACCACAATTTGGTGTCAAAGTAAATGTGCGAACTGTCCCTCTTCTTCAGTTTGACAACGAAGTTAAAATAAAATTTTCGAACATCAGCAAATTTTCAATACTCAAACTACTCTATTTTCTTATAGAGTAGTTCCTTAGAAATATGGTTTGTGGCATTCAACTCAGTTCACTATAACCTTTAAATTAATTGATGTATCACAAGGTATAGACTTCCATACAAAATACTGACAATACCCTCGACAGGACATCCCTGTTAGAGTGAAATGATTAAACATTGTAGCAAAAAAGTAGGTTCCCAATACCTGTTGTGATTGTGAAAGTTTCAAATTTCTATTTTGATTAATTAATAAAGAAAATGATCGGGTGTTTCCAGGCATTTTAGACCTGTATATGTGCGTATGTTTTCTTTTATATTAAAATACACATAGTCTAAATCCAGCAAGACTTTCAACCCTTCAGGCACAGACTGTCAAGTTACCCAGACCCAGGGTGTCAAATTAGTGAGTTGTTAGTGTATAAATATAATTCACTACCTATATAATATACAGGGTGAATTTAAGTCTGTTACCCACTAACTTGTTTCCAAAGTTTATAACATATTTGCTTTTTCAATATGTCATTAAAATAATACTAACTCACACTTCATTTTGAGTATTTCAGTGTTATGAAGGATCAAACTTATTATTTTCAGTGCTATTCTCCCTTAAATGGACTGTAAACAGAATGAATCAGTTCTTTTTGGTGTTTTTCTTGTCAACCCAATACTCTTGCATGCAGTGTTTGGAAGCTTTTTTTTTCTATTTCGGTTGATGTTTTTGTTTGGCTTGCTTACTTTATAAACATCTCATTATTATAAATTCAACATATTTTGTTTTTCCTGGAAACAAATGGACATAACATGTTTTTCACAATTGTTTGTCAAATGACACATTTTAATATTATTTTTACGATTCCAAGGAATAAATATTTTATTCACAAGGTTTTTACTATCAACATTCTGTTGTTGTGGCCATTGTGTATCTTATTCTTACATATGAGACGCCGACACAACATTGTACGTATTTTAAGGCGAATATGAATGATGATATTAGTGTAGTCTGGTTACTAACTGAGTTCAACTGTGCTTCAGAAAGGGCAATTTATTAATAGCCCAACAGCCAGGGCAACTAAGTGACCTACAGTTTTATGTGGAATCCAAAGATGTATGTATCAGGATTTATACATATATAAATAGATATTGGCTCAACAATCTGAAGCTTCTAAATACTTAGAAATTACTGAAAATCAATAAGTAAGCGTACTATCTACTAAACTAAAACTATAATAACACATATTTTAAACAATAATGAGTATTATTTAAACTGTGATAGTGTCAGAAATAACTAATTTTGAAAATGTACATAAAATTGTTTCTGCAATTTTCAACTTGCTAGGAAAAAACTGGGAATGAACTTTCATAATATTTATAACACAATTATATTGGTGATTTTTTACATGCTAACTATATTATAAGCTTTGAGAGGAAAGAAGACAGCTGCCCAGATGATGAAACATGCTAAAGTAACAGGAACTAGTTTCGGGTGACCCATCACCAAGTGGTGTCTGGTTTTCCTTACTTGATCTTCAGCGTTCCCAGGAACCTGGCAAGTTAAACATACTATATAGATAATATTGCTTATATAAGCATACAACAAACAGATCATACATAGAACTAAACTGCACCTGGTTAAATAAATAAGCTGTTCGTCTGATTTTTTTTAATTATAAGGATTTGTGTTGATAAATATTGTTCATTGAGAAAAGAATTTTAAAAAAAACCTTCAATAAATAGCAATATGTTGAAACACATCGATAACATTTAAAATATGGGCATTAATTTTTACTTTCTCCCATATGCGTTAGCATAGAGAAAGTATTGTAATCGTTAGAAAAAAATGTTTTTACAAGTTGGTCTAAAAATCCATTTTAGAGTCCCCTGAACCCAAAAAAGTGTTTAAAAAATGTCATATCTGTGTATATGTGCAGATCACTGGCGACCAAATGGATGGATCAATTTTTATGAAATTTGGTATGTAGGTGTATTCAGCCAATATCTCCAGACCATTTTTTCCTTTTTTGAAATTTTAGTTTTTTTTATTTGTATGGGCAAAAAACATACAAAAAAGGAATGTTCTCAAAATTGGCTTAAGGATTTTTATTAAATTTTCAGGAAAAATGCGAATTTCAATTTAAGATATTTTAGTTAAAACCGCAAATCTCCAACTTGACTGGTTTTTTAGTTATGGAAAAAAACTTATTTGGGAATCAAACTGGTAATTTTCAAAGTTTTGATTTTTTTAGTGTTTAATATGGGGGAAAGTATGTGCCAATTCTTTGGAACCATATATTATTAGTTAACTTAATAAATTTTGTTTTGATGTTGATAAAATTATTTAAGGTTTATCATTAGAAAATAAGAGGCATTTCTATCACACTAAAATATGTTTAAGCTTTATAATATTCGTGATGGAATATATTGGTATATCGCTCAACTGCCTGGAGTTTTTATCAAGAAACAAAGAGTTCATAAATTGGAAAACATTAAGTCTTATATCAAATATTGACATTTTCTTTGAGTTGAACTGTATTTATGAGTGTAAAGAAAAATCTATTTACCTTAAAACACGCAAAATGTTGTAGATGTACAAGCTAGAAATTGAACGTAAGAAAGCAATGTTTTCCCTAAATTTGTCTCAATAAAGAATATTTTGTTGAAATTTTGATTTCACTCGCCAGTTTACATGGTCCTGCAGGCCTTGCTTGAACTTTATTCGACGAGTGAAGTATTGACTGTTTTTATCTTAGAACTTAGGCTTAAGCGGCCGGTGTCATAACTAGAATCTACAGTTTCCGGTGACAACCGCGTCAAGGTAATATCTACAATATTTACAAGATGACCAGACGTTTCGCCCATACTGTGATGTGGCATCCTCAGTGGTTTCTCTGAGACTGACTAGTTTTTTGTGGCAGTCTCAGAGAAACCACTGAGGATGCCACATCACAGTATGGGCGAAACGTCTGGTCATCTTGTAAATATTGTAGATAGTACCTTGACGCGGTTGTCACCGGAAACTGTAGATTCTAGTTATTGACTGTTTGTTCAGTTGAGGATTCAAACTTTAAACTTTTGACCTTGTCCTGAACAGCCCAAAATCTTAGCTCTGAGCCACTATGTTGGCATAATGAAGTTTTTCTATTTTATTCTTTTCGATAAGCTGTGTCGGCACAGTGTTTTTACACAGTGACAGTGTAATCAAAATTTTAAAAGGACCTGTTTTTCTATAGTTATTAATAATTATTTTATTTAGTTGATCATTGCCTAAATTATCGTAATTAAACCTCATTTTCTCTAAAACAAAATCAGATTTGTATTTCTATTGGATTTCAGGGTATTTTTGTTTTAGCTATAACAAATTGGTTTTAATTATGAAAAACATAGGCAGTGACCAATTAAATAAAATAACACAATAATTATTAATAACTACAGAAAAATACGTCCATTATCAATTCTGGTTTCACAGTCCCTTTCAACGTAAAATGGCTTGCGTTCAATGTTAAATATGTATCACATAACCACTTTATATTCAATACTTACTTTAATTCTTTGTGAATGAGTGATATATGGGCCTTAGATGGCTCTGAATACTTTGTTACTGATGGATATGTGGCTCTTAATTCTTTATGAGTGAGTCATCTGTAGGCATTAATAATTTGTTAATGAGGTATATGCGGGGCTTAATACTTTGTTAATGATGGATATATGGGCCTTAACACTTTGTTAGTGATGGATATGTGGACCTTAATACTTTGTGAGTGAGTCATATGTGCGCCTTAATACTTTGTTAGTGAGGGATATGTGGGCCTTATACTTTGTGGGTAAGTGATATGTGGTGCTTAATAATTTGTTAATGAGGGATTGTAGGTGTTAATACTTTGTTAGTAAGGGATATGTGAACCTTAATACTTTGTGTGATGGATATGTGGGTCTTAATACTTTGTTAGTGATGGATATGTGGGTGTTAATACTTTGTTAGTGAGGGATATGTGAACCTTAATACTTTGTGTGATGGATTTGTGGGTGTTAATACTTTGTTAGTGAGGGATATGTGAACCTTAATACTTTGTGTGATGGATATGTGGGTGTTAATACTTTGTTAGTGATGGATATGTGGGTGTTAATACTTTGTTAGGGAGGGATATGTGGGTGTTAATACTTTGTTAGTGAAGGATATGTGGGTGTTAATACTTTGTTAGGGAGGGATATGTGGGTGTTAATACTTTGTTAGGGAGGGATATGTGGGTGTTAATACTTTGTTAGGGAGGGATATGTGGGTGTTAATACTTTGTTAGGGAGGGATATGTGGGTTAATACTTTGTTAGGGAGGGATATGTGGGTGTTAATACTTTGTTAGTGATGGATATGTGGGTGTTAATACTTTGTTAGGGAGGGATATGTGGGTGTTAATACTTTGTTAGGGAGGGATATGTGAACCTTAATACTTTGTTAGTGATGGATATGTGGGCCTTATTACTTTGTGAGTTAGTGATATGTGGGCCTTATTACTTTGTGAGTTAGTGATATGTGGGCCTTATTACTTTGTGAGTTAGTGATATGTGAGTCTTAATACTTTGTTAGTGATTGATTGTGGGCCTGAATACTTTGTTAGTGATGGATATGTGGGTGTTAATACTTTGTTAGGGAGGGATATGTGGGCCTTATTACTTTGTGAGTTAGTGATATATGGGCCTTATTACTTTGTGAGTGACTGATATGTGGGCCTTATTACTTTGTGTGTGAGGGGTATGTGGGCCTTATTACTTTGTGATTGAGGGATATGTGGGTCTCATTAATTTGTTAGTGAGGGATGTGTGGGCCTTGTTACTTTGTGAGTTAGTGATATGTGGGAATTTTAAATTTGTGAGTGAGGAATATGTGGTCCTTATTACTTTGTGAGTTAGTGATATGTGGGCCTTATTACTTTGTGAGTGAGTGATATGTGGGTCTCATTAATTTGTTAGTGAGGGATATGTCGGCCTTGTTACTTTGTGAGTTAATGATATGTGGGAATTTTTAATTTGTGACTGAGGGATATGTGGGCGTTATTACTTTGTGAGTGAGGAATATGTGGTCCTTATTAATTTTTGAGTGAGTGATATGTGGGCTTTATTACTTTGTGAGTGAGTTATACGTGTGCTTATTATTTATTGAGTGAGTGATTTGTGGGCCTTATTTCCTTGTGAGTGAGAGATAAGTTTGCATTATTACTTAGTTAGCGAGGGATATGCAGACCTTATTGTGAGTGAGTGATATGTGGGCCTTAATAATTTGTTAATGCGGTATATGTGGGCCTTATTAATTTGGAGTGAGTGATATGTGGGCCTTATTATCTTTTTAGTGTTGGATATGCGGACCTTATTACTTTGTGAGTAAGTGATATATATGGAGCTTATTACTTTATGAGTGAGTGATATATGGGCCTTATTACTTTGTTATTGAGGGATATGAAGACCTTAATACTTTGTGAGTGAGGGATATGTGTACCTTAATACTTTGTTACTGATGGATATGTGTGCCTTAATATTTTTTTAGTGAGGATTAGGTTGGACTTAATACTTTGATAGTGATGGATATGTAGACCTCAATCCTTTTTTCGTGAGGATAGTGGGCGTTATGCTCTTTGATTGAGGATTAGGTTCGCCTTAATGCTTTGTTAATTGAGGAGTGGATAGATGCGAATTGTGTGATGACAAATAGTTTGTCGTGCCCATTGATAATGAACTATCACTAATTGGTAGGATTGAGGATGTTTAAATAAAGGGTGGAACATGGGGGTCGTTCCGATTTTTTGTTTTGTGGGAAGTGGCTGAAAAGGCAGACATCTGTCCGTGCTCGACTCCGCGTAGCCATTAGTGAGTGTGGAGGTGTAGGGTATAGAGCATTCTGAGCTCTCTGGTAGGGGGGACTGTATTTGTATTGTATTCAACTTAAGTTATTTGAATACAATACAAATATTGAGTTGAGTCCATAATAGTATTTCATAATAAGAAAAATGTATAATTCTATTTTTTTCGCAACAATCAATGCATAAATTAATTTACATATGAATCAAATTTAAAAATGAAATTAAACTTACCGAATTCATGACAATCGTAGTATGATTACTGGTGTCCTGAAGGTACTCTGCACCCAGTTTATAGGTCCCCTTCATGGTCACAGACGAATCACTCACTGAACTCATCGACGAGTTATCTTGGCCAAGTTTTATCTGTTGGAGAGCAGATATCACCTGCCAGTATTTCTGTTCTGACAATAGCTGATAAGGAAAGGTGAAACGAAAGGCAACAGTAACAACGAATTACTCATGCAAACGTCATGACTCGGGGGTTTTACAAATACAGGGTGCCCTGTAAGTACTGACCAAAATTTCACGAGGTTTTACTATAGGTCAAAACAAACAATGTTCATCATATAATGTATAGTCCCATCTGCTTACTTGTCTGTCAATCTGTCTGTATGTGTTTTTTAGAAAATAATTTATATCTTCAAAATGATTGTAGTGAAATAGTATATTTCATAACAAGAGTGGAAAGTGTTTTGTATGTTCTCGACCATTTGAAGTGCTCGACAAGTCTCGCACTTCAAACATATGGTCTCGAACATGCAAAACCCCATTTTCCACTCTTGTTATGAAATATACTATTAAATTAATTACTCCATCACGGGAAAAAGTCGTTTCGTTTCTGAAAAGGACATTCTTTAAGAAGTCTAACCTTTGTGCATAGTCTCCAGGTAGTTCCTGCACTTTTTGGTATATAAAGGGATAAAATAATTGTTCGTTCAATGTCCTCCACACATTTCCTGCACTTTTTGTTATTTAAAGGGATAAAATAATTGTTCGTTCAATGACCTCCACACAGTACTTTTGCTAGCAACCATGTCACGTGCTATAGCCCAAATATTGGTGGCTTGGATATAGTAGGCAAGTGACCGAACAGTTCTTGGCCGGCCTACTATATCCAAGCCCTTTTTTACACTTCCGCTCTTCCTAAGACGATTGTGGACTGCAGTAAACACGTTAAGACTCGGTTGGTTTCTGTTAAAGAAACGCTTTGCGTAAAATCTTCTCGCTAGACTTGCATTACCAGACATAGTGAATAACAGTGTATTCAGCTACTGTAAAATTTTCCATATTCAGTGAAAACCAATAATATTATAACACAACTAAAAACACGACTCGCAATATTACAGAAACACAATGTGTTGAGGTTAAGCAATTAAAATCACTATTAGTTGCAAGATAGTACTTAGAAAACTAATCATGAAAACAATTATCTATCTCTTAATTTATTATCAGCTGTTACATAAAATCAGCTGATGCATACTGTTTTATGGACCTAATAATTTTTCACTACACTACTATAAGTTCAGCTGTTTTCGTTATGTGTTTACAACCTGCGAAACATCATATTTTCAACAGCTGTCTATTGTTTACTACCGAAAGTAACATTGTTTACAACCGAAAATTTTCCACAGTCAACAACACCTGTTTTTATTCCGTAGTGTAGTGAAAAGTATCGTTCAAAACTCGAGTGAAGGTGTTTTGTATGTTCTCGACCATTTGAAGTGCTCGACAAGTCTCGCACTTCAAACATATGGTCTCGAACATGCAAAACCCCACTTTCCACTCTTGTTATGAAATATACTATTGTAATGCTGTACCTTTAAGCATTAGACCTTTACTTCAGAAATCTTACTTATTTCTGTAACAAATTACTGTAGAAAAATATACCTGGTACCAAAATTCTTGTATTAATAGGGGCTATTTTAAGTGAGTCTTGATATTTTTCTATAACATCACTAGTTTTAAAGTTATTAGACTTTGAACATTTTAAATGGCCGCCATTTTGTTTATGTAAATGATATAATTTGAAACTTTTGAAGTTATACTTCTTTGCGCCCGTTAGACACTTTGGGATGGGATGTTGGTCGAGAAACCGCGTCACGCTGAAAAGTAAGAACAAATTTTTAAGAACTATCGATTAATCGATTGTTAATCGAAGAAATTTAATCGAAGAAATTACTGATAATGATAATATAGGTGTATAATATAATAATGAAGTCACGTATAATATATTGAAGATAAATATATTGAATAATATTGAAAAATGTCTTATATTTCATTTATATATTCTGTCTGTTTGTGTGCGTGAGTCTCATATTGTGGTGTATGAGAATGGCCAAAGAAGTATAACTTCCACCGTGTGGTCCGACGCACACCCAATTTTTTTTTTTTATTTTAGATTTACACTTATAAGGTCAGTAAATGTACAACGTTTCAACTTGATATCTTAAATCATTTTGAAGATATAAATTATTTTCTAAAAAACACATACAGACAGATAGACAGAAAACTTAGCAAGATGGGACTATACATTATATGATGAAAAGTGTTTGTTTTGACCTATAGAATAACCTCGTGAAATTTTGGTCAGTACTTACGGGACACCCTGTATACATTTATAACGACATACACTATCTTTACATTACAAACACATGTAAGCTTTTAAATGTACATAAGTAAAATGTGATAATTTTATGTAGACCATACGTATTCTAAATATAATTGTTGAATGACTTAAAAATGTAAATTAAATTTACGTTTCAATTTGCATACAAGAGCAAAACCTAATTGAGAGTTTCATCATTAATTAAACACTAAATCTTATTACTGTAATGGAATTGTTCTCGTTCAGGAAACGTTAACAATAGGTTCAATTTACAGTAACACTAAACAATGATAAACGAGGTGAAACACACGATACAGAACTTCTCCATCACACATTCTGTTGATGTTCATAATTTAGATGAGTGTGTTCAACCCTTAGAACTACGTTTCGAGGCAAGAACCTGATTTAGCATACTTATTTCTTTAATACTTTTGGTTTAGTTATATAAATTACAAAGAATGTTTATTCTCGTGAGTTTGTTTATGGATAAAGAATTATTTTTAAAATATACAATAAATATAATTCACATAAAACAAATTCTACATTTTTCTAGATATAAAACTCTACTTGTGATTAGACGAATTAATTGTAGAGTAGACGTACTTGCGATTAGACTTGTAGAGTAGACGAATTGAATTAAACCAATCACAAGTAGAGATCAATCAGACATAAATTATTTCTCAGTGATAAAGTTAATTGTTAAAACAAAGAGTTTCTTCAATAATCAGTCATAAATATCAATTACTGATACAGTCTATAAAAATGGCACCGCAGAGTCTGCAGTACTCTGAAGCATGTGTCCATTAATTAATAATCCAAGGTTACATTATCATGTGTAATTTGTATTTATCAAACAGGATCGCAACCCCTTCTTTGTAGTCCTGTTGGTAAACAGGTCTACCAACCACTTGCGCATGAAATAAAAGAAACTAACAGAAAACCTGATAAATTCATCCTCCACTCACAAAAATTATATATCAACGAGCGTCTTCCACCAGTTAATATGTTTTTTACTGAACTTAAGAAAAAATGTAGGGAGGCTGGTTTGGCTATGTATGGGTCCAAGATTGGAAGTCGCTCATAAGAAAATCGGCTGGAAAACATGTATAAAAATAAACAGCTATGAGAACTGATAAGATAAAATAAAATATATGTACTGTAAAACGATTCCCTAGCTTCAATAATTTTGGTGACTTATCTAATATATGAGGGAGACAAAGGTAGTTGGACATTTGCCATCATTACGTGAAAATTACCAATCACGACGTTTCGATTTGGTAAAACCCAAACCTTTTTCAAGTGCTGAAAACTAAATTACATCTACACAAACATGTTATAAAACTACGTTTTTAAACTAATAAACTTATCTACTTTAATTAGTTTATTAGTTTAAGAACGTAGTTTTATAACATGTTTGTGTAGATGTAATTTAGTTTTTAGCACTTGAAAAAGGTTTGGGTTTTACCAAATCGAAACTTCGTGTTTGTTAATTTTCACGTAATGATGGCAAATGTCCAACAACCTTTGTCTCCCTCATATGATACTCCATCATTAACAAATTTCAAAAACAAAGTTATCTAATATAATTTATACAAATATATCACAGCTTGTTTTTATTTGATGACAAATAGGCGTAACATTACTTAAAATAATTTGTTCGTCCTATAAGATGTAAAGCCGATTTTAGTGTAATTTACACTAACATGAAGTAATTTTAAAAGTTTTATTTCAGAATTTAGTAAAATTAAATAGATACCTCAAATTATAATCCCAAGTGAAATATGGTTCGGATCCGATGAATGGTAAACTTCTATAATCTACCAGGTTTCAAAGCTTTCTCAAAATGCAATTATCTATACATGTGGTGTTATTTGTTCAGTTGATCGCTCATTTGAGGTTAGTCAAGTGATAAATAACATGGTCTCAGCTGATGCATTACTTTTCGATATAAACATAGACAATACAAAATTACTAGGGAACACCCAATGGAAACACCCAATGATGATACTTAGCATGTTTAATTTGTTTTTGTTTAACAGCTGACTATTAATTAAATAAACAAAATAACTGCATCAGATTACCATTGAAGCCTTAAAGTCCAGTAGAGCGCAGCCTTACAATCGAATGTGAATAAAAGCATGGTAATGCTTACGCTCAGCTGTTATGTGATCTTACAGTACGTCTATCTATATTTATGTGCGTGATTTTTTAAATAGTTTATTATAATATTGTTTCTTATTTACTGTTTTAACTAGTTAATTTGGTTAATTTACGTATTTTGATTTCTGTTATATATCAACGGTCTTCAATTTAAATGAACACAACATCACTAGTGTTGAAATCCTAACCTCATCGTTAGACCATAATTATACCTCTACATTACCTCGAATAACTGGGAACAACAATGGGAAGCACACGCTTGAAGACAGCAATATTAATCCACCAAATAAACAATTTGTAACTGATCCAATTAATTATGTAAAAGTTGATTCCATAGAGTTAAGTAACGCTGATCCCGGTAACCTATCAACAAATGACCTTTAACCTGTAAGGAATATAACATCCAAATCGTCCTCATCTCGTATCCAGACTCCCAATCAACGTTACAAAACTGAAATCAGAAATTGATTTGAGCTTATATCTACTTCTAGCGATAAAAGGATATAAATGGTAAACATGAAGCATGGGGCTGTAAGGTAACCAATCCTAATAGCAGAAGGCTGCTAGCAGCAACGTTAGACACTAATCTTACGGTGGTATCCCCTAGTGAACCAACACATTATTCCTACAATCCTAATGTTAGACCAGATATATTAGACTTTGGTATATTACAAAATTTTCCTTATCCAACACACATGACCCCTATTATTGATCTCGATTCTGACCATCTACCAGTCTTAATATCTTTTAACGATCCACCTATTCTTAGCGCGTTCATGACAAATTAATCAAAGGGGCGGTAAATTGGAACACATTTAAAGAAGCATTCCAAGATCTTTCGACTCCAACACAGATAGATGACGCTATCAATACATTTTTGGACTCTGTTATGTTTTCGGTAGATAAAGCAACGAGTCGACCATTTCAGCCCTCAAGAACTCATTCTCCAACTCCAAAGTATATTCTATCGCTTTTCAGGCTTAAAAGAACAAATGCAGAATATTGTGGCAACAAGAAAGAAATCCTGCTTTACGCAGGAGATATAATCAATTGAACAGGCGCGTTAAATGGGAATTAGACCGCTTTCGATACGAGTCATACAACAAATATTTTTCTAATCTATCACTTAATGACAATAATTCCTTATGGTTGGCTACAAAAAGTATCCTAAAGGAAAACTCCCCGATCCCTAGCTTGACAAATAATGGGTGTGTGTACAATAGTAAGACAGAAAAAGCCAACGTGTTAGCTGATTTTTATCAATCAACATTCCGCCCAAACGAAGACGTCCAAGATGTGGAATTTTCTGATCAAGTTACCTCAGTGATTTCTTCAGCATGGCATACTGTAGAACTTCCATTGAAATACATTTCTACATCTGAAATTTCTCACAATTTGAAGTTGTTAAAAACAAAAAATTCTCCTGGTCATGATGGGATACCTAATATAGTACTGTGTAACTTGCCTCGTAGAGGACTTGCTTTCCTTGCATCCCTCTTCAACACTTGCCTTAGCATTTCATATTTCACAACATCATGGAAAAAATCACAAATTATTGTGATCCACAAACCTGGAAAGCCTTCATCTCAAGTAAGTAGTTACCGTCCAATAAGTCTTCTCCCCACACTTTCAAAATGATTTGAGAAAATTATTAAAAGTCGCTTAGATGCTTTTGTAAGTACTACCTCCCTTATCCCACCACACCAATTTGGATTTCGTTCTCATTATTCTACAATCACCAACTGTTAAAAGTATCAGAAGACATTATTCAGGGCTTTGATAACAAAAGTAACACTACTGCCGTATTTTTAGACATATTTCAAACGTTTGATCGAGTTTGGCACGACGGTTTATTGTTTAAATTAAGAGAATCTGGGATGCCTTGTTATATGTTCAAAATTATAAGAAGTTTCCTCAAAGATAGAACATTTTCCATCAGAATTTGTGGTGTTCTATCTACGATAAGGCCTGTTAATGCTGGAGTACCCCACGGTGCAATTTTATCTCCTCTTCTATTTAACATATACACATCCGATTTGCCTACGTCAAATAATGCTAAAGTTGCTACATTTGCTGATAATACTCTTATCACAGATTATTCTGTGCTCTTATTACTCTAGTCATCATGACATTGAAACTGCAACCATGAGAGTACAAGAGTCTTTGGAACGCGTAGTTACTTGGTTTTCAAAATGGAGGTTAGCTATCAACCCAACCAAAAGCGAGACAAAGATTTTCACTCTTTGTCGGCCAATAGAACCTCCAAATATCACAATTTTACCCTGTAATCCTGCCGATCAAGCGATAAAATATTTAGGTGTTTATTTTGATAGTAAATTAAATTGGAAATTCCACATAAATAAGAAACTTAACCTTGCTTATGGAAGACTGTCAAGATTATTTCCATTAATAAACAAGAAATCATCTCTGTCTGTAACAAACGGCCGTCCTATTTACAAAACTATCCTACGACCACTTTTGTTGTACGGCTGTCAAGTTTTGGAACTGCCTCAGCAAGAACATTAAACAAACTGCACGTATTTCAAAATAAAGTTTCACGACTATTATTGAAGTGCCCTTTATATGTGCGTAATACCCAGATTCGTCATGAACTTGGAATTGTTCCCGTTCATTAAACATAATCTGTTCAATGGTTCCGGAGATTTCATGATGAGTAAGTACAGCATTTTGTATTTTATATATTAAGACCAGTCGACAGTGCTTCGCTTCGCTACGGAGTGGTTCTCTACTCTTACTTAACCTTCTCTCCGTCGTTCTCTCTAAACTATCACATCAATATAAAGGCTCAGCCTGCTGCCGTTATTCTAGATAACAAAGTTTTATAAGTTTAAACTCCTATAAGCCTACTTCAGTGGGATGTAAAGTTGTTAATAAGTCAGAGTTAATAAAAATTACATTTTCTAATGAAAAATAAATTAGGCAAGCTGCTTTGTCATGCTTATAAATTATTATTTTAAACTAATGCTAACATGAAAAGATGAGACATTGAGGGGGTGTTTCTACTCCTTATAAATGTTGTGTCGATGTCTCATTAGCAAGAATAAGAATGGAATTTTGAGAATCCTTTCTTAGTGAGTCTATCCCCACAAGCTTACTTCCCTTCAAATTTAATCAAAATCTTATTCAGATTGTTCTGAGTTTTCGTGATGAGTGAGTATATGTTTTTTATGATAAGATTAATATTACACTTTAATATTTTAACATTAATATTAGTTTAAGTTAATTAAAACGAGATGCACATCGTTATGCGTGAAATGTTAGTAAATAAATATGAGTAAACCTCATTTCATTGGGAAGGATTTAAAACAGTTGAGTGTAAGAAAATACAAATTACGAATAAAATATTAACAAAATCACTGCTCCAGGTGAATAAGAAAGTGTAATGTTGAACGTACGTGTATGATCTGTGACTATTTTTGTAAAGTGCCGACAAGTTTAATGTTGAACGTACGTGTATGATCTGTGACTATTTTTGTAAAGTGCCGACAAGTTTAATGTTGAACGTACGTGTATGATCTGTGACTATTTTTGTAAAGTGCCGACAAGTTTAATGTTGAACGTACGTGTATGATCTGTGATTATTTTTGTAAAGTGCCGACAAGTTTAATGTTGAACGTACGTGTATGATCTGTGACTATTTTTGTAAAGTGCCGACAAGTTTAATGTTGAACGTACGAGTATGATCTGTGGCTATTTTTGTAAAGTGCCGACAAGTTTAATGTTGAACGTACGTGTATGATCTGTGATTATTTTTGTAAAGTATGATCTGTGACTATTTTTGTAAAGTGACGACAAGTTTAATGTTGAACGTACGTGTAAGATCTGTGACTATTTTTGTAAAGTGACGACAAGTTTAATGTTGAACGTACGTGTAAGATCTGTGACTATATTTGTAAAGTGCCGACAAGTATAATGTTGAACGTACGTGTATGATCTGTGACTATTTTTGTAAAGTGCCGACAAGTTTAATGTTGAACGTACGTGTATGATCTGTGACTATTTTTGTAAAGTGCCGACAAGTTTAATGTTAAACGTACGTGTATGATCTGTGACTATTTTTGTAAAGTGCCGACAAGTTTAATGTTGAACGTACGTGTATGATCTGTGACTATTTTTGTAAAGTGCCGACAAGTTTAATGTTGAACGTACGTGTATGATCTGTGACTATTTTTGTAAAGTGCCGACAAGTGTAATGTTGAACGTACGTGTATGATCTGTGACTATTTTTGTAAAGTGCCGACAAGTTTAATGTTGAACGTACGTGTATGATCTGTGACTATTTTTGTAAAGTGCCGACAAGTTTTTTGTAAAGTGCCGACAAGTTTAATGTTGAACGTACGTGTATGATCTGTGGCTATTTTTGTAAAGTGCCGACAAGTTTAATGTTGAACGTACGTGTATGATCTGTGACTATTTTTGTAAAGTGCCGACAAGTTGTTGAACGTACGTGTATGATCTGTGACTATTTTTGTAAAGTGCCGACAAGTTTAATGTTGAACGTACGTGTATGATCTGTGACTATTTTTGTAAAGTGCCGACAAGTTTAATGTTGAACGTACGTGTATGATCTGTGACTATTTTTGTAAAGTGCCGACAAGTTTAAAAGACTAAAAAGTAGTCAACCAACCTCATTGATTGCTGGAGGTGAAAGTTATTCTTTCTTACTTCTTCAATATTGCGCATTGGGGTTGCTTTTGATATTTTGAATACATACGCCTATTAAAAAAATAGGCGAAAATAAAACTTCAAAATAACTATTTTTTATATTTGTTCTTATAAAACTAATTATGAATTTTTAAAGCAATTTCAAAGCTCAATTTAACTCTTGATAAAATTCAATTTGTTTGGACAAAATCTGTATAATAATGACTGTTTAGTTTGGATACGCGTGATCGTATGTACGGTTCAAAAATAACATTGTTCGTATGGGGTTAAAAACAACATGGCCGACGCCTCTGTAGACCCGCTTGTGTCTACAAAAAATAACCATCGTACAGTATTTTAAGGTAAGAATATTTCAGGAATAACATTGAATAGCCATAATCTTAAAATATCTGAAAGAGAAGGAATTTTTACCTTCATCAGCCCCATTATTATATACCTAATAATTTCTTAACTTGTCCAGCAGAATTATGCGTAGTTTTTTAACTTCTTCTATGAGATTTGAATTATGATTTTAATTTTTTTTTTGAAAATAAATATAATAAAATCATTAAACGATCTTGTTAATCTCATATAATACTCTCTAATCTATTGATTTTCATTACTTTGAAAATTACATTGGCATTTATTAACTTTTAATTGTATGCTATACGTACATGAAAAATATTCTGATTTATTGCGTAACAATAGGAAAAGAAGAAACCCTTTATTAATATGATAAAATATGAATATGAAAATATATTTAAATACAAATTTGCTTATTTATATAGCTAATTGAAAATATAAACTAATTATAAACATAATATTTGCCTTTCTAAACTTATAAAAATATTTATTATATTGCAACGAAAACAGCAAACATATATATATATATATATATATATATATATATATATATATATTATATATATATATATATATATATATATATATATATTTATATATATATATATATATATATATATATATATATATATATATATATATTATATATATATACTTAAGTAACATATGTTAGGTATATTACCAATAGTCTATATTTTCTATAATACTAAAATAAAAATCTGAAAATTATGATATTATAAGTTATTTATAACGTTAGTACTAAGCTAATGCTTAAACTAAACATCTTTTTCATAAACTTAAAATATTTATAACATAGTTTTATAAAAAAGATTATTATTTTGCATGCTGGTTTTATAAAGTAACTAAAGGATATCTATTATGATTACAAATACATTTCTAAAATAAAAACATAAATTAAATTAACTAATAAAATTGATTTTATAATAACTATGACAATTTATTTATACAGATCACACATAAAATATATACAGTCTTAATTAAGTATCTCAGATGGTTTACATTATAGTCCCAATTTAAGTTCTACAATAAAGAATAATGTAAAAAAAAACTTATTCATCAAATGTAGGTCTATAGTTATAAAAATGAATAAAGTACCAGTACAATAATTATATTAATAAAACAAATAAAAATAGGAAAATAAACAGGAAATAAATGTTCTAAAATTATTTATAAAAAATTAAGAATAAAAATGATGATAGATCAAACAATAATTTTATTAGAAGGAACAAATAAAAACTACGAAAGGAAAGTAAATAAGAAGGTTAACAGAGACTTATTTCTATAGTATACCCGAAGCAGTTGAAGCACACGTCAAATGCTTATCAAAATAAAATATTATTGTGTAATAATCCGATTCTAATATTTTAAATAAAAATAAAACTCTTGTAACATTTAATTATTTGAACATTTAAAAAGAACATAACAATACTAAGACATAGTTTTACACAGTCTCTTATTTATTGCAACATTTAACTCTCCATTGTCGTTGCACTTAAGGCGTGTTATACTATATTTAATGTATGTCTCGACTTGACACGAGCGCGCTTAGTGGCATTTGAATGTACCTATGACGCGCGGTGTTGCCAAGTGTACTGCATTTGATATACGACAGACAATAACTAATTTCTTGTGAGGCAACAATTTACTTAAAGAGACATTTTTCATTGGTTCAAACAAAAATACAATAGAACAATATATAAATAATGTGATAAGAACATTCTATAAACAATAGGAAACAAAAATGTAAAAGACAATATAAACAATAAGAAAGTCTACGATCATAATATAAATTCACAGTATCAAACAAGTAGATGCATTTAGAGAACTGAAACGTGGCAACAATGCAAGACGTAAAGGCGTCGCTTTGGTTGCAGCTGGCTTACATCGTCACGCCATGGGCATATAATTCCCAAAATCCTTGTAGTTCCAGCATTTGCTGAAAGAGAGCTCTGAGGTTAAGTCGATACATTCAATAAATAAAGAATATGAACACTAATACAACCAATATGTCATTTCATCCGTTATTTTTGAATTCCAATCGCCATTTTTGTGTAACTATTAAACATGTCATGCATAAATATGGATTTAAATTTAATAAAATTTTTGTACGTGGAAAAACTGAAAAAAGAGATGGAGCATGCACTACGATTTGCTCTGCAATTCCAAACTACTCTTTCATCTGGGTGCTTTCTGATGTTTGTTATTTGTAGTCAGTTAATAAATTGCGTATTTTCCAATTTTATTTCATTTAACTGATATTTTGAGTAGGAAATTGTTACATGTGTGCTTTAGTTATCAATGTTTGGCAGAACAGGAGCATAATTTATAAATTGCATAAAGAACTAAACACATTTTACTGATGAAGACAGTGATAAACTATTGCAACTGTAAATTAAAAATTCAAATATCAGCTTCTTTTCCATTGATTGTTTACGATAGATACTTGCACAGTTGGTAAGAGATTCTATACTATATTGGTTTTTATTCCAAAGGGGCGTGTCACGTTAACTAGAACATACGGTTGGTATCACGGCCAGGCTGTGCAGTAGACTATGAGGTCACATGGACGAATCAGCTGATTTGATTATTATATTATAAATAGTATGCGACCTATGGTTAATGGCCCACGAACAGCGCATGTGCAAATTTTGTCCCCCACAAATATATTTTATATTAATGCTTGAGGTCATTTTGATACAACCTACAGTGAACCCATCCTTAAAGGTAGTTATGTTGGTAACTTACTACACACACAGTTTTACTAATACATCCAGTGAGTATCCTAAACAGGACCACTTGGTCGAGCCTCTGTTTGAAACAAGATATTTTAATGTCCATCACGCAGCATCACACCAAGCCCATCATGGAGGAGGCGAAGTACAGGACTACCCAGAGGGCCAGGAGACCAATGATGACGACCAAGAAGCGGGTCTTGAGGCTGTCCCAGGGGCTGGCCCCCATTTTACTTTTCTCCTGTAGGTACTTAGCATGGAGGCTCCGGCAAAGGTCGGGCTGACATATTTGCCCTTGAGGGCTAGGTACGGAGTCAACCTTTACGCCCTTTAACTCCAAAGAGGTCTTGTCTGCGTCTAACTCAAACCCCGTGTTCTCCATCTGTAACAGAGCATTTAATTTGATTAAAATGTATTTGTTTGTGCTTAATTCTATTCAAAATAAAATGTTAAGTTAGTTTTTTTAGTGATCGTGTCCAAAATTAATACATTATGCACAAAATGTAAAATAAGAATACTGGTCTGATCAACTGTCATATATCACATATTCCATTGCAGGACTCCCTACTCTGAGTACTCCCCCCGCTGAGGACTCCACCCACCACATACCGAGTACTTGAACTGGAAAGGTTATGAGTAAAAGTGGTCTTTGTCCTTTTGTTCAACTGACATTGAAATTAAAAAAAAAAACAACATATTTTGACGAATGTTGGAGGAAAGTTAGCTTTTGTATCATAGAAACCCACTGAGAAAGGATTTCTCGAAAATCTATTCCTACGGTTAGAAACAGTCCCTAAACGTTTCCTTTTTTCCATAAGACTAACATTCACATTAATTTAATTTAATATTTTTTTTCAAACAGCTGATATGATGAACATCACACAAAAGCTTTGCTAAATTGGTTTCAGTTGTGAAATGTTTAAAATTTCTACTAACTCTGCGTGATTTTACTATGTTGCAACCCTGTAAAGTATTTATAGGGTTTCCTAGAAAATAAAACTTTACTATATAGGAGAATGGAAGGAGGCTGAGCTTTTATATTGATGTGATGGTTAAGAGAGAACCACGCAGGAAAGAGTAAGCAAGCGTAGAGAACCAATCCGTAGCAAAGCAAGGGCTTTCGGTTAGTCGGTTAGCCATATCTAAAGGGTACATTAATAACGTAATTTTATAACATTAGCTAGCTGTTTGTTAATTTTCCGATTGAAAACAGTTAGTTCTCCTAGATAACAAAGTTTCATAGTCTAGAAAAATCTGTAAGTCTACTTTTAGAGGGCGCAAAGTACGGTAATTGACTGTGAATCAGCGAAATATCCTGTTTCTAGCCATGTTTAGCCATGTCCTATGACCTGGCTATACATGTGTTCAGATTAAATGGTATATTTTCCCATTGAATACAGTAGGTTCTCCTAGATAACAAAGTTTCACAGTCTAGAAAAATCTGTAAATCTACTCTAAGAGGCCGTAAATTAACCAATTTGATTTACACGCACAAATTGAAAATCTAGCTCTACCTAAGGATGAAGTAGGTGAGATAGAGCAAAAAGTCGTAGGGCTCAAAGTTGTAGATCGTCTCAAATCAGGCACAGAAAATGGTGTTAGTTTTGCTGTAGAACCGTTCATTTAGCCGCTACAGTTCAATTAGAGAAACGCTGTTTTTGGCATTTAAAATTGTTGGTACTAAAAAGGCTGCCATCTTCGATTTACTAAGAATTCTCAAAACCCCCTTCTTATTGCTCATCTACTATATAAAACACCTTTGACTTTACAAAAGTTCAGCCTCGTAGACTCAGCACTTTTTTAGTTACAGCGATGAGTGAAAGAGTCAGTAGTATTTGCCTTTTATAAATATAGATAACATCTATTACCATTATTACTCGTTCTATATGACAAAAAAACTTATTTAAATATTTAGGGGTAGAAAACATTGTTACGAAAAGCATTATTTTATAACCATACAAAGATTGTTTCAATTTTAACAACTAATTGATAGCTGTCAACAAGCATACTATGAATATTTTGATATTTTCAAGTGTTTTATAATACTTTTTTTGTAGTAGTAGTGAAACAAGTTGAAAAACTGAGGTTTTCAATTCGCGACTTTATTTTGTATTTGTATGTAACTAACATTATGATCAAGGAACTAAAAACCCTTTATCGACTACTTTTAATAAAAAGTTCAATCATTATGTTTTTAATGTTCCAACTACACGATTGGTCTTTTGAAAGTCCACAATCCGCAATTTATTTGCAACTATTATTTATTCATAAAATAATCTATTTGCAATTAAGTTTGATTTTTACATTTGTTTAGTACTTTTGCGTTAAATTTTTGAAAATACTGAAAACTAAGATTTTTCACTTTTAATTCACCACTTTAATGTATTTGTAATAAGCGACCCATGAAACTCCTAGTTAATTATTATTTTGAATATAAATTTCTATAATTACAAATTTTATATATTTTTCACTCGCTGTCTTGACTTTACCAGCATTCCATTAGTAATTAGCAGCTTTTATAACTACGCAAAAAAGGAAGTATATACAATTGTTGTACCTTTTATTTGTACAATTGTGATTATGGCGAAAAATCATAATTTCCCATCCGCCATTTCGTTTTACACTATTTTCTATGTAAAAATCATAATAAGCGACTTAAAAACCCCCTAGGTACTAATTTTCACTACAACGTGTAATGTATTTTTCAATTTATTCCAAATATTTACTGTTTTTGTTTACTTGTTGTTTGCTTTGTAAGCGAACGATTACCGAACTTTACAATTGGTATGATTCAGGAGTTGAGACCTTCCGTTGCAGTTTTTTTTTACCTTGTTTCTTGTACTATATACCAGCTGTTGATGGTGTATTATATTAAACGTAGTGTTACGGTTGGGGAACATACTGTAATTAATAGGGATATGTCTCAGGAAGTGGGTTACCACTGGTCAGATTGAATAGGTCAATAATAACGCCAGAAAACAGCAACAACACAACCACAGCAACCACTATTTCGACCGTCCATATTCCATATAATCATCGATATTACTAGCTGGTGTCTATAAAATCTGCACAATGGTGAACTTGTTCTTTTACAATCTTGCAGCCGTTAGGCGAACCTTATATTTTTATAAGGTTTTTATAACTTATATTATATTATAACTTATATTTTATAACTGCTCTCGTTGTTGTCTTGTTCAATGCAACAGAATTTATCAATATCACTGGATGGTTGTTTTTCTCAAGCTGTTCCCTTCCTTTTTTTCTTAGATTTATCTTTGTATCGTGTTTTCTCGCATTGTTATTAAAAGCTGATCTAATTATTACAAACATTCAATTATTATTGTTTTAAGGTGTGGTTGCTGTTTTGCTTCTTATTCTTTCATTATCCAAATACAGTAAGTCCCGGGATCTGTAGAGGCAGTGAGCTGGGATTGGTGGGGATTTGTAGTATATGAGGTATGTGTGTTTTAAATTGTTTCTCTTTCTTTGTTTTAATTGTAAATAATACAACTAAATACAAATATAATAGGCCCTACTACCATTATATTTGTATGTCCTTATTCGTCTGTAATAAGTTTATGATTATTTAGATAATTAATGTTGTCATGTTTTGTTTTTGTTTGTGTAGACTCCAAGAGCTGTATCCGTATGTTTCCACCATCTCCCATATCATTATTATAGGTCCCCTCATGCACCAAATAATAACAACTTGGCACGTACGTTCATAGGTTTTTTACTCTTCAACCGAAAAATACAACTTAACCCGGAAAGTAAATGAAACTATATCTTAAAAGGCTGCAGAGAATGTCGGAGGCTGTCGGCCATGTTAGTTTTAATCCCTTAAGATCAATGTTATTTTCGAACCGGACATACGATCACACGTATCCAAATCAAACGGTTATTTTTAAACGGATGTTTTCCAAACAAGTTACATTTGATCAAAAATGAAATTGCGCGTTGGAATTGCTTTGCGAATTCCTAATTAGTTTTATAGAAAAAATATTTAGTTTAAAGTTTTTATTTTCACCTATTTTTCAAAACCAGGGGTGTGTATTCAAAATATCAAAATCACACCCAATGCGCAATATCATAACGTTTAAAATGATGCCTCATACACAACCATTGGTCAATAAATAACTAAACTGTATGGATTCTCAAATAACATTGTTCTTATGGGATTAAAACCAATATGGCCAACAGCCCTCTGTAGACTCTTAAGGTGTGTTGTGATAAGACAAAGCTATTCTTTCTGAATTTAATGAAACATGAGTAAATACAAATTACATGCAACTATTATATGTGTATTTTGTTAATACCCATCTACTTGCTAGAAGAATGGTATTTATTGTCAGCCAAGACTAATGTACTTGTCCTTGGATTTATCACAGCGTAACCGAGAGACCGCTTCTGTATAGTAGTGATACATTGTTAAACAGGACATGAATATGTTAAGTGGCCAAACTGTTTTTATAATGTATAGCAAGCAATATTTATTTTAACATTTTAAATAGAGTTTTTAAAATCTTTACGTACAAACAAAAACGCAACAGAAAAACTAGTGGTGCTCATGATAACAGCTTACAACCAACATGTTTAGGTGTATAACATATGAAGTATGGCAGCCTGGTTCTATGGTATGGTTTTGAAACACAGTTTCAAAAAGTGTTATCCATACAACAATTAAGATAGTGGTTAAACATTGTCAATCTTTAGCTTTAGGTAATAAGAATGGTGGGCTAGCAAAAATATTGAACATAAAATGATTATACATAAATAAATTATATTT
>JAQJVL010001386.1:20000-155123 GCA_035578905.1 Stictocephala bisonia | reverse complement strand
TCGAGGGTGATCCTTACAGCTAGTCATGTTGGTGATCCTTATAGCTAGTCATGTTGGTGATCTTTATAGCAAGACGCAAGGGTGATTCTTATAGCAAGTCGTGAGGGTGATCCTTATAGCTAGTCATGAGGGTGATCCTTACAGCTAGTCATGTTGGTGATCTTTATAGCTAGTCATGTTGGTGATCTTTATAGCAAGACGCAAGGGTGATTCTTATAGCAAGTCATGAGGGTGATCCTTACAGCTAGTCATGTTGGTGATCCTTATAGCTAGTCATGTTGGTGATCTTTATAGCAAGACGCAAGGGTGATCCTTATAGCAAGTCGTGAGGGTGATCCTTATAGCTAGTCGTGATAGTAATCCTCATAGCAAGTCGTGAGGGTGATCCTTACAGCTAGTCGTGTTGGTGACCCGTATAGCAGGACGCGAGGATGATCCTTATAGGAAATCGTGAGGATAATCCGTATAGTTAGTCGTGAGTGCAATCCTCATAGCAAGTCGTGAGGGTGATCCTTACAGCTAGTCATGTTGGTGATCTTTATAGCAAGACGCAAGGGTGATCCTTATAGCAAGTCGTGAGGGTAATCCTTATAGCTAGTCATGAGGGTGATCCTTACAGCTAGTCATGTTGGTGATCCTTATAGCTAGTCATGTTGGTGATCTTTATAGCAAGACGCAAGGGTGATTCTTATAGCTAGTCGTGAGGGTAATCCTCATAGCAAGTCATGAGGGTGATCCTTACAGCTAGTCATGTTGGTGATCCTTATAGCTAGTCATGATGGTGATCTTTATAGCAAGACGCAAGGGTGATCCTTATAGCAAGTCGTGAGGGTGATCCTTATAGCTAGTCGTGACAGTAATCCTCATAGGAAGTCGTGAGGGTGATCCTTACAGCTAGTCGTGTTGGTGACCCATATAGCAGGACGCGAGGATGATCCTTATAGCAAGTCGTGAGGGTGATCCTCATAGCAAGTCATGAGGGTCATCATTACAGTTAGTCGTGTTGGTGACCCGTATAGCTAGTCATGTTGATGATCTTTATAGCAAGACGCAAGGGTGATCCTTATAGCAAGTCGTGAGGGTGATCCTCATAGCAAGTCATGAGGGTGATCCTTACAGCTAGTCATGTTGGTGATCCTTATAGCTAGTCATGATGGTGATCTTTATAGCAAGACGCAAGGGTGATCCTTATAGCAAGTCGTGAGGGTGATCCTTATAGCTAGTCGTGACAGTAATCCTCATAGCAAGTCGTGAGGGTGATCCTTACAGCTAGTCGTGTTGGTGACCCGTATAGCAGGACGCGAGAATGATCCTTATAGGAAATCGTGAGGATGATCCGTATAGTTAGTCATGAGTGCAATCCTTATAGCAAGTCGTGAGGGTGATCCATAGAGGTAGTTATGTTGGTGATCCTTATAGTAAGTCGTGAGGGTGATCCGTATAGTTAGTCGTGAGTGTAATCCTCATAGCAAGTCTTGAGGGTGGTCCTTATAATGCGTCATGTGGGTGATCCTTATAGTAAGTCGTCAGAGTGATCCATATAACTCGTCGTGTGGGTGATCCTTAGACTATAGCAAATCGTGTTGGTGATCATTATAGCAAGTCGCGAGGGTGATCCTTATAGCTAGTCGTGGCAGTAATCCTCATAGCAAGTCGTGAGAGTGATCCTTACAGCTAGTCGTGTTGGTGATCCTTATATCAAGTCGCGAGGGTGATCCTTATAGCAAGACGCAAGGATGATCCTTATAGTAAGTCGTGAGGGTGATCCGTATAGTTAGTCGTGAGTGCAATCCTCATAGCAATTCTTGAGGGTGGTCCTTATAACGCGTCATGTGGGTGATCCTTATAGTAAGTCGTCAGAGTGATCCATATAAAACGACGAGTGGGCGATCCTTATAACAAGTTGTCAGGTTGATCCTTATAACGCATCGTGTGGGTGATCCTTATAGCAAGTCGTGTTGGTGATCATTATAGCAAGTCGCGTGGGTGATCCTTATAGCTAGTCGTGAGGGTATTCCTCATAGCAAGTAGTGAGGGTGATCCTTACAGCTAGTCGTGTTGGTGATCCTTATAGCAAGACGCGAGGATGATCCTTATAGAAAGTCGTGAGGGTGATCCTTATAGTTAGTCGTGAGTGTAATCCTCATAGCAAGTCTTGAGGGTGGTCCTTATAAAACGACGAGTGGGTGATCCTTACAGCAAGTCATCAGGATGATACTTATAACGCGTCATGTGGGTGATCCTTATAGCAAGTCGTCAGGATGATCCTTGTAACACGACGAGTGGGTGATCTTTATAGCAAGTCGTCAGCATGATCCTTATAACGCGTCGTGTGGGTGATCCTTATATCAAGTTGCCAGGTGATCCTTATAGCAAGTCGTGAGATAGATTTGTGCATAGTATGAGTAGCCGTTATAGGAAAAGAAATATCTGATAAGCTGAGTTTTACAATGATTTCCAACTAATCGTCTTGAAAGAGGACATAGAGATTTTAGTTTTGGAATCTCTTATTCAGAAGTTTACTCAAAATATAAATTATAATTTGATGTATGTATGGTGGCTTATATTATACAAAGCTGCACTATGATTTGTAGCTCGCAATTACTTTTAAAGTTAACAATTCTTTAACAAGTTATTGGTTTAAGGATTAAAACAAAAACTATATTATAAACGCATGCAGAAATATCTTCTCTGTTGAAAATTATTTCCAATGTATTTACTGTGTGTAACTTAAGTGTATCGAATTCATTGGTAACCAGAACGCTGACAGTCACTTCACCTTCAGAAAGCTGTCACCACAAAGTACAGATAAATACACTCTGTGCTGTCACCTAACATAACCTCAAATCTGTGTTGGTACAAAAAAATTGTTCCAAAGAATTAGCGCAAAATTTCCCCCATATTAAAAACTAAAAATTCAAAACTTTGAAAATTGCCAGTTTGATTCCCAAATATGTTTTTTGCCATAACTCAAAAACTAGTCAAGTTAGAGACATGCGGTTTTTACTAAAACATTTTGTATTGTAATTCACATCTTTCCGGAAATTTTAATCAAAATCGTTAGTGCCTTTTTCGAGAAAATTCCATTTTGTATTTTTTTTTTGCCTATACTAATAAAAAAAACTAAAATTTAAAAAAAGTGAAAAGATTATCTGTGGAAATTGGCTAAATACACATACATATGAAATTTCATAAAAATTATCCATCCGTTAGGTCTCCATCGAACTGCACATACAGAGAGACACCAAAATATATTTTCGAAAAAAAAACACTTAGTTGGGTTCAGGCCACCCTAAAATTGATTTTAGACCAGCATGTAACAAGATTTTTTTGGACGATCACAATACTTTATGCTAATGCATGTGTGAAAAAGTAAAAAAGTTCAACTCATCAAAACAGCGTTATATTTACTTTGTATTGTCCAATTGTACCCATCTGTGAATAGTAAAAATACTAATAATTAATTAATCAAACTATCATAGTGTACAGTCAACATTTTTATTTGCCTTAATCTAAGCTATAAAAAAAATAATATTTGCTTTTTATTTTGGGAAGAAATTGCATGCAATTTATGTATATTGCGATCGTACTTCAGAACTTCTTTCTAAACAGTTTTTCTAGTACAAAATATACACATGGGAACTAGAATACTAAACGTAAACCGGCCACAAAACTAGTTCCACTCGGTCACGCAGCGTTACTTTCTCTCCCGTTGGAGTAGTTCTGATTAGCGACCGCTCCTGGCGGAATATTTCTTGACATTATCTTATAAAATGCCAACGTGGAAGCTCAGTGGCTGAGAATTTGAACTGTAATGTCCAAGGTTAAAACCCCCAACTGAGATAACGGTATGTTCTTCATTCGCTGATACAAATTCTCGAAGAGGCCTATGGGGTGCAGGCCCATGTGAACTGGCGAGTAAAGTTTTATTATAAAAAAGTTAAAAATTGTTATGGCATAATTATTTATGTACTTCAGTAACACCACCAGATTCATGGTGGAAAGTTGTACCATGTTCTTCTGTTTGTAGTAGTGATCAGTAAATGACATCTGATATTTTATTTCTTATTGTTGTGAATGTTGTTGAATGATTCATTCTATAATTAAGCTGGACAGTACGCAACATGTGTCTTATATTTAGCACATGGAGGGGTTCTAGCGGTAGAGGGAAATCTTTCCACCGCTGAGTTGGCTTAGTTCACGGGTGTGACTAACTTCCGCCTTCAAGTGTTCAACTTCCGCAACAGTGTTTAGTTGAAAAAAAGAAAAACCCCTAATGAACTATACAATCTTGTTTAGTTGCTATTTTTCATTTGTTAGAAGCAGACTAGAATACTGTGCCCCAATCTGGGATCCATATATACATTACCACATATCATCAATAGAGGCCATTCAAAATAGATTCTTAAGATACCTATATTTTAAACGATTTAATAGTTTTTGTCCTAGAGATCTCTCAACAGATATATTGAGAGTTTTGTTTTCATTTGAATCGTTAGCCAGTAGAATATCGTTAGCCAAATCGTTAGCCATTTGGTTGAATCGTTAGCCAAATCAAATATCATTTTGGTGTTCAAAGTACTACACAATTTTGTTGATAGCTCTTATTTATTAGATAAAATTAAGTTATATGTCCCTAGAAGTAATTTGCGTTCATCCATAGTTTTTTACATATCTCGAAGTGTTACTGTACAATTTTATAATTTGTCTTTGTTTAAAGCACTTCGCCTACTAAATAAGTTTAAAACAGAAATAGATGTTTTTAATTCAAAAATGGTTTGTTTTTAATTGAAGTAAATAAATTTCCTTCACTTTCATAAAATGGATATTCACTGCAATCTTTAACTTCTTTTTGTTTCTAAATTTATTTTTGGATAAATATTATTTGTTAGCTCGCGCTACATAGTTGATTATTACTGTTAAGCCTGTATTATATATTTTTAGCATAGTTTACTTATTCTTGTACTGAAAATAATTGTTGTGTAGTTATAGTTTTGTCAAAATGGCTGTATTAGGTTTTTTACCTGTAGCTGTTATGTAAAGAGTCATAAATAAATAAATAAATTTTCTTGTGTACATTATTATACACTGTGTTGTTGATATCGTTAGTTGTTATTTGAATACTAAATAATGTCTTTATTGAATCGTTTTAAGCTTGATTCGTTTGTGTTAATCAATCCATCCAATCACTGTGCTAACGAGGTAATGGGTGGGGCATGCTTTTGTGCCACCAGCACACGGCCTTCCGTAATTGTGATTGCCACGACACTTTTTTAATGGAATTACACAGTGTGGGAAGAGTAGTTTTCGGTCTCACTTCCACCACTCACTGCATCTCACTCGCATCGTGTCTCAAAGGTCGTTTTCTAAGCGGCCAATGTGTATTGGCAGAGCATTTACCATTAATTGAATGCAGGGATATAAGTGGAAATACTCAAGGCTAGAGGTTGGTTAAATTGTTGACAATTCTTCAATTAGTTTTTCTCATTTTTTAATTTTAATTATTTAATACTCTCTAAAGTGTATTTTAAACGTTTAAATTCGTTTTATGAATGTGGATATTCTGCAATAATCAATTGTCTTGAATATGGGTTTTGGTATATTAAAGACAAAAAATATAATAAAGCTTTTTAATTATATCGGTGTGGTAGCTGCCATAGCTGGGAGATCACAAATTCGTGACAGCCCAGCTACCAGGTTTGTTGCTCGTTTAAAACTACCCAGGGGGTACGTACAGCATTAAAAATTTGCTGTGGATATGAACACAATCCCCCCCCCTGCCTCCTTGAGAAATATCATATATGTTAATACTTTTTTTTAGAATTATTAAATAGTACCTGACAACAAAACGTACGCTATATACATTTGTTTTGGTGTCAATGTTCATTAAATATTGATTACTTACATTAAATGTGTATGAAGAAGACCATACATCTAATGAGGGGAGTTAGTAAGTTGGTTACTTAGTTAGTAACTAGACTACACAGGTCATTCACACTAATCAAAGTCATCTAATTAGTTTGAATGGTACATGAGATGATGACACATTTATTTATGATGATCGTAAAAAATGTTAATAATTATTTTATTGAAAAATATTGTATTTAAAATTGACAAAACTGCAAATGACAGTATTTTTTAGAATTCACAGTGACAGTTATTCTGCGACATTTATTATTTTTTTAAATGATTTATTCTTTTTAATACGTGTGTGACAAATCGATAAACAATGTTACGATAACAATGTAGTATCTACTAACTTTAAGAAAATATGCTGTTTCAAAGTGGTTACAATTGAGTTAGATTAACATGCGAGATAGTTTCATTACACAGAAAACTAGTTTTCCCCCGTACATTCGTAAAACTCAGTATTTGTAAGAATTTTTTTGTAACGATTGTTATTGAGCAAACGTTCCTCTTATGTGATTTTTTACGATGTACTCGAATATGTAATCAGTTTTGTGAAAAAATCATTTCCACTCATAAAAAACGCTTTTCACAAATCTAACTTAACATACGCTGAAACAACGTATACTTTCCAAAAATTCGCGTTTACAAGATTCGCGTTCATTCGGGTGTATGGCCTCCGCGACAACCTGCTCGTTGCTGGCCGTTCCTCTGGCGTAAATACGTGCAAATTGGTTTTTTTTGTGGTTGATATTCACTGTTTATAATGATTTTGTGATGGAAAATCACGATTTGCTGTGATAATATGCTTTTTGTCATATCTTGAAAACATTTGTTGTATACCAAAATACTTTTCGGATTCGTGTTCAGCGTATAAAAACACATCAAGTATAAAAATCATTTTTCACAACACTACCATGAGTTCAGCCGTTTTCGTTATGTGTTTACAACCTGCGAAACATCATATTTTCAACAGCTGTCTATTGTTTACTACCGAAAGTAACAATGTTTACAACCGAAAATTTTCCACAGTCAACAACACCTGTTTTTATTCCGTAGTGTAGTGAAAAATATCGTTCAAAACTCGAGTGAAAGTGTTTTGTATGTTCTCGACCATTTGAAGTGCTCGAAAAGTCTCGCACTTCAAATATATGGTCTCGAACATGCAAAACCCCACTTTCCACTCTTGTTATGAAATATACTATTGAACAACAGAAATACTGTATGCCAAAAATACTAAATGATGTGGAGCTAGTTTTTAGATTTTATTTTTGGTTAAAAAACTTAATCTCCACAGAATAAAAAGTATCTTTAGTGATAATATCGCCAATTACCGACCAATATCATTCAGAAAAGGTTTTAGTTTAGTGGAAAATGAACATATAATATATGTATACTTACGGCAAATAAAGCAGCAAGTGAGAGATATTTCGAGGGAGATACAGTTATAATGTTGAGACAAGCTCGTGAGAGACGTGCTACTGTACCAACACAAGAAAGTGCCTGAGTAATAATGTCGTGACTGTTCACTCGGTAAATTCATTGGTTATTTAGCGTTTAACAAAATGTTTTGTAATTTCTGCCAACTTTAACACGAGAAAGGTTACCATTTGGTATTCCTTAATGGGGCAATTAACTTTTATTGGCCATTAAATCTTAACAAACCTAAACAACGGGTTTCAACATACACTTCTAGCATTGTAACTTGAATGCTAGCTTTGAATATTAATATGAAATGTTACGGATCACAGAGTCCGAAATAACTAGGCGATTCCTCTTTTTGGCTTCTAACTGTACTTTTATTCACACTCACTACGTACTCGCTACGAGATGTTTACATTTATAATATCAGACAGACACTATTTAATTGTTGAAATTACACCAATATTATTTACTGTAATTAATGTCACTTATCACACTCGTATTAGTGTTTGTACAATATCTGTCACTCATTGAGAACTGTCACATTAAACACTGTAACTTTCACTGCAGGTTGAAAATTGAAGATACACTTCCACTGAGACTTACTGATTGGTCGGCTGAGGGGTGCTTTATAGAAAACGTCACTGTGAGTCTAGATATTTCCAGAGGTGTTATTCGAGATGGTTCTTGAAGTGTCTCGATTACTTTTCGGGAAGGTTCTAGTAATTACTGGAAAATTCGCAGTATTTTGGAGCAGGAAACAATTTACGGTGCTGTCGGTAATTTGCGTGCCCACGACAGTACAGTTAAATTTTAGCCTTGAATGTCAGCTGTGATATTTCCATAATTAGGACGATCGTTATCTCTAAGACCCGACATTTTCAAATTTCTACTGCCCTCGAACATTTTATTCCATCTTTGACGTACTTACAAGAGCTATATATATTTATAAAAAATATATATTTATATAAAATAATAAATAAAAACAAACACAGATAAATCACAACTCAAAGATTTTTCGGGTTTAGGTTTTTTCTCGGGTCTGAATCAATATCAGCTCTTATTTGGACATATTTCGAATTTTTTTGATAGATACGTCATGAGAATTGTACACATGATTAATTTGAAATTCGCCGAGGTATATTTGGACGATCGTCATGTATTCTGTTTAGAAGATTTTGTTTTTAATGATTTACTTTATTTTGACGTCTTCCAAATATCAACAAATGTTTGACAATTTGTTATCTGTGAATTTATACGTAGAAAAATGTCTAATTAATTGTTGTTTAAATATTCTTTGTTTGCCCAATCGGGCGTTATAATAACTCAATACAATTTTAATTTAGAGGTATTTTCTGATATTTACCAATATTTACTTGCTTTATTTGACCTATTTTCTTCGTTAATTGATGTCTACCCACTTATTAAAGTGTATGTTTTTATGCACATCATAAAAGTATGCATATCTTATAAATAAATTACCAAATGCTCATATTAGATGCTTGCTACCATAAAATTTAACTACTACATAGAAACTATTTTAAACCGTTAACACTTTAAAAATCGACATAGTTTAAATAGTAGAATTTGATATCTGAACGACATTTTACGTTATTTCAACGCAAAACAACAATCGACGTTGTGACAATTGATGTTAGTTTGACATAGTTATTATGAACTTAAATTATTGATGTAAAGATATTGATCATCATTATATGTTGTATTTTAATATTCATTTTAACAATGAATATCTTTGTATTGAATGCCAATATTATTTAATTTTAAAACATTAATGAATGGCAAATAACCCAAGACAAAATTGATAACGGCTAAAGGTCACGAGACCATTTGATTACTTCTGATGACTTCAAAATTCTTTTAACAATAAATTAAATAAAAAATATTATCACTAAACAGTTTTAGTGACCCAAAAGAAAATTATATGGTCAGTTGAAGTTAATTAAAGAACGACGAGTGGCCGAGATAATCATGTAGAGTCCAAACAGGAGATGTTTTTGTACGAATGAGAATCGAACTAATTAGAAACAGAATTTGATTCACCATTAATAACAATAACAGCCCATTTAGTTATTTAACTATAATTGGGCTGGACAGACAGTGGCCAGCATGTTACATTTAGCACCTACATGGGTTTCAGCAGCGGAGGGGAATTGTTCCATCTCTCAGCTGCGATACATATCAGGCACGACTAACCTCAGCCTTCAAGTGTTCAACTTCCGCAACAGTGCATAGTTGAAAAAAATAAATATAATGAACTATACAAGTTTGTTTAATTGCTGTTTACTGTCTATATTATTATTAATTGCGTTATTGTCACTAACTGCTGTTATTTGAATACTAAATAATTATTTAATTAAATAGTTATAATTAATCAAACCAAACAATGGCCACTGTAGCTAATGACGAAGTTTAGAGGGCTGCTACTGCGCTGTCAGCACGCGTTTTACCGTCATCGAAGTTGCCATGACAATTTTTGAACGGAATGACAAAGTGGTAGAGTTTTCTATCTCACTTCCACAACTCAGTGCATCTCTCTCGCACCAGTGCTTTCAATAGGTCGCCTATCTAAGTAGTCTATATATACTTTGTATTGATGGAGGCGTATATAGCTGTGTCAATTATTCAGGAGATCGCTATTATCTAACAAAGAGAAAAGGACTAATAAATCTACTACGAACACTAATAAATAGTTGTGTAGTAGTTCCTTCCTTAAAAAATGGATTTGACGTAAATGTGATTTTCAAAACTAGAAACAAAGTTCAGGATATGTTTTTATTTTAGTGTAAAAATTACCAATTATGTCACAAGTAACATTTCTGTTTAGTTACGACAATGAATTTACACTATTTCGATACCCTTGCACCTTTGACAAAACTGTCATAAACGATTTTATAACAAGTTGTTGTCTTCTTCCCTTGTATGATATTTTAAAACGTAAACAAACTTAAACATATTGTTTGGTTTACTGACTATAAACTTTAGTGTCTTGCACTAAATGATATTGATATAAAAGATATTTTTTATTTAGAAGTTATATTGTTTTATAATAGGGCATTTTTTAATAACGAAATATTTTTTTCTGAATAGGTCTTAGTGAAAGAAGAGAGAGATTAATAAATATAACATATTCTAAAAGATTAATAAAAAAGTGAAAAATACAGATAACAAATAAAATTGGTTGAAGTGTCAGTTACGATATTATTCTAAAGTAAAAAACTATTCAAAAAAATCCGTTTAAAGATAATGTAGAAAATTTCACACGCACACGTGGAAACAAACTCATAGTACAATATGGTAACAAAATAAAACGCTTTAAAAAAATGAAGTCGATTAATACAATAATAGTTCATCATTGCTCAGTCGTACTACACACGTCATAGTCTCAATGGTTAGTTGAGAAAACTTATATTTTATCTGCACTTTTACTCACCGTTTAGAAGCCCACAGCAATAATACAAACTAAGAGAACGAACTTACGGTCAAACAACATCGGCACACTCTCGGAGCCTCCATAGTCGTTCCTTCAAGGACTTCCACTACTAATGGTACAGACACGACACAAACAGGAGGAACCTGTGGTGTGGTTAGATAACTGACCTCCCCCCCCCCACAGCTACCGGTGTTTTGGTCCTTGCAGAAGTCCTTATTTCAGATTGGATTTTGGGTCTTTTTCAGAATGTCCCTGCATTTGTTTGGTAATGATTATTCATTAAACGAAGTAGAAAGTTCACATGATAAAGTGTATGATCATCATAATATGTGTGTATGATCATCATAATATGTGTGAATGTTCATCATAATATGTGTGTATGGTCATGATAATATGTGTGTATGATCATCATAATATGTGTGTATGATCATCATAATATGTGTGTATGTTCATCATAATATGTGTGTATGATCATGATAATATGTGTGTATGATCATGATAATATGTGTGTATGATCATCATAATATGTGTGTATGATCATCATAATATGTGTGTATGATCATCATAATGTGTGTGTATGAGGAAGTAACATGTCAACTTAAGTTATTTAATTCTAACCTAAATACCAGAAGGTGCCGATTCATAACTAAAGCGATGACGCTTATTATTTCCTTGTAGGTCAAAACCACGTGACCAATATAAAAAGGTACATTATTCGTAAATTAAGTTTAGTTCTAGACTTGGCAGACAATCTTTACAATACGTAGGGACATTCTTATGGACTTCTATCAATTCGTTTGATCTGTATTCAAAAAGTGTTAACTGAGAATGTATTATTTAGAGAAATTGATTACTTTGTAAAAATTAGATATTTCCTACTCCAATTTAAAAACAATAATGGCTATTTGTGAATATAAATAAGGTGAACCTAAACCAATTTAATCTTCCTGTGTTATCTATTACTTTCGTCTAACGATTGATAGTCAACTTAATTGGGTCATGAGAGCTTCTCATGACCATATCATGAGACACACTCTCATGGCAACTCAACTTCCTTGGCTCCCCGTGCTGTGCATTATACCTCCAGAGGTAAGGCGTCAGAAGGCACTTCATAAAGAATGCAATAAGATCTTGAATGCCTCACATCTCCCCATTACCCAGAATCTCCCACGTCAGAACGGTCGCCTAAAATCTACAAACACACCTCACCTCCAATACCAATATAACATATGCATTGAATGGACAGTTTATTTATATATTTTATGTAATAACTACTATTGTTCAGCTGTTTTAATGATAGTGTATTGTTTGTATGGTTATGGTGGTTATTGATAAAAAATAACCTAACCTCATTCACACTTAATAACACTCATTAAAAATCCATATCTTGATCGTAGATGTCTTGAGAATAAACAAACAAATAACTAGATGAAATTAATTTATGAATCATTTAACCAACTATCAATCAATTGAGCTTCACTCAAATGCCACTATGTCGTCAGGAGATTCATTAACAAAAGATAATAGCCAGAGAAAAAATATAAATGTGATACAAAAGCAAAGTTGAGAGTATTCCTTTACATAATTTAGTAGAATTAGTTTGAATTAGACTATTTTGTGTATTATCCCTTCTAATTCACCTTCAACTCCTCAAGTACGTTTACTTATCACACGATAACACAAGATGTTCAATATCTTTGTATATACCCCACCCTCCCACCCATACACGTACTGTGGTAATGAACCAACCTCCCACTCATGCACGTACTGTGGTAATGACCCACTCTCCCACCCATACACGTACTGTGGTAATGACCCACCCTCCCACCCATGCACGTACTGTGGTAATGACCCACCCTCCCACCCATCCACTTACTGTGGTAATGACCAACCCTCTTACCCATACACGTACTGTAGTAATGAATGACTGTATATCCAAAAACGGTGTACTCATTCATCACGAAATTTCTGGAACCACTGAACAGAATTAAATGGAATTCGGAGGTAAGTTTGCTTTCGTCATAGAGACTCACTGACATATCTAAGTTACATTTCTAAGGGGTATAAACAGCCCCTCAACTTTTTCTTTGTTCCATAAGAGTAACATTGGCATTAATTTAATAATTTATTTCAAACTGCTTATACTAAAAATATGACACAGTATGTTCGCTATAATGGGCCGGATAGTAAGCGAACTGTGTGTTATATTTAACGCCTGTAGGTGTTTCGGCAGAGGAAAATCCTTACACCGCTGAGCTGATTTGCTTCACGGCCTTTAACTAATTCTACGCCTTCGAGTGTTCAATTTCTGGAACAGTTTTTAGTTGAAAAAAATAAACATAATGAACTCTACAAGTTTATCGCTATTTATAGTTTACATTATTGCTTATTGTGTTGTTTATATTATTAATTATTGTTTGAATACTAATTATTAATTTAGTATTCAATTGTCACTGCTGCTAATGACATTAAATGTGCAAGGTTGGCTATTGTGCCGTCAGGACGAGGCATACCACTCTGGTTGCCATGACAATTTGTAAGTAGAATTACAAATTGGGGAAGAGTAGTTCTCTGTCTCTCTTGCGCCACTCTTTGCATCTCACTTGCACTAGTAAACGTTAAAAGATCGCTTTCTAAGTAAATCGCTTTTATAACTACTGCTTTTATACTATAACATTTTGTTTATCGAATTAAATAAAATTAATATACTACTTAATTTGATTATTTTTTTAGTTTGTTCCTTAAAGCTCCGCTTTCCTCAAAACTATAAGCCAATGAGCTAAATGAAGCTGAGGAGGCAAGTCCTTTTTCTTATTATTTTTTACTTCCTTTTTAAATTTATTGACAAGGTCGCCTAAAATCCGTTAAACTAAACGTAGGCTATAGGTTAGATCTTTTGGCAAACGTGTTTTAAAATTAGGTTTAACAAGTTTATTGTTCTTTCCTTCGAACATTAAGTATGTATTCTGCCCACCTAAGCAAAAGTGCCGTAAGTCCAAAAATTGGATTTTGCGAAAACATTGTTTAAAGTTTACCACATTGCTGTATTATTTCATATGACACTAATAGCTTTTTTTTACTTAGTTGTTGGATGCATTTATGTAAAACACATGTAGGAAGTTTTACTGTATGTCCTTAATGTTTAATAGGTTAAAAAAATAGAAATAAAGAAAATACCGTACATACGGCACTTTTGCTTAGTTAATGTGTTCAATAATTGTTTTTTAAGTGCCGTATGTCCATAGTCTTATATTACCGGTACCAATTAATTGACCATTAAAAAGTGTTGTTTTAAACATCTCATTGAGATTATTTTTATGTTTAAAAGTGTTAATTGCAATAATTTTCATTAATGCAATAATAAAAATCATTATTAACTTAAAGTAAACATACGGAAAAAATATTCCTTTATCTTAAATAAATGACACTACACAATTTTAAAAGTACAAACAAATTTTTAATGACACTCCATTAAAAATTACAATTATAAAAGTATAAAGTTTTAATTGACATAGGGCCTATTTTGCAAAAAATGAAACTAGGCCTAGGCCTATACTTAGGTTTGGCTAATGCTAAGGCACACAAAGTAAAAGTACAAACAAATTTTTAATGACACTCCATTAAAAATTACAATTATAAAAGTATAAAGTTTTAATTGACATAGGGCCTATTTTGCAAAAAATGAAACTAGGCCTAGGCCTATACTTAGGTTTGGCTAATGCTAAGGCACACAAAGTAAAAGTACAAACAAATTTTTAATGACACTCCATTAAAAATTACAATTATAAAAGTATAAAGTTTTAATTGACATAGGGCCTATTTTGCAAAAAATGAAACTAGGCCTAGGCCTATACTTAGGTTTGGCTAATGCTAAGGCACACAAAGTTTAGTCTTTCGGCTGTGGGGTAGGCAAATCTTTCCAAAACTGTTTGCGGTTTTCTGGCAATATGTCACCGAGAGATTTGAGAGTGTTCATTTTTTTTTCGTGAGGAAATCCACATGGAGAAGTGTGGTGGCTGGGAAGTTTAATTCCTTTCATGGCTTTTTTTTGTAGAAAGTCCAGTTCTTGGTAGGGGCTCATTACATCATAATTTGTCTTGCATAGCAACTGATAACTCCCACGTACAGCTTTGACATGAACAAGGTCGCACAAGTACAATCTTGACGGGGCTTTTAGTTTTTGCTGGGAGACGTAATCGGACCAGTGAAAGAAATCAAAGTGTTGCATTTTTATAGCTTCAACTTTTCCAGGCTTGGCTTTTCTTACAGAAGATACAAAATCTTCAAAGTCGTAAGTTTTTCTTTGAACTTTTAAAGATTGTTCCACCTGATGGTGGAAACTGTCTGCACTCATAAATGAGTGTCCAGGTTGAAAATAGTTAAGAACTATTTCTTTAGCTGCAATGTCATCCGAGTTAATGATGTATACTAAAAATGTAAATAGACACCAATTCCTGTTTTGGGAAGAACAATTGTCTAACCAAAGCACAACTTTATCAACATCCCTTTGTTGTTTTAAAAACATATACAACGCGCTTACACTGTCTTCTTTATTGCGGCCAGATATTCCTTCATGCCACAGTATGGAGTGAACTTTTAACTTACTTTTTTTTCCCACCGGAGCAAAAGTTTCATGATAGGCTATCAAGCGCTTTATAAATATTACTTTTTTGAACATATCCACTCTTGGCAACATGATTATCTTTTGCATATCACTTGAAAAACAAATCGTATCGTCTGGTAATTCTTGTTCTGAAAAATATTTATATGCAGTTCTTGCTTCAGTAGATAATTCATTATGAATGCCCCATTGTTTACAGTCATCACATGAAGGGTCAAGATTTTCTTTCTTGTGACCATGAAGTGAAAACTGTTCACACTTCTCACACTCTTCGTGCCCTAGTTGTGCAAATGAAATGTGTTGCTCTTTAACAATGCGCCTGTATAAATTATAGGACACTCTTCCCTTAAACTCAGGGAATTTGTTAAGAAAGTCACTGTGCATAAGAGCTACGTTTACGTCACCTGGGAGGTACCGCACATTTGGAGCATGCTCCCGTCTGTAGTGGGATATCGTGGGATGGAACGATTCAATGTGTTGTATGATTTTTTCATGGGGCCCTTTATTTTTGAAGGCTGTTGTCCTCTCCTATCACTAGGCGGAGTTAAAGCTCCTGTAGGAGTGTTTGTCAGTGTGTAGTGCACAAACCGATCATTGGTTTTCTTATAACCTAGTGTCGTAAGAAAAAAACTCTTACAAACTTCATGCCGTATGTCACTGTCATCTTTAAGATAGTATTTAATAGAAAGGGATCGCCTGTCTGAATCAATACTTTTTCCTCTTCTTCTTTGTACATCAAGTTTTTCACATGAGGTCAAAATAAAATGTCTACGTTTAGCCCACTCCATATCCCAAAAATGTTTATTTATTAGCTTTCTTCTTTCAAAGTCGATATTCTGGCCACACTTCTTTTTACAAAAACCATCGGCCTTTTCACAGGGTACCTATTTTACTCCATGAGCTGTTTTTGTTTGTTCAACTTTCAGTTTTTTTCTTTCTTCTAGGCTGTTGTCAAACTTCCTTCTTTTCTTGACATTGTGAGTTAAAACTCCATCGATTTCTGTGATGGGTTGGTCTATAGAAGTGGTCCCATGGTTATCATTTAAGCTGAAGTCATTGGCACTTGTCAAAAGCAAAAGCTCGCGTTCTTCAGAAGTAGCAACTTCGTCAAATTCATTTTTCTCATTGTCTTTTTCGTCAAGGCTGTTTTCATTCTCTAGACAATTAACATTATTTTCTAGGTTATCAGTTTTAGAAAAATTCAAATCACAGTACTCATTTTCCTGTGAATTAACATACTCTTCCATGCTCATATTGTCATTTTGTTGCACTAAATAATCAATTTCGTTAAAATCAAATTCTTCCAATGGACGTGGTAGAAGTGTTTTTGTATTCATATCAAACACTAGTATATGGTTTTCTGGTACCACTGGCAAAATAACAGTATCTGATAATGTTTCATTTGCAACATTGTCTCCTGGCAATATTTGGCATACACTGAAACTTGACGGTCCAGGTTCTTCATTAGACTTTGTTTTTAATAAATCACTACATATATTATTATCATCTTTAGGTAGAACTGTTAGCGATTTACCATCTTGTTCATCTGAACCCGTCTTGGTGCTTTCAAGAGCTAAGTTTAATATAAGTTTTGAACGAGCTGACACAGTTTTACACTTTAGATTACTCATGTTCCATAAAAAAACCAAAATACGTTAACTTTAAATACCTTAAATGTCCACTAAACAAACAAATATCAACTGTAAATATATTTTCTCTTCATACTTAACATGCACAGTAACTCAAAATAAACTGATTTGCAACCAAACATAACCTCGAAAATTCACTGACAACAAATAAACAGTGCATTATGTTCACCAGCTGTTAAACATCTACTAAGCAAGACTGCAGTATGTACACCAACTGCTAAGCAAAACTGCCGTAAGTACAGAGGTCTAAGCATAAACGCAGTAACTCCAACGGAGTTACTGCACTTTTGATTAGAATTGTGTACTTGCGGCAGTCTTGCTTAGAAACATGGTACTTTATACTGGACATACTGCAATAGAAACCCTAATATCTCATTATGTGTTGGAGATACGGCAATTTTGACTAGTCCATTGTATTCCCCGTGGTCAAAAATGTAGGAAACCATATCTAACTCAAAATTGACATTTTTGGACTTACGGCACTTTTGCTTAGGTGGGCAGTATTGTTGACAATACTGAGACAAAATTGAGAATAACACTTTACTTTGTAAATAACATTCGTACGGACACAACTACATTTTATTTGTGATCTACACACCAAACGCACCACTTTTTTTTAAAACTTATATCTGTAATATGGAAATAAAGGAAATACACACGGGCGAAAATAGTTTATAGTATCTTTTTATAGTATTTATAAACTAAACGTCTTCAGTGCCATCTTAGAATTCTAACACACTTTTAAAGGGATCAGCTGATGACCACCGACTGCTCATTTGTCACTGGGCTATTAGGCCCTAATTAATAACAATGATGGCTTTATTTTACAAACAAGTTTGTTACTTAAAAGGCGAACTTAGAAGTAACAAAACAAGTAATCTCTTCAGTCAACCCTTAGTTTGAAGTTAGTAACTTTAAGAATAACTAATTTACAGAAAAATGGAAATCCAGAAGGAAACTAAAGAAAAATAATAACACCTTTTAAGGAATAGTTGACTATGGTTTGTAACAAAGACTACATTCATTCATCTACACTCATTCACTATATATATTCGCCCATGACGATTGGCGTCTTAACAATAAATAAATAAATAATTTAAAGTATGGCTACAAATTCTTGTTTAAATACAGTAAAAATATATTGTCAATGAACTCAATTTACGATAATGGAAATGTCTAAAAAATGTTTGTTCCCTTTAACAATTTCTGAAATATAGTACATCGGGTCCTACCTGTGGGTTGGGTGCCATGTCGGCTACGGTGTACCAACGGTGTACCAGTGAGTGACCCACGGGTACTTTCACCGCTGGGACGGAGAGCGGTGACGTAACTGTCTGAACGTTTGTTACACCCGGTGGAGGGGAAAGATGCAGGCAAGGTGGACACTGTCGGTGCAGAAATCATGTGTACCAGAGTGTGAAGGTTGTTTACTAAAAACTAAGAGGCCTATGACACATCCAATAACACCATAATTTTCCTCGTTTAATTACACATTTGAAATATTAGTTTTAATTTTTACTATACATTTTAATAATTATACTTTCTCCTATATGCCTTAGCATACACAAAGTATTGCGATCGTCCAAAAACATTTTTTTACAAGTTGGTCTCAAAATTCATTTAAGGGTCTCCTGAACCCAAAAAGTATTTTTTCGACAAAAACTGTTTGTGTCTGTCCGTATGTGTGTCTGTCTGTGTGTATATAGTTCGCTGGAGACCAAACGGATTGATACATTTTTATGAAATTTGGTAAGTTGGTGTTTTTAGCCAATATCTCCAGACTATTTTGTCACTTTTTGAAATTTTATTTTTTTATTGGCAGAAAACATACAAAAATGGAATCGTCTCAGAAAAAGCTGCAACGATTTTGATTACATTTTCAGGAAATATGCGGGTTACAATTTAAAATATTTTACAAAAAACCACATGTCTCTAACTTGACTGGTTTTTGAGTTATGGCAAAAAACATATTTGTGAATCAAAATGGTAATTTTCAAAGTTTTGATTTTTTTAATTGTTTGATATGGATGGACGTTTTTTCTAATTCTTTAAAACAATTTATTTATCCTAGTTTGAACAAAAAATAAAGGTAATTTTCAATAGTTTTCACTGTGTATCTATTTTATTCGTTTATTACTAAAAAAAAAAAAAAAAAAAAAAAAAAAAACAAGTAAATATATCGAATTTATATTTTAATATATGGTTAACAAGAATGTTGTCTCTAAGTTGGATAAAAATCAGATTTTAAAATTGTTCAAGAAAAAAAGGTTTTCATCAATTCCCTGAAACAACTTTTTCTAATCCTTTAATCTCTTTAAATTGACTTTAATTGATTCAAATCGATTTAAAATCATTGCATTTACTTACGCATATAAAATAAATTTATTTTAACTATACATTTCATGAGAATCACACGTGACCAAGTAATTAATTTTACGACCTCTAGAAGACAAGAAAACGTTGTTTATTAAATCGATAAAAACTTTAAGATTCTTGAAAAATTAAAATTATGAAACTATCAAACTTATAGAAAACACCCTTTTCAACCACGTATATATAAATCTGATACATGCACATGTTATTGAGCAATAAAAGTGTAACGCTGATGCACAGTGAACACTAATTGGAATTCCGGTACTTTTTTTATTTTAACTAGGATAAAAATTATAAAAACTTATAATAAAAATTATATGTCACAACGTACAATCGAACAAGAAACCAATGTTGTGATTGGATTTTCCCAATGAATAGCCCTCTTAGTTTCTTACTAAACAACCTTAAAGCTCGGGTATACATGGTTTTGCGCTGACAGTACGTTATCTGTCAAGAGAAATAAAATACATACTTATGTATAATAAGTGGAGCCATTTTTTTGCTAACGTATCTCCTCTCTTATTTCATGATCAATTTTAACGACTGAGGTGTCAACAAATTTGCTCCAATTTGTCGCTGTGCAATAAATACTTCATTGTTCAATATTTTCACCGTGAAGGGCACGAGTAGCCCTCAAAGTACGATTTTCGGCCATTATAAAAACACGGAGAGAGATTTACCTTAGTCTAAAAGCTTGCATTTTTTTCCGAGGGAAGGTTTTTATTCCAACTGTAAGGCTCTGCCCAACTGGCTTTTACATGAAAATGGTAATCTAATGGAGTTATTATACTAATATGATTAATCATCATCGTTTACATAAAATAAATTATGTGAAATCTTTTGTAACAGGCTAAGTAAAAACGTTACTATAGGTTTATTAACTAGATTCAAGTGCAGTGAGTGACGGGCTGGAACACGAAGCGTGTAGGGGTGTCTCCTAGTGGATACAGATAGACGGTCAAGATGTTGGTGAATATGAGTAATGATAAACGAATATAGTCTTTGTTACTTACTAAAGTTGATCTTTCGTTAAAAAATATCCTGTTATCCAGACCAACTACAGCTTTTTGTAGATTTTTTATTGAGAGGCTATTTTTTTTATTGAGAGGCTATTTTTTATTGAGAGGCTATTTTTTATTGAGAGGCTATTTTTTATTGAAAGGCTACTTTTTTATTAAGAGGCTATTTTTTTTGAAAGGCTATTTTTTATTAAGAGGTTATTTTTTATTGAGAGGCTATTTTTTATTGAAAGGCTATTTTTTCTATAAAGAGGCTATTTTTTATTGAAAGGCCAATTTTTATTGAGAGGCTATTTTTTATTGAAAGGCTATTTTTTTATTGAGAGGCTATTTTTTATTGAAAGGCTATTTTTTTTAATGAGAGGCTATTTTTGTATCTCCTTCTTAACATTACTCTACCAATTTCCCATGGACTATTTGATCTGTACGAGGAACTTGTTCAGACAGAGTATGGGGTTGAACCAGTTCAGTAAAGGTGAATAGCCTATTAGGCCTAATGATAAATCTTCAAGTTTAGGCCGGATTCGAACCAGCGCTCTCTCTCTAACACAAGCTCAATGTCCTGACGCCTTAGACCGCTCAACTAGTTTAAATCACTTAATTTATTTTTAACAAAGAGACAGGCCTCACACGACTAGGCGGTATTTTGAACAGAACGTTCCTATGTAGTCTATCTATTTACTATGCACTAATGAAATCAACAACAATGGACAGTAGTGCAACAATACCGAACATTGGATTGATCGCTGGCGACAGTTGCCTTTTCATAAGAGTACAACGGGTTGAAGTGTGTTTGATATCGTAAGGTCACAGTAAAATGATCATTTTTTCTTTTCAACAATAAAATAAAATAAATGGTTCCAAAGAATTGGCAGAAACTGTTCCCCATATTAAACACGAAAAAATCACAACTTTGAAAATTACCAGATTGATTCCCAAATATGTTTTTTGCCATATCTAAAAAAACTAGTCAAGTTAGGAAATTAAATTTTCACTAAAATATTTTTAATTGTAATATTCACATATTTCCTGAAAATGTAATCAAAATCGTTAGAGCCGTTTTCAATAAAAGTCAATTTTTGTATGTCTTTTGCCCATAAAAATACAAAAAAACTAAAATTTCAACAAAAAAAAATATATATACATACTGTATATATATATATATATATATATATATATATATATATATATATATATATATATATATATAAACAGTCTGGATATTGGCTAAATACAACTTCATACTAAATTTCATAAAAATTGATCCACCCGATTGGTCTCCAGTGAAGTGCATATACACACAGACAGACACACATGGACAGACATCCATTGATTTTTTTTTCAAAAACCACTTATTTGAGTTCAGAGGACCCAAAAATGGATTTTTAACCAACTTGTAAAAATTTTTTTTTACGATCACAATACTTTCTCTATGCTAACGCATATAGGAGAAAGTAAAATCACGTCACATGAAAGGCGCTAACATAATGTTGTTTTAAAGTAACTACAAAAGCGTGCAAAAGGCGGTTATTTTAAGGAGTAGCGGTCATCCATTGTTTCTTAGATTAAACTGGCCTTATAAGCACAGATTCACCGAGATCCATTTATTGTCATTATTATTCATTAAGACGCTGAAACTACAGGTAGACGGAGTTCCCACCTAGATTAGTTGAAAAAATTGAATGTAAAGACATTCAATTTTCCAGATGTTAAAATTATTTCCAACAATTTTTTTTTTTTCAAGCCATACGGTACTTGCCTGGTTTTAAATAAAGTAGGTTTCACTCCTTGAATTAAAATTAAATCTCCCATTTTTTAAAATATTTGTTCTAATAATTCCTCAACAATATCATCATATTGGAACTATTCAGATATGAGACGCTTGGCTTATACATATTTTAAGGCGAATTTGAACTATTCGACCTACATAAACATACTATGAGTGTGGATGAGCTGTGTAGGCTGGTTACTAACTGAGTTTGACTTATCTCTATGAGAGTATTTTACTGATATACCAATAGCCAGGACAACTAGAGGACCTACAGTTTAACGTGAATCCGAACCACGTAGTATTGGTCTGACTTTCAGCTAACTGACAACTCTGATACACAGTTATCTCCCTTAAACAACACCCAGACCCTGCCTAGCACCCAACATGAACACCGCAGACTTTTCTAGTAGTGTCCACATCGATAGCAACCATTGAGAGGACGCTGTGTCGAGAACAGAAACTCCTACAATCTCTCATCGCTTCAATCCCAAGTGGCCGAGTTACACTAGTGCCAACATAGGACCAAGGTACGGGGTTTGGGAAATCTGATATAAAAATAAAAGGAATTGAGGTTGGAACAAACGGAGGTAATTTTTCGATTAATATTATTTTTATGATTATTTTGAACAAAAGTGTTAGTCTTCTTAGTTATGTGTTGTTGCTAAACACATTTTCTGTATGGAGTGTGGCTACCTAAATTGACCAATTTGGCCTTTTTAGGTACATAGTTTGTTAAGAAACCGAGCGATTTATTTTATTACAAATTTGAAAATATATTGGACAAAGGGTAGGTCTACTAGACACAGGACCTAGTTCAAGACACTAGATAAGTCTACCAACCAACCTGCTGTAAAGTAAAGCTCAAACAACTCTATTCTTTTTTTAAGTTTATACAATTATTCTTTTATAAATGATATCTATAAAAATATTGAGGTTAAATTTGTACTATTATCTTTGGCAGCGGGAGTATCACAGAAGAAAAGGAAAGGTAGTCTTGGAAGATGGGTAACAGGAAACATCGGAGAAAATGAAGGAATGCTGGAAAAACACATAGAAGCATCTACACAACTACAGAAAAATAATTTACGTACACGCACCCCAAAATTGGGTGGTCCGAAATACATATACATAATATAGTTGATAAATATATCTTGTAGAAATTCGCATCGTTAAGAATTTACCCAAATATAATAAAAGCAATAAATTAAGTCGTAAAGTCATATTGCTTGACAGCTGATGTCATGAATAAAAAGAATTGTTGTAATATATATATAAAAAAAATACTCACTTTAAAACTAATTTAGAGTATAGAGATTATCCTTTTCCCCATAAAATTGAAGAGTAGCACTAAACAAACTCCTTATTTAACACCTTACAACAAAAAACAAACACAACCAGTTGTAAAATTTTAAAAATAATTACTGTTAAGTCTTAAATAAACAAAACACTGAGTAGCTTATTTTGGCATAACAGCAGACAGACGTCTGCTTATATACCACCACCGGCCGGCACCTTCGATGTAGCTTATGAATCAATGGTCGGCACTGACTGACACTGTCGGTGCACTAAGCATCTTTGACCTATTACATCGCTCTCCTCCTCAGTACATACTACTACTACCGGCCGGCAACTTCGATGTAGCCTATGAATCGATGGTCGGCACTGACTGACACTGTCGGTGCTCTCGGTAACTTTGACTTTCTACCGGCCAGCACTTTTGATGTAGCCTATGTATCGTGAGTGTTCTCAGTAATTTTGACTTATCACATCACTCCCCCCCCCCCATGACCTTTGTACATGACCCTATGACCTAATTGTTTTTTACAGAGCAAATTGTTTTGTAGTTATAACTGGTTTATCTCAATCAATTAGCACTGTAAGTCTTTTTGTTGAAACATGTACTTCACACAAAAATAACTGTTGTTGTGAAGTTAGTTTTTTGAAATTCTTTCCGAATAATTCACATCGTTTCAAAATAGTTATGTATTAAATTTTTTAAAACATTGAGATTGGAATAAATTTATTGTTATTCAAATCTAATAAAATGTAACATGCTTATACACTGTATCTTTTTAATGTAAATATGTTGTGAGAGTGCCTACAAAGTCCATCAACTGTATCACTATTCTACGTAAAACTATTGCTACTATTTAGTACATTTATACACTTACAGACGATTTATGGCGTATGATTATTTAGAGTTACCTGTTCACGGATATAATCTACTATACTTTATGTAGTTTTATTTAAATACATAATACATTTAATGAATGTTCTGAATTGACTTTAAAGCGCTCTTACACCAATGCTGGAACGACGAGGACTTGAGAATGCTAGGACCGATAGCTTAACGATGTAAGCCAGCTGCAACCATAGCGACGCCTCTGCGCCTTGCATTGTTGCCACATTTCAGTTCTTTGAATGCACCTGTGTTATAACCTACTTGTTTTATATTGTGTATTTGAGCTTGAGTAACATATTATGACTGTGAACTATACATTACTGCTTTCGCATTATTTAAATTGTTCTATTGAATTACTGTTGAGCATATTTTTATCTCAACAATTTATTATTCTCTGAAGTGCTTCTCGTCGGTCTCTCGTTTGTTGCGTATGGTCATCTCTGCCTCTTGTAAAAGCAGTCTTAAAAGCATACAATATGTTGCTGCCTCTAAAATATAGAGGCATGATAACCTCAGTTGTTTGAAGATGCCATAATAGGCGAAATCCTTTTATATAAAACATTTAATTTATGGAACTAAGAAATATATTTGCTTTAAAAAACAGAAGTCTTCAAAAACAATATTGTACGAATGTTCATTATAATTTCTTCAACAATGTTGTTCTTTGTGTTTGATCTGCATGTGCTGTAAGTGAAATATCCCGTTTGGTTCATTATTATTTACAGTACAAGTAAACGTTACACAACGCAAATTTACTACGATATAAGCACAAAATGCACAAATATTTTACAATACAATTACAAAATGCAAGAATTTAAGAATCAATTACAATTACAGAATGCAAGAAAAGGCGATAGATTTCGGTGAACCACGCTCACCTTCCTCAGACCAGAGGGATTCACAAAAGAATGTTATTTATTTATTATGTCTTATTCATTTGTAAGACGCTGATCGTAGAGACATGTGTGAATATGAGGGGCGAATGAGTTTGATGAGTGTAAATGAACGAGTGTAGTAAATTGTAACTTACTGATCCTCAGAAAGAGCAATTTATTATTATCCCAATAGCCAGGACAAGAAGTGTCTTTTCATATGTTGCACCTTACTATACTGCTGTACAATTAAAAGATTATTAGAGATAGAATTTACAAAAAACACAAAAATTATCTAGCTAATAAACTATTAAGTTAAGTATAGCAAAAACATTTTCTTTATTATGATAATACATTTTATTTATATCATTTTTAGTTTTAATTAGATGTAGTTATTGCCTCTCAATTTTCATGGAAATAATCAGCAAGCCAGTCACGGAGTCATTGCTTCAATTTTTCTGGCGAATCTCTTTGACATATGGTAGGAGTCGGTTGAACAGTTTCACTCTAGCATATGATAGTTTTTGTGAAGTTTTGTTGGTAGAAAGATTGAAGTCACTATTTTGTCATGTGTCGTAGCCATGCAGATTACTGTGTCTTGGAAATTGAGACTGTTTGACAGAGGATGATCTCCAGGATGTAAATTGAGACTGCAGTTAGAATTTCCGTTGTTGGAGACCAACCATGTATCACATTGCGCGTTTCTGAAGTACTATTACTCGTAAGTTTTCATGTGTTGAATCTCCCCAGACTATTATACCATACCTAAGGCAAGATTAAAATAAGGAGAAATAGCTTACTCTAGTTGCTTCAAACGTCCTTATGGATCGAATTATCATCCGTGCGAAACTTGCGGAGCTGAGATTTATACATATTGCGTCGACATGGTTATTCCAACGTAGTTGCTCATCAAGAACCACTCAGACGCTTATTTGATATTAGACTTTGTATAGGGAGGACCGGTGACTTCATTCTTTAGTTTTATCAGGACTAGCTGAGTCGTTTTCTCTTCATTGAAGTCCAAGTTGTTATTGACGGCAATGAAGTTATAAATATCCAGTGCCTCTACTGCTAGGTTGCTGGTTTGAAGGATGGTGCTCGCTGATGTGGTTAAAAGAGACTTGTTGAACTTTAAATATATAAAAATGGCATGGTTATTGCATAGTTAATACAATTTCTCATACAAACAAACATCCCTTTTGTTAAGGCCAAAATTAGTAAATATAGCAGTAAATATTTTGAGGAACTGAACAATGAACCTAATCACTTACGTTGACAAGATGTCAACATACACTAGTAATACTGTTTACAGATTGAAAAGACACTTGTATAAGATTTTCTAAGTACTTTTAAAGCGCTGTTTGTGTAAGCCACGTAATTGTAAGCTAACACATGTTATTATTTAACCTCACATCACAAACAGTGAAGTCCTTTTGACAGCTTACTGTGGCCTTATATACCCTTATATAGCCTATGATGTCCCTATTTATTTATTTTATAATGCTTTATAACAGACGTTATATCCAATTACAAAAACATGCAAAAAATATATATACTGTACTTATATAATATTTAACAATAGTGTATGACACTGATGGATTTGCATTCAATACAGTCCTGTACATCATTTTGCCGAATATTTAATTAACAGGTTAAAAAAAAAAAAAAAAACTATGCAAGAGTTCCCAAACAAACAGCAAATAAATTAACTAAAAATAATTCAACCATAACAATGTAATATAAAACTATGCCAAAATTCAACAAAATATAAACAACAAATATAACAATATAAACAACAAACTTAAACTATGGATAAGTACACCAGATATAACATATAAATATATAAAAATAAACTATGTATAACAAAAATATGTAAACAATAACGAGCATAAAGACAGTAAATATATTAGGGAACAAGAGCTACTATAGTAATTTATACTGGGGTTCAATATTAACTACCACAGCTTATGAAGAGTGTTATATAGAAAGAATCAGACTTGCACATACTATATATCTTGCAAGTTTAAAATTTTTCTATTACTACTGATAGTTGCATCTTAAATAGTCTGCTGGAGGAGTTAACTAAATGAAGATTCTGTGAATAATTATTGAATAGTCTAGACATACGATTTACAGGGAACAAAAACCTAAATTTGTTTTTGAAAAAACTTGTTAAGAACAAATAGCAATAACGGGAGTTGGGCCGGGGGACAGCAAAGTTTACCAATAACAAAAACCACAATCTTCTATCAAGCCATTAACTAGTTTGTAGAGATAAGACAACACAGGCATTTTGTGAAGTGAGTCAATATTAAAAGTGTTCAAAAGTTCTGAGTAAGATACTGATGTGGTGTAATGACCGAAAGCCTTGAAATATCTTAAAAACCTCTTCTGAACACATTCTAATAGCTCTGAAAGATAATTTGCATGCGGATACCACATTAAAGTTCCATTTTCAATTTTTGAACGAATCAATGAAAAAACAAAAATTTGAGCAAAGAAGGCTGCTGTAAAAAGTTTTTAGATCTTTTTATGAAACGTAAAATTGAAAAACATAATTTTCAGATAGATAGAATATGGTCAGTTAAACTAAATTTAGAATAAAATGTTATGCCTAAATCCATGATACTATTTGTTCTGCTCAGAGTCTCATCTTTCATTCTATAATCATATTTGGAGATATTTTCATATGTTTTTCTGGAAAAGGATAAGTCAGCACATTTTTTAATGTTAGATTTTAAGTTATCTTCATTACAATAAACAAGCTCATCTATAACTTGTTGCAAATAATGACAGTCTTTTAAGTTTGGTATTTTTTTTGTGTATCTTTAAATCGTTTGCATAAAGAAGAATGTTACTGTATTTAACATGGCTAACAATGTTATTAACGAAAATGATAAACAGAAGAGGTCCTAAGTTGGAATTTTGTGGACTCCTGATTGTACAGGAAATTCATTTGATTTGAATTTGGGGGAATAAAAGTAAATACATGTTGTCATTATTTAAACTCCAAAAACGGGCTGTAACTGTCTAGTTTCTCTACATAGACGTCAATCCTGTAAATACATTTTCCGAGAATGTGGTATTTTAACACTGCCATCAATTTACATTCTTGAAACTTTAAATTTTTTAAACATTCAATTTAACAACAGTTACATTTGACTGTTCAATTGAAACTCCATATTAACAACTAGTTCTTCCGGTGTCAACCGCGTCAAAGGACTAGTTACAATATGTACAGTTCCAGACGTTTCGCCCATGTGGCATCCTCAGTGGTTAGGCTGAGACTGACTGGGCGGGCCCAGACTGATGTGTGGGCGAAACGTCTGGAACTGTACATTATTGTAAATAGTCCTTTGACGCGATTGACATCGGAAGAACTAGTTGTTAATAATGACTCCAGCCGCTTAAGCTTACGAAATAGGAAACTCCATATTCTTTACGCAATAGACATAAACTCTCAATCCCCAAACACTCGACATCCTTTTTCAAAATTCACTTTATCTACAACGGTATAACGCATTTTAACAGTCTTCCACTTTTTCTAAGGTTGGATTGAAATCCATCAAACTTCAGAAAACAATTAAAGATCCATTTGGTAAACTTAGCTTCCTACAACGTTCGTCTGGCAGTTGATGTGAAATTACATAGTGTTAAATGTCATGCCATTACAGTTTAAATTTTAATTGTAAATTGTTGTTATTTTATTTCTATTAATTTTGATGTGAACCATACAGTGTGACTTGGCTAATGAGTTTGACTTACATGTTCAACAATGAATAGATTTTAAATACAAATAATTGTTATGAAAGAAATTTGTGTTAGATATATTTCTTGTTATTTGTTATTGATCGTGCACAGTTATTGTAAATTGGTTCTTGGCCGTTGGAACGAAATATAACAATGTAAATTATTATAAATACTTAGCTTCCCTATGTGTAGTAAGGTACGCTATGGTTTTATTAATTTGATACTCTATGAAATATGTCAACTGACCATATGATCGGTTGTGATTTTAATACGAAAAGAAAAGTGATTGGGCAATATGGACAGGGAAACAGCAAAAGGACTACAGACAGAGAACAGAAAACAGAATAGAATAGGTGGGATGTTCATAAGTTAGTGCTGTATATCAATTTTGTGCAAGTGTCATAACATGGACTTATCTTATTTTTGTGCATCTTGTGGAGTTAGTGGTCATTTACTTAGGTGTGCTGGTTGTAAACGTGCTTATTACTGTAGTAAAGAACACCAAAAGCAAGATTGGAAGAAACACAGAAAACTATGCCATGGTATATCCAGTAATAAGTCATCTGGAAGCACTAAAATATCTGTAAATAATGTTTCATCACGGATATCAAAATCTCATAATATGGTGTTAGAAGACGGAATACATTTAAAACATTCTAGTCGACCAGAATTAAAGCTGGGTGGAAAGCATGCAGACCGCAATACTAGTCCAATTACTTTTGAGGGTAGTTCAGAAAGTGAAATTATTAGTGCAGAAACAGAGGAATTAGATCATATTTTAGAGTATTTACAATCTGAAATGAACAATCCTTCTTCCTCTGCTGACCTTGCAAAGCCTTTGTCAAGCAATCCGATGTTTAACTTTAACAGTGTTCCAGTACAGTATCCGGATATTCTTAATTTTCAAGGAAGGCACATGCCAGTGTTAAGCAATGTCTCGGATACAAGGTTAGATGCGATTGATACAATTTGTAGGAACGTTATTAAAGATATGGATGCGTATGGTGTTTGTGCCGTTGATAATTTTCTTGGACATGAAAAAGGTATGGCAGTATTAGACGAAGTTCGAGAAATGCACCAGACAGGCGTTTTCAAAGATGGGCAGTTAGTTAGGAATAGAGTGAATAAGGATCTTAAGACAATACGAGGAGATCAAATAACGTGGATAGATGGTAAAGAATTATTTTGCTCTAACATTGGCATGTTGATAAGGAAAGTGGATGAAGTTATCATGAGAGCCAATAGAATGGCAAACAATGGGAAAATGGGAGATTATGTCATAGAAGGTAGGACTAAGGTGAGTTTTAGAAAGATTAATCTGTACCCTTTTTACAATATGCTTACAGTATTATACCAAATGAGTTATTTTAAGTTATTACATGTACAATTTATGTTATTTAATTGGGATAGACCTATGTTATGCTAGAAGCCATAACAAACAGAAATATGATAAATGTCAACTGCATAGTATAAGTATCAATAGTAGGTTTATGGTGCAAATTATTGTCAGGTAACTTAAAAGCTTTTACACGTTCGCTACGACTGTGCAAAAAAGTCTATCTGTAACCCATCACTGCTAATTTGCGGCGCATGAGGGTCTATCCACAGATTGCTGCCACACATTTATAGCGCTTGGGGTCATTACCATAGACTGCTGCCACAAAATTGCGGCGTTGTACCTATGATACTATAAAGCATATTGCTATTCGACGGTGTATTGTTGAGGCCTGATTTATTTATTGTGGGCTGAGGGAAAGCTTGCTGCATCTTTGAGGTGCTTGGTCTGGGAGTGGGCCAACTTTTGATGTCACAAAACATTTGGAAATACTGCAAGACCATATTCTACGAAGTTGCAACACTGCTCAGCCCAGTGTACGTAGCCAGTAACTCACCATACTTCATAATGAGTTGCTGCGTTGATTGTGACAAGTGGAAATAGCAAGAAATAGAAGACAAAATTACGAAACTGGTAGTGGGAAAGTATATAGGTAAAACCCTACTTTTTACAGTACAGACTGAGCACCGCACATTTGCTGCACTTATGTAAATAAATAAAAATTGTATAAACAAAGTGAAATGATTGTTTTAGTAAGTATTGGCTATATATTAAACTATTTTTATACAAATTATCAAACTATTACTCTTGGGCTATAAAAATGGCCACGTTCATTAGGCTTGGGCTGTAAGTAGACTATCTTCCTAGACGTATGAGCTGTGGTAATAACCGTGCCGCTGCATATTTGCGGCGGTTGGTAGCGAACGTGTTAATACAGTAGAGAAGGGCCTAGGTGGCCCTCGATTTCTTATTTTAGATTGTTGTAGAATAGATTTACTGAATGCTGCTGTCTGCATGCCACTGCAGCCTGTAATTGTTTAATTTTAAGACTGATATTCAGGAGTAGCTGATCAGTGATCTCTGAGGTGAAAACATTCATCTGGTAACTAAGCAATTCATGTGATCTTACATACATTTGATTTAGGCCACATATTAATTTATTTATTAATGGCAACACACCTTTTTACAATTAATAAGTGATTATGGCTATTATTATGCAGGCAGAAATCAAACATAGGCTACATCAGTAACAATACAAAACAAGGTCAAACGAAAATACATAATTCTTAGTGTAACAAAATATAATGGCAATAACACAAGTTTTAAAATATTAAACCGTGAATAAATATATGTACGTAAGTTAATAATAATTAGAAAGAAGAATAAAAACGTATTTATAAAAAGTAATCAACAACATGCAAATACTGAAAATCCTCATTTAATAATAGCTAAAGAATAATAACAATAATAAGACGGGTACACAAATTTCTAGAGGACAGTAAAATATCAGTGTTATTATTTACATCAATAATTTGAACGGTAGCCTAACTGTGAATAAATATATGTATATGTACACAATGACAAGTATACAAGTAACAATGAATATAGATATATAAATTAACAACTTAACAATAATACAGCCAAGCGCATCTGAGTTAGCAATACATTCAAATTATTCTTCTCAAAAACATTAATTGGAGATCCAGAGAACTCAATGAAAGCACACATCTTGTTTCTTCTCCTTATCAACCTGGGCAGCGTGCTAAGTTAAAGGTAGCTAGTGGCGTAGTACCTCCTCGTTAATAGCTGGGGATTTTGAGTAGAATGAGGAACACGGAAATCATGATCATGAATAATCTCAGTGCAGCTCAATACACCTCAGCCTTCGGCATCAGCCAGTGACTCTTGACTACAAATAATAGTAGGTTAACTTATAACGTAAAATCAAAATATTAAATTTATTTACAGTATCTCACTTACATTACTTGCGTTACTACTTATTTATTATCATAAACACCCAATGATATTACAGCCTATTTAAAACGTGTTTATTTCATTGGTTTTTGTTTCAAAGGTAAAGATTAATTAGATACATAAAATAACTGTATTAAATTACCATTTAAACCATGCCTACAAACTTTCCTGGTTTAATATTATGAAAGATCTAACCTCATCAATATTACAAACACCATTGTTTTCATTTCAATACGTGTTATCACTTTTTGTGAATCAGTGAATCGAACCTTTGACCAACTGTTACTTTTCGATTTACATGAATCTCTCTCCATGTTATTCTTATGGCCGAAAAACGAACATTGAGGGCTTCCCGTGCCCTTTAGGGTGAACAATTTGAAGAAGTAACCCTTATTGCAGCGTCAATCCATATGTAGTGGTCCAGAAGGGTTTTAACTTTAATTTAAGTCCTTACAGTTATGTTGTTAAACTTACGTATAAGGGCCCAAATGTATCCAAAGTTTATGATGAATTTTTTCAAAAATCAATTTTTACACTTTTATTTTTTTCAAGAAGGCAACAGTTAATTTGTTTGCTATTTTTTATGTGATAGGTATATTGAGGCGCTTCAAACTCACAAAGTTTCAAATTGTGGACTAGCATAGTATTTTTTGGGAAAACAATTGTTGAAATCATGAAATTTTCAAAGTTCAAGGATTGATATCTTTTTTGGGCATAAAAATAAAAATTTGAAATGTATCCCAGTTTTAGTACAAGAACAGAGGAACAACCTGAAAAAATTTGGTTTTGTGGACTTTATTGTTTACCAAGATATAGAATGTAGAAAAGTGCCAAAATTAAAAAAATATTGCTCCAGCTACTTACAATACTAAACATAGCTAAATATTATGCTTTTTTATACCTGAAAATATATTAAACAATGACACACATATAGTTATACTATTTATTAATATACAAACCTTTATTTTCATGACTGGTGAGCATTGAGTAGTTGTGAGATTTCATCAAACAAGAATTGTTTGATGTTGAAGTTGCGCCAGTTGCTGTAGTTAGTTGTAGACTGTAGGGGTTTAGTCTTCCTCAAGATATTACTGAAAGGGACCCATGTTTCATAAATTTGTCTTTATTTGAAGGAAGTTCTTGGACCAGCAGGTTCATAAAAGTGAACAAAACAGTCATTAATTTATCATTATAAATGATACAATGATATGTTTAGGCCTATTGATCCCTTTCTTACATCTAACTAGAAATGGAAAGTGATAAGACAAAATAATCTATATACAGTAATACACTGAATCATATATAAATACAATAATATTAATGAAAAGAATAATAATACAAAGAATAATAATAGTAAGTAGTATAAAAGTGTTAATAAATATATAAATAATGAAAACATAACTTTCTGGACTTTATAATTAAAACATTCACTCATCTTCATACACTCTCCAATTGTTGAGTCCATCACCATTGCCAAGAAATCATCAACTCCACATGGCTCTAAACAAATTATCCTTAACCACGGCCCTAAATTGTTAATAATCAACCATGTAACTTCTCCCTTTATGTGATGATGAGTTACATTAGAGTAAGTTTTTTGTTAATTTGGTATATTATTGTTCAAATTAAACATTTTTTAGAATCTCAGGGTCTATATATTTTTTTATGGGTAATTCGGTGAGGCTGTAAATTACAATGAATAAAACTAGATTTTTCTTAATGAAAAAGTTAATTTATTAATTACATTTTTAAATTTATTTAGACATTTTAATATGATAGAACAAATGTATTATATAATTGAACTAAACAATTAAAAAATGATTGATTTTAGACATCTTCACCGATTACCTGGGTTCGAGGTCAGTCGACCACCCGCGGTGAAATAGAACTTGTGCACACGGCTCTTGGTGGAAGAGGAGTGGACTTGAGAGTGGCGTTCTTTGTGTGTGTCTCTGTAAGGGAAAGAATTTTGAGTTGGAGACTTTCCGGTCTGTACATATACTCTGGGTGTGGTCTGATATATGCTGCCACCTGTTGCCCATATTTGTCAACTAACCATGTCTTTTGTTTAGCTTGGGCTTGACTGTCGCTTTGTGACATGTCAACTCCCCTTGGAATGGACTAGTCCGGGACGCAAAACTGAACAGGTCTCCACTGCATTGTTTGAAATATTGTTTACTCTGGTGTCTTGGATGACTACCATTTGAATAATTTTGCTTACTTAATTCCTTATATTTGTTGGTTATTAATTTGCTATAATTACCGAATATTATTTGAATGTTCGGTATTTGTTCTAATCAAATGCACCTATTTCCTCATTAAAATAATTTGTATTTTATTAAATTTAATTAATTTTATCGTCAATTAGGTGGACCTGTTACAACCAATGCCTCCAATATGATCTGGTAGATTATTCAACAGTCAACAAGCAGATACTGTATGTGATTTACTTAAAATAGAAGATACATGGAAATTGACATCAGGGAAAACTGCGGCAAGTTTTTCTTTAATAAAAGAAAACCGTTTCGACAAATAAGCTAGAGAACTATTGTTATTTAGAATGGAATGCAATGTAGTAAGAATGTGGATCTAACAAGAGTTAATTCAATTTGAAGAGTCATAACTGATTGATAAAGTTTGTAGTATCATAATGCTTCTTAAGGTTGAAAATAAGGTGAATATAATAATTCTGGTCTCGTTGTAAAACCTCAGAATGCTGAACCGTCATGTTCAGCAATAATTTACAAAAATGCTGCAATAATTGGAGGAAAAAATCATAGTATATACTAGCAATATTTGTATACTCTTGGTAAATAACTAGAAACTATTTTAAATCTCAGTAAGTTAGATCATTACGTAAGTTTCATAATTTAACCAACCAAACTTAGATTTTTAGTTATAGTTAGACAAAGATTCTTTATCTTGTCATTGTATGGAATAGAATGGTTGTTAAGTTTAAGACTAGGTGAGTTAGTCAGGTCAATATTGCTGAGAAGTCTGGAGGTTCCTTTGAGAATAGTTTGAGTTTTGCTCTCACTCAGTTTCAGATCATGTCTGATGGCCCAATTTTCAATGGCATCAATAGTCAGTCATGGCAGTAATAACGTTTGGAAAATATAACACAGGTAACACTGTAAATCAGCAAAACATCAGTATACAGATGAAAAGAAGAGTGCTTGATCACAGCAGTTAAATGACTGTAAATAGAAGACAGGACAGGACAGAGCCTTGTGGCATCTCAAGTGACAGGTTTCCAGCAAGAATTTTTTGCTGCGTAATGAAAAAAATTGCTGCCAATCACATCAGTCTTGAAGATAAGAGTGGCTATTCTGTAGATGCTAGGAAATGTTTGTATGGAGACAGTGCAGGAGTCAAAATAATAATAAGGTCCAAGGCTGACTTTCCCAAGTATGTATATTTGTGTGATGCAGGCTAAGATAAAAAAAATGGGACTACAGGCAGATTTTCTAGGTGAGGCTGCAGGCTAAGAACCATAATCAGTTAATTGCCGGCGTCGCTGCTCAGTGGTTAAGACTGCGGACTGTGGAGTCTAAGGTTCAAATTATCATTGAATTAACGGTCTCTACTTCACTTATAGAATAAAATTCACTATAGTACTGGACAATTAGTTTGTAATACTGGTAGTAGAATTTGTAATACTCAGTGATTGGTAACGTGTAAGAATTTTCAATGAAGTACTAAATCTTGCTGCACTATATTTTTGATCATAGTTAAAATAAAAAAATATGCTCTTTAGTTTGTATAGTGATTTATTGGACTAATTCATAGAAACTTGACCAGGCTGTGTTAAATAGTTCTGGTGTCATATACTTACTCGAGGCAGAAAGAAGGTTAGATTTCTCAAAGTATGCCAATGCGTTAGTAAATGTGATAGAAATACACTCTGGCCCTTGGTTGTATTGGTATTAGTCATGATCCAGCATTCTTTGTTAATATTAAGTAACGTTTAATCTTTAATTTTATCTCACCGCCAGCTTTAACAATATGCCTTCATATAAAGTATGTATTGGTCATGACAAATCTTCTTTTCTTATTTGTTTTAAAATTTAATTGTGTTAAAGCTAGAAAATATTCCTTCTAAAGTATTCTGGGACAGTTAAAATTAACTATTCTCAAAAGGAAACAATCCACTTATCCTAAATAAAGGAAGAAATTCCATTTAGGTGAACTCTCTGCGTAATAGTGTAGTCCAGCCTCTTGAAGTAGTGTTTGGGAGTCCCATGTTGACTTATGTAATCTCATGTTGACAGAATGATCACATTCTACTAAGATCATTTTCTAAGTAGAACTTTGTCACGTTCAAGTTTTTGTAGACTTTTTAATGAACATAAACATTATTTAATATGTTTTACTATCATTCAGCTTTATTTCACATCTTATTTTGTTGTTTTTGTATTATTCAAAATGAACAGCTTATATTCTATAGAATATAAATACAATATTCTAATTCTGATCATTTTTCCATATAAAGTTAACCTCACTGAAATAATCCCTAAATAAATTGGTACTTATCTTTACCACTCACTTTTACTGGTAGACCCCATTTATTTTTAGTTTATAGTCAGTTTGCTCTTTATTAAACATGTATTTAATGAACTTAATTTTGTAAGTATCTAGTTTTGGCTAGATCCAAGGTAAAAAAAGATCTAGAACACAAACATCCTGATATCTCCACCATCATGTATATATTATATGGCTTGAATGTTTGATTTCGTATTCTAATCTTTGCACTTATTTCAGTCCCAATTCCTTTAGGCCTACATGAAAAAAACCATGTAAGACATATTTTTGGTGTTTTAAGAAGAATGGTCCACTGAAAGACACATTTTTTAGTAGTTGTGTGATTGGAATTTGAAAAAAACCTTTTTATAAATTTTTTAGTTGCATTAAAATAAAATTTATAAAACTGTCTACACAATGATCTTTAATTTCATATTGTCAATTATCTTATTTGGCAGTAGGGATTTTGTTAGTTAACAATTTTGTTGATTAGGGAAAAAAGAGAGAAAGGATGGTTCTCTGCTTTTGATAACCCAACATTTGTTAATAATAAATGTACAGCATGAAATTAGATGATTAATTTTTTTTATTTAATTTTCTAGAAGATGAGAGTCTAAGCTATTGGAGCCACATATATGGCAACTTTTTGAACTACGGAAAATATTTTGATCTCTTAAATTATAGTTTCATAAAGTTCATTTTTGGCAGGCTCTATCTATTTTCATTAGATGGGGTTATTAGTTATGAAGTTCTGCTATCTAAGTTTAAGGTTAAGTGATAGAGAGGTAATTAAAACCTCAGTTCTAACTTCAAATATAAAAAAAATAGATGCTCTATTTTTTATGGGGAATATTCAGCTTATATATGAGGCGCATTCAGAAAGTTAGTAGCGTTCTGAGAAAAATACTAAATACATTTTGTTTCAAGACAATTTTATTTTTGTATGAAAGCCCATACCATAAACTATTTTTCTACATAGTTTCCACCAACGTACAAACACCTGTCATAGCGGGTGATCACTTTATTTATTCCCTATTCATAGAAGGTTCCCGCCAACGAAGATAGGCACGACTCCACAGCATTTTTTTCACTTTATCCTCCGCTCCAAAGCGCTTACCACCTAGCTCGCACTTCATGTTCAAAAACAAGTGAGATTCAGATGGTACTAAGACTGGGTTGTACGGCGGGTGATTGATCTGCTCCCAACGAAACTGTTGAATCAATGTTTGAGTGTTACCAGCAGTATGGGGCAGAGCGTTGATTGTCATGGAGCTCCTTACTGAGCAATTTTCTCCATTGTTTTGAATTTTAGGCCTTAGTTGCCTTAAAGTTTCACATTATCTTGCCATATTAATGGTTTTACTTCTGGGGAGAAAATCAATAAGCAAAATGTCTTTCTGATTCCAGAACACAGTGCACATGATTTTTTAAGCTGACGTTGTTTGAACTTTTTTTTGTGGTGTCTCCACTCCATTGACTGTTTTTTTGATTCTGGTGTGACATGAGGGACCCAAGTTTCATCACCTTTAACAATTTTTTTAAAAAATTCCTCCCCCTCTTCACTGTACTGAGTGAGAAATAACGAAGCACTGCCAAGTATCTTAGTTTTGTGAGCCTCAGTGAGCATTTATGGAATACATTGGGAACATAGTTTGTGATAACATAAGCGGTCCGTAACAATTTCATACAAAAGAGTATGTGATATTTGTGGAAATTCGTATAGCGTTGTCATAATGAAACGTCTGTTCTCTTGTATTTTTTCATCAATTTTCCTTACCAGATCATTGGTGACAAGAGAAGGCTGACCACTCCAAGCCTCACATGCACATTTGTTCTACTTCCATTGAACGTTCTAACCCAATTTCTCACCATCCCATCACTTATTGCGTCTTCACCTTAAACATCTATAATTTGACGATAAATTTCAACTGGTTTTGCATTCCTTGTTTTCAAAAATTATTATAGCACTGATCTCATAATCCGCAGGATTAGTAATTGTATTAAACATTTTAAATGTGCACAGACAACTAAAAACACAACATCGAGTAACTAAAATGGCGTCAGCCGAGAGCCAGTGACCAAGGACAACTAGCGTGATTGCGGGGAATGCCAACCAGCACTGTGGCGGCAATACAATGAAATGGTACTTTCTAATTACGCCTCGCACAATGCAAAATTTAAGTAGAAGTAAAATAGTTGATGAAAATGACAAATAAAGCTTTGTTGTGTAGTAGTCTTGCTAAAACAACACAACTACATAAGAAATATTTATGTAACATGTTCATTGCTTAGAGTGTCTATAGATGCCCTAAGCAACTGGTATTTGATGCAGTGGGTATCTAATGTTATTCCACTCTCATTTCCAATACATCACTTCAGGTTGAGCTCAGCCATTGCTGTGTAAGATTTTATCGTTGTCAGCGTGTTGTGCGAGTCACATTGTTTCTTCTAGTGCTTTTGGTTTCCAGTTTGGCTGTTTTTGGCGTGTTTAGTGCTTGTTCAAACTTAATTGTTACATCTCTTTTATTTTGATTATGTGGGTATAGTTTTTTTAGCAATGAAGGAAGATTATTTTATTGAAAACCAATTCTTTGGTGGTAAATACCAGTCATAAGACAGTTCAGACACCTTAGAAGTGACATCATATTTAGGCGTAAAAATGGTGTTGTCTCTCCCAGATAACATTTTAACTATCATGACGTTATTCTTTTTATAAGCTATAAGAATTTTTACATAGGAACCTTGATATAACAAATCTGAAGATGTTTAAAAAAATTGTTATATCGAGTAATTTGTTATATTGAAGTTAAGATTGAAAATATTCGTTATATACAGGTGATTTCAGTAAATAAAGGGAACACCTCTATAAACTATATAGTGAATGAGTTTATTAAGACAAAATTAAATAACTATATTTTGGAGAATAAATTTGAAATGATGTAGATAAGAACCAAATTGTACAGAACAAATTTATTTAGTGTTACATACAATACTCAATTCAATAATTGTACATTACTGTATACTGTAATAGCATAGGTGTATGATTTTTATTTTCAGTATAAAAACGCAATTCAATGAGACTATCTTTACTTTGTGTCTTAGAGAAAAACTCAAAAATTGTTGTCTGCTTACTTCAGGTTATGTTTACCATTTACCATATTATACTAAAAAGACTGGAACGGAAGGAAGCGCTGGGATAAGGGGAGCTAGACCGTTCTCACGGCCATTGCCAGCTGAGGTGAAATTTACTTAAAAGTTTACATGAAAATATTTGTTCTTTATACCGAGTCTGTTAGAGGTACATTTCGTTATATAAAGGTTAAATTTGCTATGTAGAGGTTGATGGTTAAAAAATTTGCTATACAGAGGTAAATGTTAGAGGTACATTTCGTTATATAAAGGTTAAATTCGCTATGTAGAGGTTGATGGTTAAAAAATGTGCTATACAGAGGTAAATGTTAGAGGTACATTTCGTTATATAAATGTTAAATTCACTATGTAGAGGTTGATGGTTAAAAAATTTGCCATACAGAGGTAAATGTTAGAGGTACATTTTGTTATATAAAGGTTAAATTCGCTATGTAGAGGTTGATGGTTAAAAAATTTGCTATACAGAGGTAAATGTTAGAGGTACATTTCGTTATATAAAGGTTAAATTCGCTATGTTAGAGGTTGATGGTTAAAAAATTTGCTATACAAAGGTAAACTAACCTACCTTTAGAAGATAACAAAATTTGTAATATTGAGTTACTGGATATGATTTATTTGTATTATAGTAGTATATTTACTGTTAAGTATCATAGCTAGTTTAGGGGGATTTTCAAAAATTCCTTACATCAAGGAATTTGTTAAATTGAGGTTCGTTACAACAAGGTTCTACTGTATTTTCACATATCAGAACATTAATTGTAAAAATATTCAGCAGCATGTTAAGAACTCACGACGAAAGATCATAATCACTACTACGAAAATAGAATCAGTTAGGCGGATATGACAGAATAGTATTTCCCAAAATCTGTGTCTAATATGTGTTCCGTCTCAAACAAAACAACAAAATGAATGATGAAATGGCCTTTCATTTACCTGCTTAACTCAAAATTTGGCCTGCCGATATTAAGCAAAGTTGTACTGAACTAAACAATTGTACTATTTTGTTTGTAGGCGATGGTAGCATGCTATCCTGGCCATGGTTCACACTATGTCAAACATGTGGATAACCCCAACAGGGATGGTAGATGCATAACTGCTATCTACTACTTAAACACGGATTGGGATATTCAGGTTAGACTCACTTATTTTTAACATTTTATATATATATATATATATATATATATATAAAATGTATCTACTCGCTAATGTCAACTGGTGAGTGAAGTAAAAAAACACAAAAAAGTTTTAACACGCTGGTTTTCAGTTAAGAACTTAAGAATTGACTCATCTACTGGTAACTATAAACCCTCTACGGGCAAGCCATATTTTACATTGTACAAAGTTATTTTTTTGAAATCGTAAAATATAGTAAATATAATCTGATTTTACAATGTTATGCTTGATTATTTTTAGGAATGCAAGTAATTTCTGATAAAATAGGTTTCACAATAAACAGGTAGTTTTAATTTTATTAAATTATAAAACAGTATTTGGCATATTTCATATATCCTTTATCAGTATTACATTATTTGATATACTGGGTGTTCAAAAAGTCTGGAACCCTCTTCATATTTTACTATATAATATTAATAAACACAGAACAAAGAAACTCTAGGATTACGTCCTCACTGTGGTTACTGACTTTTCGGCCATCTTAACTGTCCTTTTTTCCTTTGGGAGATGTCCTGTGGATGAAGCCTAAAAATCTTAAATTTAAGTATAGGTTGAGTTATACTTAATTTTAAGGGTCATTGTTAGAGGCCGCAACTCCGACTGAAAAAGGACTATTCGTTTGGACTATATAGCCTATGAAAGTTCCAACGAGGCAAAACTTTTAGAGGCTGTTATTTCCAAACGAATATGCCTTTTTCAGTCGGGGCAGCGGCAATGTGTTTCTCTAACAATGACTTTTAAAATAATGTATAACTCGACCTATGCTTACATTTAAGATTTTTCAGATTTCCTCCACAAGACATCTCCCCAAAGCGAAAAAGAACAGTTAAAATGACCAAAAATTTAGTAACTACAGTGAAGACGTAATCCTAGAGTTTCATTGTTTTGCGTTGATTAATAAAATAAATATTAATGGTGTTCCATACTTTTTGAACGCTCGGGTTTATTTGTTTTTAATTCCATAACCCAGAATAGGACATTTTTCTGAAAATGTATGTTACTTTGAAAATACTTTATAAATGAGAGAAGACATTTTTTATGTTTGAATCAGTTTTATATGATATAAATTTACTAGTAAAACCATTATATCCCTTTTAAAATCCATTCTCACATTTCAAACAAAAGTCAATGAACAAAGTAAATATAATGTTATAAAATACACACAGAAAACCCCGTAGCCTACTAATTCTGGAAATAAACAACGTTTCTTTGTTAAAAACACAAATTAAACTTTAAAAACATTTATATAAACCTCTACTATGCCTTTTCACTAAAAATTTTCAAACAGTGTTATTTTACATAAGCAAAAATATAAACAAACAAGAGACTGACAGCTACTAATGTAAACATAACGCAATAGTAATGATGACATTGAAAACTGAACTACAAAATTCTGCTTCTCATCACCTTTTAATCGTAGTGAAATTACTAATTAACTTTTAATGGATTAGATACCAACTACCAGATGTGTTTTGTTCTTAGTGCTTAAGTAAGCAACGTGCTTACTTAGTAATAGTTATATATACATTCTTTGCAGCTGCATGTACAGGGTGCGGCAAAATGATCTGATGGTTTTAAAATAAAAACAACACAAAAATTAAAAGCAATACAAAAGTTTTTATTGCTTATTACAAAATAGTATCCATGTAAATTAACGAAAATAACGTCAGTTCAACCTGTTCCATCAGTTTAAGATCTGAAGATAACGTCCTTCAAATGGTGTCCTTCTTTGGCCAAGCACTCTTCTAGTCTCGCACTGAAGCTGTCAAACACCTCTAACGTTGCACGAGACGGGTTGGCGATTTCTTGGCTTATGGCTTCTTTCAGTTCATTCAATGTGCGTGATTTGTTTATGTAAACTCTTGCTTTAAGAAAACCCCACAAGAAAAAATCATATATGCTAAGGTCTGGGGAGCGAGCTGGCCATGCAATGTCTCCAAAACGCGAGATGACTCGGCCACGAAATTTGGTTCTCAAAAAGGCCATCACCTCATTAGCCGTATGGGAAGTTGCTCCATCCTGCTGGAACCATATCCTCCTGCGCAGTAAATGATTTTTCTGAAGTTCAGGAACCAGAAAGTTGTTTAACATGATCAGATAATGTTGTGAGTTGACCGTAGCTGTTCGACCATCCTCTTCAAAGAAATACGGTCCAATTATACAACTTTTCGATACACCACACCACACAGTAACCTTAGAACTATGCAAAGGACGTTCATGCAGTTCTTCAGGATTTTTAGGTGACCAATAACAAAAGTTTTGATTGTTTGCATAACCGTCCAGGTGGAAATGTGCCTCATCGCTCATAATGAGAACTGTTTCATCAGTCATGAGATCAATCATTTGTTCTGCAAATGCTTTCCGCTTTGCATAGTCATTAGGCTTTAACTGCTGAACAATAGTTAACTTGTATGGGTGAAAATGCAGATCAAAATGCAATATCCGTCTTACCGAGCGATCAGACATGTGCAAAGCAGCAGCTTGTTTACGAGCCGGGTGTTGAGGACTTGCTTCCACAGCTTGTTTTACTTGATCGATGTTCTCTGGCGTCCGGGCTGACCTTGGACGGCCTGTAGACTTCCGTTTTAACGCCGAACCGGTAGCTCTGAAGTTACTTACCCATAGCAGAATTGTGTTACGAGTTGGAACTCTTCCTCTTGGACCGACATTAAAACGCCTATGGAACTGCCGCTGAACAGCAACGCAGGAATCACCACTTTTAAAAAACGCCTCGACAACAAACGCACGATGCTCAGCCTACCACTGCTCCATGGCTACTAAAATTGTCCATGAGTGGGCTCTGCAAAGCGCATATCCCCCCCCCCCCACCTACTCGCTCAACTGTAAGGTAAAGAAAACTGTCAGATCATTTTGCCGCACCCTGTATAACTATTACTAAATTTTGCCGCCTTTTAGAGCATGTTAATATTACAAGTGAATGTTCCATTGAGGTTATGCTAAGAGTACGACACTGCTCTGTATAGTGAGTCTTTATTTTTATAAATGTAAATGTATTTTTATTTATATTGTATCTATTTTTTGCTATATAATTGGTGTGGCTATATTTGAATATCTGAAACAATCTATTTTATAGAACGAAGGACTAATATTAATAAAACACCTCTGCATGCTTGGTGTGCCAACTCCACCACACGTCTGTGTCTGTTTACTTCAAATATTGGTAGTTACACTAAATCAAGTAAAACCATTGTATGTTAATTAATTTACCTTAGGTCATTCTTTTCACTTGCGTTGCTAACTATTAATAAATAAAACACCCAATGTTAATACTTAGCCTATTTCTAAAGTAAATGCAAACTTAGTCTACACCAACCTTCTCTTGCTAACATTACGAAAGCTTTATAACCTTGTGGTATTATTTACATTTGAACTGCTATTACTTTTTGATTAGTTTAAATCTCTCTCCGTGTAATTCTTATGAAAAAAAACATATTTTGAGGGCTTTCTATTTGTAAAAACATAATTACGAATAGGAAAAAATTTTTTGACATCTCAATTCTAATAAATATCAAACTATATGTTGTTATATATCATTATTTTCAGAATTTAACGAGAAATAAAAATAAAATAACATCATATTTTTTAACTGTTCAAAAATTAAACAAAAATAAAAAAGACAAAAATTGCGAAATTTTTGAATTTTTTTTTTTCGTTTTACCCCTGAAATGTGATAATAAACAAATGTTTCCATGGTAATCGATATGTTTCTTCTATAGAACAGTTTATCTACTTCAAAAATACGTATAATATGATATACTTTATTCAATGAATATTCTCAAAATATTGCAAGCAGTAAACACAAACAATAACACAAATCAGCTGACGAAAAATACTGTTGATGTTGTAGCAAAGAAAAAAAATAGCTGCTTCACTCAAATTGTTGTCATAGAGTACCAAATTAAAGTATGCTTCTTTCTGCACATTTTGAGTACTATAACAACCGTTCCATACCAATAGATGACTCAATAACGGCAAATTACGAAAGGCATGCACATCGATTAATCCAATAATATGGAAGGAAACAAAAAACAGTTTCACGTAATACATTTGTAAGGATGGTAAAATGTGAGAAATAAACAAAAATAACAAAAAATATGATCAGTAACAATGTTTCCGTTTATTTTTTTAACTTCGACTAGTATATTGAAATTCTTTTTCTGACTAATTGCTTGCTACAAGACCATAAAAAAATAAAAATAACTTTGATGATTTATTGCCAGTGTTGGTTTTTCATTAGCAAAATGGTGGGTTACTTCGCATCTTCCCTGAAGGAACAGATCAAGTTGCCGACATAGAACCACTGTTTGATCGCATCTTGTTCTTCTGGTCAGACAGGAGAAACCCTCACGAAGTTCAACCTGCCTTTAAAACGAGGTATAGTTTACTTGTATACTTTGAGTACTTCAACTGTTTAAAACTGTACTAATGCTTCAATCAAAATTTATTCATTTGTTATAATTTTAGTGCTAATGGCAGTATTTCACCACCAAGTCGAATCTTGCATTGACGTTGAAGTATTGAAAAGAAAGACCAAACTATTCTCAGTTTAGTTGAAAATAAATCAAGATGTTAACAAAATAAAACAACAGAATGACAGCTCGGCAGGACTTTGTTTGCAGGAAGTCTGGAATAGTTATAATTATTGTTGTTGCAGTTATTTATTGCTTAGTTCCGTTGTTATTTACACTTAGTTGTTATTCCCGGAGGACTTCTTTTATTATTTAGTTTTAGTTCATTTATTTATTTTTCGCCGATCATCAAGATATGGGCGAATTTGGATTTCGAATGAGTGTGATGGGTGTAGATGAACGAATGTACTCATTGTTACAAACTAAGGCCGACTATTCATTAGAAGGTGTCTTTAATTAATGGCCTAATGACAAATGAAGAGATGGTGGTTATCAGTTGATATTTGTTTATTGTTATAAATAGTTCATTATCATGTGATATTATTAAATATAGGTGTGTCTCTCAGTTTGTCAATGTTAATTTAGGAACTTGTTATAAAGGGGCTAAATATGTCATATGTTGCATAGTAGTAGAAATATGTCTTACTCTTCTACTGGAGGAATATAGAACTTATCTGTGTTCATATTCTCTTCGTTGAACAAGAAAAAACCTAACCTAATAATGAGTTCAGTGATTAAACAAAATTAATTTATGAGAGGTTACTCCAGTAAATTGAATTCAACACCATGTAATCCCCATCATATGTTGGAGATTATTGTGTTCTATACTGCTATTTGGAGCCACTGAGCAGATCTCACAAGGTAATTGACTTAAAAGGCATTATGTAAACAATTAAACTGTTACTAAAACAACAAATTTGGCTAATATTGCATTTAAACAAGCTGATCTAATACAACATCAGGGCCATGGACCACATTAATGTGAATAGAGATCCATTTAGATATTGCAGGTCAAAGATTTAGTGTCTAAATATACTAAAACTGTAATGACATCATAGACTATTTTCTTAAACATTCATTAAGTAAAGACATTGATTTATGCGATTAAATTAGCGATAATGATAAAAGCAGGCATGTAGAGTTGGGATTGAATATAAAAGGTTTAGTTTCCAAACTGATAAACAATTTTTTTCATGATAAAAGACTGATGTGTTTGTTAGCTCATTCATTTCCAGCATCCGATTTTTTGAACGTCACTAGTATCTCCTAGTTTATCCTGCGTCTGACTTTTGGGTGTTTAGAAATAAAAATCATAAAAAATATATTACCTTATCAACTTGTAACATGTTTATATTGCGATGTTCAGAAAAAAAACTGTTTTATCACACTAGTATGTTAAAATAACTTAATATAGTCAATCACAGCGTGCAAGCATCAATGAACATTGATTTAGGTGGCTGTGGTGCACTGTAATTAGACAGATTCATCAGGCAGCTGCTCTTGCTCACAGCGTCGTACGTGTTTATATTAAATTAAATTTTTGTATTTATGTTCATTTTAAAATTATGTTTATAAGCATACAAATTTAAATGCCATGGGATTTTTTCTTATTTTGTTATTGTCGGATGATTTGTAAAAATTAAAAAAAATTAAATTTTTTAAAATTCTTTCTTAAACTACTTTCCCCCATGATGAGAAAACATAATTTTTAATACATTAGTGTGTATATTAGGTTATTACAAGCATAATTAAAAATTATAAAAATTTGATCATAAATAAATTTTATATAAATTGTTTACTAAAACGCTGCAAATTTCCTAATTTGTCTCTGGGATCCTGGGAGATGCCCTGTGTCAGAAGGCCAGGTTTTTTGAGACATACTACTCATGAAGTTCCTGGGAGCAAAAGGGTTAAACTGGCAATTTCCATATTATATTATGTAGGCCGATTTTACACTCATTTCGCGAATCAACAGAGAATTTATGAGGAAAATTATCCCTATTAATAATATGTTTATACTATTAAAGTTTTTAGTTAACATGTTTGAAATTGCCCTAATTTTGCCTGCTAGTAAAGAATTTTCGCCTGCCAGGTTTAGGATTAAATTCAGATGAAACATTGTTTTGAAAAGCGATTTGGGTTAGCAACATTTCCAAGATTATTACTTCCTAAATAGCTCAGAACATTTTATCTGACAATAAAACAACTAAAGAAGATGAATAAGCAATTTTCATGAAAATAAAGAGATATACACACCCAACCCTCTCAATTATGGGAGTCACAAGAACAATGCTCCAGGAGTTTGTTCTTGTTCTCATTTCTTCATAGTTTTCTGTGCCAAACCTCTCACACTTTGGGTGACATGGTTTCATTTATTTAAACTTACGACTCCAGTTTCCAACAATCTCTCATCTAAATCACTTCTTTATGTGTACTGCAGCAACCTTCTTTATTGAATTCTCTGTCAACCTCTGTTTCCAAAGAATTGTTCTCTATTCATCCTATTTTCACTCATCTTGTATAGTGAGTTGTTCACACAAATCGAAAAAAAGTCAACCTCTAATAAATTAGCAAACTCAATTATGAAATCTAATAAATGTACTCCAAACTAAAAAATAAAAACATCAACTAAAATTGGCAATTTGAAACGTAGCAGATAAAATAACAGCTGTATTCAGAGAGTGACTGACATTTGAGTTGTAACACTTGTCGACAAAACACATTAAAGCAACAATATAAAAATTGGTCGGTAGCGTAGTTGGTTCAATTCCAGCTTTATGTGCTAAAGGTTGTCAGTTCGATCCCAATCAGACTCAATACATTTTGAGAATGATCATTTGTCATTGGGCTATTAATTAATGACACTTTCTAAGGAGTAGTCGGCCTTAGTTTGTAACAATGACTACATTCGCTCATCTACACTCATCACACTCATTCGAAATCCATATTCGCCCATATCTTGACGATTGGCGTCTTATGAATAAATAAATAAATAAAAATAAATAAAACAATGGGAAAATTGAAGGGATTAATGACTTTCACGAAGCCTGCTCTATAATCTAGAGTCTACTTTATCATGTAGTCAGCATTTTATTTAAGATTGTGCCATTGTTGATAATTTTGTAATCCGTTTGTTAAGTTTAGTGGATGTAATCACTGCCTCTGTATATTTGCTGATTTGCAAAGTCAGCTCACTCCAAGTAAAATAACCTATTGTTTCCATGTACTTAAATATTTAACATTGTCAGCAAATTTAATTGTGATCCAAAATACTTTATAATTTGTAATTGTTAGAAAATATCTTTATTGTTTTTTTTTTCATTGAAAATTGTTTCAGCTGAACAATTATTTCTAGGTATTTTCTTAGTAATAAGAAAATTTGAATTTTTTGTATGAGTAATGTTAATTTATTGTAGCCTATCTCTATAAAACTAGAAAATAAATTCTTTTTGCTCTTTTAATTAGCTAGGCCTTAGCCTTTAGCACTTAATTTTGACCTGAACAGAAAACAAATTTGTTTGCCATAAATTATAATTTTCTCGCCAAAATTTTTTATTTATTCATTTTGTTTTATTAGCCTCCAGAACTGTTATATTATAGAAATAATACTGGTTAAATTACCTTTTTTCCTGTCAACAGTTCTTCAAACATAATCTGCTATGTACATTTCGAAGCATAGAGCTTCATCATCAGGCTTTCCAAAAACGTCACTATTTACATTACACTAAACATTAAAAACATTTAAAATATAAACATTTAAACATATTAACATAGCACATTTGCCGGCCGGCGATAGACACCAACTGATGACCAATGAGCAGGTAACGAACTCAAACATGTTAACCTACTCCCACCTGTTGACCTTGGACTTTAATTATATTGATTTTCTTCCTTTGTGACTGCAAGTTGTTTATTCGGTTGAACAGTACGTTGGACTTGTATTTTAATTTGTCATTCAAAATATTACTTGGATCAGATTTGAAATGCTTATTCTCCATATTTACATATTTAACTTTTTGTATTGCCTCTAACTTTGTTGATTTAAGTCTCACTAATATACCTATAACATATAAAATAACATTTTGCCCTTCAAATTTGATATGTTCAACTTCCAATGTGATATTCTTTATAACTAGTTTCTATATAGCAAATCTAATGTTTATATAATTAATTAATAGAATAAATGTACATTTGTTATGTGTTGTCAGAAACTGAATATTTTGTTGTTTCAGATATGCAATAACACTGTGGTACTTTGACAAAACGGAGAGGGAAGATGCTTGCCGCAGATATCAACGATAGTGTATGTGTACTTCAACAATCACTCTGTAACTACCTAACTCGGTCTCATATATCGGTATGGTTTCATCTAACATTTTGACATAGCTTAAAAATAATCTGTATATTAACAAATTTGATGTATTAAATTAAAGTGGGTAAGCCTTTTAGCCTAACAAATGTTGGAAGAATTATTAACAAAAATGAATAACAATGATTAAGAATTCCTATAAACCCCATGCACAGATATATTCAACATAAAAACTAACGATAGATGAATGTATTTTTATTTCACTATATAATGTTTATTTATAAAATGACTCAACTTTTTATTTCAAATTTTACTTAGAAACCCCAAATTTGAAGATTAATTTTGTAAGAATTAAAATCCAACTGGTTATCTATTTTAAAATTTTCAGCTTTAACAACGTGTCCTATTGAAGATTTTGAACAATTCTAAAGTTTAATTAAGAACATTTATTATTTTAATTTTACTAGATCAACTTTGTATTACAGCTTTATTTACAAAAATAAACCCAACAGACGGTATTTTTAATGTTTCTCTTGACTCAATTTAAATAAATAGCTGTTGTTTTTATATGCTTTCAATCAAATCGAGTCAATTTTGCTATTAAAATTTACCATTGGGTGAAGCCGGTGGCCAATTGGTCTAAGGTGTTAAGACTTTGTTCCTGGTTTATAGATAGCACAGGCTCAAATCCGACCTGGACTGGAAGTATTTATCAGTAGTTTTCACCTTGTATTTGTAGAATGCTTTGATTTAACTTGAGGAAGTGGTTAAGTATTGTATTTTTAAAATATTTTTTATTTTTTAAAAAAAGAGAGGCTGATCTCCTTCATAGCCTTCTCTGCCCACTCCCCATTGACTGTTGATCTCTGTGTGGAACTTAGACAAAGTAAGGGGGGTGAACCAGTACAGTACAAGTTGAAGGTTACTGATAAATACTTCCAGCCCTATCTGCGCTATCTCTAACCCAGGCTGAAAGTCCTGACTCCTTAAAACGCTCAGCCAATGGCTTGCCCAATGATAAAGTTGAGTCGATTTGATTGAAAGCATACAACAGCTGTTTTATGACTTAGCCCTTTGAGTGTTAGACAATCTTTTACTTTTAATCTGAAAAGTGCTAGGGTTTTTTGCTAGTTGTATCCCAAAATTGCTAAGCTCAAAATGGTAGTTTTGTAAGGGTTCACAAGATAATTCATAGCTTGCTTTGTGATATAATTTTCGTATGTTTCTTTTTTAATTTTACAGTCAATGAATTGTCTGTTAAATATATATATATATATATATATATATATATATATATATATATATATATATATATATATATATATGTATATATACAAAAATTTGGAAAAAATTAATTAAAAAGTAAATTAAAAAATCTATTTTCTGTTTTTTTTAATTTTTGACCCAATAACATGTCTAAAACATTGATACTATATTCATTATGTATTGCAAATGCTCTTGCAGACTCAACTATGGTGTTTTTACTTGCCAGGGATATTGTCCGTTTTTCGTCATTCATTATGTCTATACTGAAATAAAAATGAAATAAAGCTCACAGTCACAAACAATCAACTAACCAGAAAGCGGTACTATAACAATTTAAAAAATTACAAATTCCTACTGTAATCAACCTGTATATTTATGATCTGGCCATTTACATTCTGGATAATCCAAATTTACTAAACTTTAAACAAAACATTCATAATTATAACACCAGAAATAAAACACAAACCACAATAGGATTTCACAGACTAAGCAAGACCCTGAATAGCCACATAGTTTTAGCATTAAAAATTTACAATAAATTACAACATTTAATTTCGATATATTCCTTTAAATATTTTAAAAATAAATTCTATCACTGGCTTACAAACACACCCTTTTACAGTTTGGATGAATTTTTCGGAGTTGAAAATCCTCAATTCTGAAACTAGTTTTCAGTTGAATTTTCACTTTCACAGACAGCTTCATTGGTTTTTGCTGTTTTCTCTAGCCATTTAGAAAATAATTTGATGTGTTAATGTTATCATTGCAAATTGTTGTTGCATTTAAGAAGTTGGTATCTAGGAAGTGAACTTTATGTATTGTATGTTGTGCTTGACTTGGCCATTGCTGTAATTTGACGTTGTCAATAATTTGTTAATTATTTTTACGACAATAAACAATAATTTGAATTTGTAATAACAATAACAAAGTAATGCCCACTTCATGTCAGCTGTTGCAACAGGGTGATCAACTGTCAGTGCCTTTTAATCATGTTGCCTTTCGTAATTAATTGATGATAAATAAGAATAGTATTAATCAATTAATGTTAATTTGTATTAAGATATTGTCGATATTGCGGCTGAAATAATTTAATTACTCAATGGTATATCTTTGCAAAGCATTTCTCGGCTGCCATGGCCCTAATGATGTATAATTTCATAGCACTCAATGTGTTAAATTGAGTCAAGAGAAATTTTAACAATACAGTGTGTTGGGTTTGTTTTTGTAAATAAAGTTGTAATTAGGGATGGATTGGGGTTCTCTGCTCTATCATTTCTTGGCAAAAGAAGCAGAACTGATGGAAATATAATGTTTGGTCGGTTCAAATAAATGTATAATGCAGTTCTGTGGTTCCAAAGGGGAAGGGAGCTTTCATATCAGGAATGTTTCAGTTTTGAAAAGTGCTGATAAACAGAACAATCAAACAACAATATTTAGCTAAACAAAATATATTAGTCAGAAAATATCAGCCCAGTCAGGTTTCCTTATCAGCATTTGAAAAGAAACAGATTACAGTATCTGGCCACAAGATAAACAAAATATCTTAGTCAGAAACTATTCATAGTTAGGTCAGTTCAATATCAGCATATGAAAGAAAAATAAGAACAAATAATATTACAGGAATAGGAGGAATTGCACCAAAGGCAGTAATTAAATTCCATTTAGCAGTTTTTGTTCAAGAGTTCAGCTATGCTTTCCCCTGAGCTCCACTCTTGTTTATTATGACCCTTTCTTATCAATTCCTACCTGATTTAAACACTGGTGGCAACATTCCATTCTGTTTACAACTCATCTCAAGTTCTTAATAATAATGCTTCTGGTTTTATTCTGATTTAAAAACATTAAATTGTTTTTATGGTGAGTGTAAGATATTAGAGTTTATTTAGACATGTTCTTAATAATGTAAAACATTGAATTACAAAAAGAAAAGGCTAGTAAAATTTGATTGAAGAATACATTTTTAAGATTATATATTCAGTCAGCACTAAACAACATGAGTCTTGAGCATTTTTATTTTAAAATAATTAATTTTAATTATTCGTTTTTTTACAAAGTTTCAAAGGATTTGTGTTTTGAATTGCATTATCTTAGTTAAAACATTTAATAATAGTCTATTTTTATCACAAGAATGTGTACATACATCAATCATCAACAATGTCACACGTTACTGCTACAGCAGAGTCCAATATAAATCTACTACAAAACAGACATTATGACGATAATATTATCATTCTATTACAATGTTTATGGAGTGTAAAAGTAAGAACTATTTACTGACTCAAATAGTGTATTATTTGTTAAATTTAAAACAAAATGTATAATCTCTAAAAACAGCTATGGTATTATTTGGTTGTATTGTTTTCTATGAATGTGATTAGCAATTATATTTTCTTAATCCAGTCTGACCATCAATTAAAGAATGAACAACTAGATATTCATATTTTTAATAACTTAAGTTATTTTTATTTATTAATTACAATATTATTATTTGTTGTCATTTATCTTTGACATACTACTGTTACATCAACCTATTAAATTAAGCTGTGATAATTTCAGTCAACTGTGTTGTGATTTGTGTTTTAATAAGTTTTTTTACTAAACCAGACCTAAAATGGCAGGTTATTTTTTAATTTTCTCTAGGCTTGTAATTTCCTCAGGGTAAATTTCAATTAAATTCTTTAGTGCTGTATACTAGTTTGAACATTACATTCCATTTAGCAAAATTGTATTCATGTTTTAAAAACTTTTTCTTTGTGGAAAAATGTAAATAATTATACCCTGTGAATAAAGCAAATTTCACTAGGATAACCCTAAAAATAACAGTGCTAGGAATAAATTACGCAACAACGATATATGGTTGCAAAGCAGTTTTGGGTAAAACTCTGTGCAACGAAATATTGTATAGAAACAGTTTTCGGTATAAATAAAATCAACAATATATCGTTGTAGAGCTGCCAGAGGGTTAAATTACAGAAATATTTGATTGAATAAATACTGTATTCAATTTACACGCAGACTCAGTGATGTCGAATATGTTAATGTAAATTTTTGAAACAAATCTACGATACAATGAAAAATTATAGTCTTGAAAGATCAATATTTCAAAATGTACTCCCAAATGTTGTGCTTTTAAAATAAAATATACTGCCATTTTATGATTGTAATTTTGAAAAGAGGTACAGTTATAAAAGGATTGATGATATATAATTTTTTAAATGTAAAATATGTGTAGCTAAATAAGCTTCTGTAGATCGACCATAGCTAATTATAGTCAAAGCACAAAATATTTTTATTCATTTTTTATTTTTCTCTGTTTCTGAGAATTGAAAATTTTGTTTTATTTCTGTCCTAGGTGATTTTACACTTGCTTTCCGAGGACTTCCTTGATACCAATTTCAAGAAGATGTACAGCCTGTAATGTATATTATGTAAAATTATATTATGTTACAAAAGTTATTAAATTTTGTACATACTATTGTATGTAAAAATGTTCAATAAATTGTTATTTTACATCTAATAAGTAAACTTATTACCATTTATTGGATCTTCCTCATAATGAGTTTTACCATTAATAATTATCAGCTGGTTTTGTGGTCCATTGTGGAGCGCTAGTATAGTACCATGTAAATCTAAATGCAGTTTAAACCAGCTGTAATGGTAGACCTGACTAACCAAATTACTAACACAAATATTCCTATTACAGGAGATATCTATTTGTAAGTAATAATATAGTCAAAGGTTTTACAACTTGTTCATATCATATTCAAACCAACCATCTCAATTTAAGAGTCTGCTACACATTGGATTTGCTTCTCCATAAGGCTAATTTTAATTTAAAAGTAATTTACTGCTTTATTTATGCACATACAATTTTAAACTTGACCTTGTTTTAAGAGAAGACAATTTGTCTAGTGCCGTTTCAGACAGATTTTTTTCAATTATTTTGGTTTTATTTTTTTATATACCAATAACTATCATTCCAAATTAATATTTTTTTAAATAAACCAAAACATCAGAAAAAAATTGTATGAGGGGCACTAGTCAAACTTTTCCTATAAAGATTATTTAACTACTAAATGTGGGTGTCAGCTACTGACAACTGGCGCAGCCTGGTAACCAAGTGGGGAAGGCAGTCAACTGCCATGAATGTTTAAATCACACAATGGTTCGGAGGTGGAAGGACATACGACAACCAGTCTTTTGATAGTGGACAGAGTTGCAAGAATCAACACCAGGTAGAGTCGGAGGATTGAATGTGAAAAATTATTCACTAGAGAAGTCTGTCTTAGTTCTTATTCTGTAAAAAAGAAATGTATCTTAGCCACTTATTTTCTTTTTTTTCAAATATTGGTTGATTCTCAATTTTTGGTTAAGGGACCCAAATTGATGCATCAGGTGAAACAGCTTTCATTTAAGCAATTTTCAGGCAGGAAAAGTATACCAATGGCAGGGCTACCTGTATTTTACCACAAGAATGTCAGAAAGTGTTCTGTCAAGATATATTTGCAGTCAGGCCAATTCATTGAGGAGAGCTTTATATTTAATGTGTTGTGTTTATGAATCTATTCGAATTCACCCTAACTATTTTTAATTTTGAACAAAATATTTTAAAGGATAGAATAAACATAAATTTCCAAAATCATAAATAGTTTGAATTTATTTGTCTCTCTGCCTAGAATAAACAAATACTATTCTGTTTTTTTCCCCAGATTGAAGTCCTGTCCTCTCTTATCGGTGACCCTTCCTTATCATTTCCTGGCATAAAACACTGACATCAACATTTCACAATATAAATTCTGTATCATTTCATTGTACATGAAAAAATAAGGCAGGACATTATCCTAGTGGAAAATTGACAATTCACTTTCATTTAACTCCTGTTCTTGAATCTCCTAGCTAATAACTATGATTTTCAAATAAGATTATTTGAATATTTTTTTAAATAGGTACAGAAGTCATAACCTGTGTCCATTACATTATAATCACGATAACAAGTGAATTTCTGCTCAGGTTTGTAGGACTATGATGATACTAGGGAACACCCCTGCACACTTTGCATGCCAAACTTGACACCTCGGCCTATGGCTTCGGACTATGAAATTCACTACAAATAATAGTAGGTCAACTGTGTAATGTAAAATCACAATATTAAGTTTATTTACAAAATCTCACTCACATTATTTGCACTGCTATATATTTATTAGTATAAACAATTATATTAATTGCCTATTTCAAACGTGTTCATTTCATTTATTTTTTTAACAGCTTAAGATTAATTATAAATAAGTAAAATAACTGTATTAGATTACAATTGAAACCTTCAAGTCCAGTAGAGCCATACAATCGAATGTGAATAAAACTATTCCAACATCCTTCCCTGATTTATAATTATGAAAGAAAGTATTACAAACACCATTGTTTACATTCCAACAGTTTTTATAACTTTTGGAAGTCATTTACATTTGAACAGCTGTTCGGTTCATTTATATCTCTCCCCATGTTATTCTTATGGCCGAAAAAAAACATAGTTTTGTGGCTTCCCACAGCCTTCAGTGTGAAACTGCTGAAGAATTAAGACCTTATTAAGACTATGGACAGAGGCAAGTTTTTTGACACCCCAGCCATTTAAATTGGCCAAGATACAAGGGAGGAGTTCTGTTGACAAAAACGGCTTCACATATTAAATATAAGTATATAACAGAGGTTAGAAGTTGATCATGTTGTGCTACTTGTATTTCATCACTGACTGCAATGATCAAACCAGGAGGGAAGGTGATTAGTCCATATAGGAACTAAGACAATCCCATATCTACTTTTGAAAAAGTAAAACATTAGAAAGTATAATAATTTCTTTTCACAGCTGACTCTTTAGGCATATGGGTGGATAAATCATGAGTACCTGCTGGTATATGTAGGCAACACATCATTGTAGGAAAATAAAACCCTTCCTCACTTACTGGTCACTTAACTACCACTCACTGACTGGCTGTGTTTCTTGCTGGATTCCCTCCATGTCACTTAACTAACTACCACTCACTGACTGGCTGTGTTTCTTGCTGGATTCCCTCCATGTCACTTAACTAACTACCACTCACTGACTGGCTGTGTTTCTTGCTGGATTCCCTCCATGTCACTTAACTAACTACCACTCACTGACTGGCTGTGTTTCTTGCTGGATTCCCTCCATGTCACTTAACTAACTACCACTCACTGACTGGCTGTGTTTCTTGCTGGATTCCCTCCATGTCACTTAACTAACTACCACTCACTGACTGGCTGTGTTTCTTGCTGGATCCCCTCCATGTCACTTAACTAACTACCACTCACTGACTGGCTGTGTTTCTTGCTGGATTCCCTCCATGTCACTTAACTAACGACCACTCACTGACTGGCTGTGTTTCTTGCTGGATTCCCTCCATGTCACTAAACTAACTACCACTCACTGACTGGCTGTGTTTCTTGCTGGATTCCCTCCATGTCACTAAACTAACTACCACTCACTGACTGGCTGTGTTTCTTGCTGGATTCCCTCCATGTCACTAAACTAACTACCACTCACTGACTGGCTGTGTTTCTTGCTGGATTCCCTCCATGTCACTTAACTAACTACCACTCACTGACTGGCTGTGTTTCTTGCTGGATTCCCTCCATGCCTGCAGCAGTTTTAAGGAACTGTTTACAACCTCTTTTCAAACCCGTTATTTGCTTCACCCTGCATATGACTCGTATTTAGAACACAACAAGAGTGAATGTCCGATCTGTCATTCTTCACAAAGTAACCTTACTTGCAGCTTAGATATGGATCAAGACAGAAAAAAAATCATTAGCAGTGCTTTGTTTGCAACATCCCAGATGTGAAAAGAAATGGAACCTAAAGAAATGTATGGGTTCATCCAATTCCCAGAAAGTCGTTTACTTGGAGCATTCAGTACTCTTTTTTGGGATCCTATAGAGAAATGTTGTAATTACTAAAGAATGTAAATTTCTACTTTCGATAAGCTACTCAAAAAAATGACAACCAACTTCTTGAAGAAGAGACTGTATTAAACTACATGAGATGCTACTAGCAGTTACTTTAAGGTAAAAGTACATTTATTTTAGAAAAATAGTGTTAAAAAAATTAATTTGTTTTATATTTAAAAAATTTTTATTTGTTTATGATCAAGTGAATTGTCATGAACGATAAACTTGAGATTAAATGTAAGTAGTCCATACTGCTCTGAGACTATGGTGGAGGGGTGGGGTTAGCCGAGCATTCTCCTAGACTATGTATTAATTTCAACTCGATGAGCCTACATCATTTTCATAAGTGAAAGCCCCATCCGAATCTCATATTTTGGTAGAGAATACCCAGACAAATCCATGGCGTTTTTAGCCTTCAGAAGGGCGAACACTCTGCTTGGCCTTGAATGTCCAAACTCTTATCATAATGTATTCCTACTTCGTACGGAGCCTGGACAGAACTCAAAGGGTGATAGCCCAAATTAAGCATCCTTAGTTTTACCAACTTACTTGAACCAATGTGTCCATAGTGTTATTTTTTATCTATAACAATGGGTAGTTTGTTTCTGTTTACATTTCATTGAAATATGATTTGATGAGGGTATGTTTTCAGTAATCGAATTTTTAGAACTTGGTGAACTACTATGGAAATAGAATGTCAGATTTTAATTAGTTTTTCATTTTTATTATCGCAAAATAAGATCACCTTACTTATAATAAAAAGCTATTAGAAATTCTTATGAAGGAAAACATGTTAAGTATATAATTTTGAAAAAGGGTCTTTAAAGAAAGTGTACCTGAGAGTCTAAGATAAGATAGAATTATGCTTGCTACAGTGATAAGGTGGTGTCTATATATTTTCCACCCAAAATACAAACTGATGGTGCAGTTATATTTTATTTTAAAAATTGGTACTATTCTATAAGCCCCCCCCCCCCGAACATACTCAAAACAAGGACTACCTTTGTTAACTTATAACTGCCTTCAAGGAAAAAAATATACTGTCTGGCCAACTTGATAGACCTATGTTAGGTCTAAACCTAACATAGGCAGCTATTCAATCTCCCACCACATTTTGGTGATCATTGTGATGGAGATTGCAAGAAATTTACTGTTCAGACTCTGAAACTAAATTTATTTTACAATTTTTAGGGCACGCATGACATCAATATGAGCAGTAATGGACTGGTTAGTGCATGACAGAGAAGTTGGTTTTTGCCCATGTCGTACTCATGAGAGGGAGATCGATCGACCCCCAATAATCAAAGGAGCCACCTGATACAGTGCAAAGATCAAAATGAGAAGAATATTACCACTGCAAGGTAAAAATAAATTATGTACATCAAAATAATAACCAGTTTTGAAATATAAATATTTTTATTAGATCATAAAATGAAACATTATTCAATTATTTCCTAACATTTAATAAAATAGTTAACTGACAAATTGAACAAAGTTACACAATTTTCAACTATTCTTTAACATATCGGATAAAATGTAAGATAAAAATAATACAAGAGCAAGTAATCCATCGATTTTATAAAAATAATTTAGTGCACACCCCTCTTCCCATGCACAAGTTATCCCCCCTACTAAGGATAAATGTTTCTTTAAAGTTATATGTTCCTAGCACTAATTTTAGAATTAATGTAGAATTAATGTTTATCAAGTATTATTAGATTTGTGGACATTTTCTTGTCTAATCTTTTCAGTCTTTCTATATCACTTATTTACTTAAACAAATTTCTTTAAATTGTTATTTTCTATCCCTTCAATAGAGATATAAGAGAAAGTAAAGCTACAACAGTAAACAATGATTGTGTTTTTTGATTAGCACTCGAAGGAGTACATTTTAGAACTGATTCTAAATTGGTCTCATAATTTTTAGGACGTTGCTTGGCTTTCTTCATGAAATCTTCCATTAGAACCAAGCGCTGAAGTTGAACAGCTGATGAGTCTGGGATATCCTAACAACAAAATTATTGTGTAAGTAATTAAAGTTACGAGATAAACGTTAATGTCAATCTAATTGTTAAGTGAGTAATAAATCAAAATATCAAACACTGTACCATGATGTTTGAAAGTTATTTGTTTGTGTTGGACTGTTCATATTGGTAAATTTTTTGAAGATTTCCAACACTTTAGTGTTTTTAAATTAACACGGCGAATTAATATAAAACTGTAATACTAGAAGTTCAATTATGAACTTTATCTATATATGCTTTTAGACAAAAACAAAGCTCTTTACAATAGTTACTGTTAAACATATAACATTGATTTTTAAAACAATTTGAACTATGTAGAAAATTAAGGGTGAATATTTTAACTATACGAATATCATATTTATCTATTTTTAGACATAGTCATGCAACCCTCTAATATGATAAACATAAATGTTTTTAACTCAATTTGAAATGTTGAAGATGGGTAGATAAATGCCCAATCTTAAGTTATTTGAAAGGATGTTTCATTGGTAGTATTGAATAACAATTTTATATCCTTTTTATGTACAGAAGAGAAATTTCTTATATTTTGGGCCACACTCTGCCCCTAGCAGTAATGATAATTTGAACATTTTTATATAAAAATAACAAGGCCTTAAAGATTTTAGAAAGGAGGTGTAACATGACCTAAATTGCTATTTAAAATTTTTAAGATTCTAACCTGTGATCCTCATTTTCAAGCACGCCTTGTATTTTAAATGCAAAAAAATCAATATTGGATTATTTACCAAATGAAATTTATTAGGCTTACAGTTTATTGCATCGCTCTATGTCAAACGGTTTAACCACAAGACATTGTATTCAGTCTGAAACACCCTATATATGGACAAAATAAACATCTAAGAAAGATTTTTTAAATACTTACAATTGTATCAAAGAGGCTGTTGGACTGTGCAAAAACACTGAATGTGCGAGTAGAGGGAGAATTATGGTGACCAAACAAGTTATTTACTCCAGCGAAGAAAGATCTTACATCCTCCTCTTTGGAAGGAGATATCTTGTTTCTTACCAGAACCTGAAGAAATCATTTACAGGTTTAAGTATGACTTTGAATAAAATACATATATCACAACAAATACTCAAATAATAAAAATTATCTTAACATTTTTGATACTGTTTCAACATCACTGAAGTGTGAAGATCAGTGATAGAGTTACAATTTCATAGATTCATCCATGTCATTAGGTATGATTGTTATCATACTTGGGAAAGTTAATGATTTTTTTACTGAATAAAGTTAAAGTTAATATTCTAAAAAATAACTAATTGAAGTTAAAAGTTAGAATAAATTGAAACTAACTGATTAAAGTTAGACTTTAACTTTCATTTGTCTTGAAATAAATAAATACAGTATAAACGTTTAATATTCTAACGTTAAAAGTTAGAATAAATTGAAACTAACTGATTAAAGTTAGACTTTAACTTTAATCAGTTAGTTTCAATTTATTCTAACTTTTAACTTCAATTAGTTATTTTGAGTTATTAAGTATTAGAAAATTAACTGAAATTTAAAGTTAAAAGTTAGTTTTGGTACTGTAAAATATACATAAACAAATACTTAACCGGTATTATCTTTTATTATTTATAATATCTTAGATAAATAGGCCTATTTATAATACATTACTATACAATACTATTAATTAGACTATAGCAATTTCTACAGTAATTTTTTTATATAACTGTCCGAAATCTTAAAAATTAAATATTTCATTTAATTTCTAAAATTATTAACAAAAACTGACATAAGTCTTTGAAATTAAAGTTTTACAGTTTTAAATTATACTTTAAAAAATCAATAACTATCTTATAGGAAATTCACGATAACAAAACATTTTTTTAAATTGGCGCAGATAATAAGAAAGGCCAAATAATATCTTGACATGTTGACTCCAGGTGATTTTTATCAGACTGGAGATGATAAGGAAAGGTCACTGATAAGAAAGTATGGGGATCAGTGGTAAACAAAAACTGAACAAAATATACTCACTCTATAAGTGAGTGAAAGCAGATCTATTCATACTATTTTCGATAAGCAATTACATTTATTAGATGTTTAAGAATTTGCCGTTCTGAGTGCATGTTTTATTCTTACTGAAATAAGTTAAAAATTATGAAAACTATCTAAATCATTAAAAAAATACAAAACTAATTACCATTGATAATATTATTAATATTAAAAATAGTATTATCATTATCTTTACTTTTTGACGGTGCCGATAGCAAAATAATGAAAACAGAACGAAATATAGTAATTGTTTACTTGAAATATGTTCTGCAATCTTGAAGATAGTTTATTCTGTTGCGTCATATATGGATTGTCATTATGGAAAATCATATAATGGATTGATTTTACCTAGTAAGCCTAATTTAAAATAAAGTAAACGTTTGAGGAAATGTTGGTTTGATTAACCATTTAAATGGTTTTTCCCGACTACTTTTGAACAGGACAATTTAGATATGTAATGATCAATTATTCAAGTATTGACAGCATTAACGTCAAAATGCAACTGATTTTCTTAATTAATTATACAGATAGATGGGTAAACAGGTAAAATTACAGTATTAGAGTTTATGAAAGCTTAGGCCCAACACGTTGATTTAAAACAAGATAACTAAAAGACTATCTCAACTTTATCCCTAAACATAAACTAATCAAGTGAAATGATCATCCCAGCGACACAAGTCAATCCCACAACAATGGTATACTCGTTTGGTCCACCTTTTTTTATTTATAAGGCAGTAAAATGTGAGTAAAGGGGAGGGGGTGCGTCTTCAAAACAGTGACCTTGTTTGTCGGTGACAATTCGGGGATGAGGAAAACAATTGGTCTTTGACCTGAGTTTTAGATACTTTCTCCCCAGTCCACATTCCTCAGACCAAATGGCACCTTTTAATACATTTGAAAAACTAACTGAGTTACTTTAACCGTAAGCCAAATTTTCCACTAGTTAAAGTTAGAAGTTAAACATTACCAAAGCTAACGAATAAGTTAAAAAGTTAATAGAAAAAGTAACGATTAAATTTAATCGTTAATCCCAAGTATGATTGTTATGCCATATGAATAATGATTGTGAGATGTTTGGGTTGCAGTTCAAACTTGTGTGAAACGAAAAAATAAAATACAAATATTTTGGGTAACAAGACCTTTTTAAAAGGCCTTGTTAAAATCTTTAAGGCCTATACCATTGTATGTGTATGGGAGGGTGGGTGGGTGGGCCAATACTACTGTACGTGTATGGGATGGTGAGATGGGCCAATACCTTTGTATGTGAATGGGAGGGTGGGTGGGCCAATACCATTGTATGTGTATGGGAGGGTGAGTGGGTGGGCCAATACTACTGTACGTGTATGGGAGGATGGGTGGACCAATTCTACTGTACGTGTATGGGAGGATGGGTGGGCCAATACTACTGTACGTGTATGGGAGGGTGGGTGGGCCAATACTACTGTACGTGTATGGGAGGGTGGGTGGGCCAATACTACTGTACATGTATGGGAGGGTGGGTGGGGGGGTAACAGATGATTTAGGTAACTGGTTGAGTGTGAAAGATGTTTCCGTCAGTCAATGATAAGTATAAATCAATTAAACATCAACCTAACAACTATTAATGGGACAGTATTTGAACTAAAATTCATTGAAGGTATATTGTTAAAATGACAGTCCTGATTAGAAATTATTTGAAAATTTAACAGAGTTAGTCGGCACTAGTGGAGCAGCGCTAAAACCCAGCTACTTGGTGAGATAGTGTTGTGGAGATTGTCTTCTTATACCTGAGACGGCAACCGCTCAGTGGTTCCATCAACGTGGATACTAATAGAGAAGTCTATGGTAGTAGATGTCTATGTTAGGTGGTAATCATTCTCCGATGTTGTATAGGGAAGAGAACTGAATATCGGATTAGTTAGTTAGCTGGAAATCAAACTAATACTACATGGTTCGGATTCCATGTAAAGCTGTAGTTCACTAAGTTGGCTAATAAATGGCTCTTTCTAAGGAATAGTCAACCTTAGATAGTAACAATGACTAAATTTATTAGTATATTGTTTACAAATAATTTGTAAACTTAAATTTAGACAACAGTTTATAAATTTACACAGGAAAAATATCTGGGATTGGGGTATAACTGTAACCTGAGCTACTTGGAGGCAAATTATTTTCGAGTTTGTAGTTCACAGGATTTCTTCTCAGTCCTCTTAATACCAACATGTATTCTGATCAATGTTTTCTCAATGGTGATTCGTCCATTCAGGATGTAAGGAACTTCCTAGATCTACTTATTAAAAAAGTAAAATACTAGGAAGTTATATACAGTATAATTATTACTATTTACTTTCACAGTTAACTTGTTGCAATATTGGTTTTGGCCATACAGAAAGTGAATGCCTTATTTCGATAGTGGTCCTGCGTTCAGAGGCCACAGAACAAACTAACTTCCTCTGACTGTATTTAAAATTTTGTTATGATCTGTAATCTATTTAGGAGTTGCATTTATTTATAAATGTGGGACTGATCGCTAAGACATTGTTATTTTTTAAGTATCATGACTATAGTATATACCAATGAGTACTACGATACTTTTGACATTGATATGCCTCTGTCATATGATAACTGGATAGGGAGAGAAATCAGCTAATGGATCACGTACATTTATTGTTTCCCACACATTTGGCCACTCCCTCTCAGTTTCGCTCTCTATCTGTAATTTCTTCATGCTTTTTGCTAATATTACTTGTCATTCGGCTGTGTTTGTAAACAAACTCTGTTATTAGTGATCTAATTTAAGTTGTATACAGAGTTTCTTTTTTAAATAGGCTACCATTGTGATCTTGGAAACCATAAGTCTGAGAAAAAAACTTTGAATGTGGAACCTTACCTTGCATTTAGAAACAATTAAAAATACAAATTTCAAATAAAAAAACAGCCACCATTTTCCAAAATGGCGACCAACTTTGTTTTTATTATGGAACACCATATACTTTATGATTGTTTTAGACAGAAGTAGTAATTTTAAAACTTTTATTCTTGGCAGTTTTTCGATCTTTTACTTAATAATGTAGATATGAGAGCTCAAAATGTTCAGATTCCTTATGCAGCTTATTATCCGACTCATGATTGATGGCCTGCGAACAGGGCATGTGCAACAAAATTTGTTCATAGTACATTCACTACTAGAAGCATGGTCTGTCATAACAACAATAATCCCACTTTCTGCCGTGTTTACATTGAATCTGCTATTGTATTGTTTAATCAATTGAGTTGTAATGAAGTATTCTTAATCAACCTTAGTTAAAATATTTTACCATCATTGATTTAATATGTTTTGTACGTGACTGTACCTTGCAGCTAACTGCCGCTGGAGGGGAATTGTGTGGGGAGAAGTAAACATTCTCTCTCCTCTACACCCCATTTAGTTTGCGTTTATAAATACCGTTGAGATAACAATTATTTTTTAATAAACATTTAAAAAAATGGTCTAATCTTCAAATATTACAACAAACATTCGAAAAATGTATCCCTAGCTATTATTTTTTTTTAACGATTTAACAGCATAATGAATTGAGTTATAATACACAGAACTAAATTCTCTCATCTCGTACAATATTCATTTGCAACCCATACTCCTCCATATCTCTACGATTGTCATGTTAAGTACAAATAAATAACAAAATGCCAAAGGAACAATACCTGACTGTAACTGGCCCATCCAAGGTGGCAGTCCTTGTCAGCTGACCCTCCATCACAAATGGGCTTGAAACTGTCCAATGTCATCCCCTCCACTTCGGGGCTGTTTTTCATGTCCTCTAAAAACATACAATAGTTAGTTGTCATTGAGTATATAAATATATCTGTATACAGCATGTAATATATATATATATATATGTTAGTCTCTGTAGTGAAACATTTTATTTATTTTTTACATGGTGACTGCTACCACAGAGAAATAAAAACAATGGCCGTTTACGTACGGCCGCAACCGTAAAATTGGGGGAAAACTAAAGGTTTTATATGATATATTAGTCGCTAGTTAATAATATAAATGGTAATAGAACATTTGTTTATAAAATACCCGCAAATGTTACATACACAATCATTTAGTAACACATTCAGAATACTCAACGTGTTTAGTCCTTTATACTATTTATAGAACTTTACAACATAGTTTTTTACTCTAAATATTCAAATGTAAAAATACCTAAGTATTTTGGAATTGTTTCCATGTAAATGAATGCCACATCTCCACCTCCGACGGCAAGGCATTGAAATGCAAGGGCTTCATTGTCATAGGCCAACTGCACTTCACCTTGGTCATACCATTTCTCATTATCTGTAAAGAAATATAAGTAATTACCACCAAATAGCGTGTGAGAAATACAGATGAGTTGTTATTGTGTAAAATAAATATTACAGGTTTTGTTCCAACGATAATAGCAATTGAAGAATGTCAACTGGCCAAAACACTCAGAGCGTACATATTGGGACCTGAAAGAGTTAGGAAATACTGGCTTAAAGTTAACTTAAACAGTTATTGACCAGTCCATAATTCTGGGCGTGTGGTTGAGCATGCGCATCAATGGATTTCCTTCTCCAACGACAGTTGTACATTCATGTTAAAAAATAAACATCTCGGACACTGTACCTAGAAAATACTTCCACGTGATTGGCAGATTTACTTACCAGCATTTAATAGAATAATCAAACCAGCCTATTTTTCCCTTGTGACTTCACAGCCTCGCCGTGATACTTTCTGTATCTTATAATTATTACCGTGTTCTCGTATAGAACAATATCAGCTGTTTTTTGTTTTCTTTTAAAAATATGTTTTCACTATTTAATGAGTGTTTACGTTTTTCTTGTGGCATGAAACCAAATACGTTATTGTAAAATCACAATTATTTTAATTATTATTGTTATTACTATCTCAATTTTAATTCCAGTTTTTTATCTTTAATTTCAATAACACAAGCACCATAGAGCAAACTATATAAACATAGCAGCCAACCTAAATAAGATTTTGAACAGACTGTAGGAGAAGTATGGTGGGGGATATTCACTATCTCGCTCGCACTACCTCTCCTACAAGCCCAGAACCACGTCCCGCTCTGTAAAGCTCTGTAAATTTGTAGGTTATTTCTGTAAATTATCTTTATTTCTGTATGGGTTTTATTCTTTTGTCTTCAGTCGAATTAATCTTTCTAGTGACATGTTTTAAGTAGAAATGTAATGTTATAATTGTTTTCAGGTTGACTAACATCCACTGATGCATTCATATACCATTAACCTCAAGTATACATTCTTTTGATTCCACAAAAGCTAAATCCAAATTGAGACCCAGCCAACTTTTGATCATGACTGTTTTTCTTAACCTTTCCCGAGCTGAACCCAGTTTACAGTTTGGGCAGAATTAAATAATGCTTGGGGTACATTTTTTTAATAAATTTATCATTATAATTTGTTGGAAACCCATCTAATAATCTTAAAACGATATTTTATTTTCTAATAATTTTTTGTAGTATTATATTTAATAAAACATTGTTGGCAGATAATTACGTCAAACACCCTGGCGGGTCATGAAAGTGAACATCTTGTTTACATAATTTTGCTAATGAAAGGTGTTATTGGTACATTATTGGTATCATGCTCTGAAAAAGACGTATTTACCTATTCAATTATACTGTCTGAAAAGTCAGGATTTTCACGTGCAGCCATCTTTCATTAGTAGATGCACCAGACACAATGGAAAACCGCTGGAATGATGACAAAGGTGGAAAGCGTGGCAGCGAGCAGGCATGAGAGTGGGGGATAGAGGCAGGGCATATAGAATTTTACAGTGGGGAGAAGGAACGGAAAAGATAAGCCAAACAAGTAAACAACTTCGCTCACGTTGGTCAGTGTCAAACGATGACGAGAGATATTGGCGGAAAGGCCCATCATTCACATCGTCAACAGTATGCGGATAATATAGTCACTCTGCCCGCAGAGCATAATAATCTTGGCGGATTATTTTGTCAAACGCCTGGGAAAGGTTAATACATGCACAATTTTCTGTGAACAGGACCAAAGGATTGACTATGTCAAATGAGCTATCTGCCTCTGCGTGGCTACATTACGGTAATACTTGTAACTAATATCTCGTAAGTAATCTTCAACACTTTTGAGGCTAAATCCAAGTATATCATGGAGAGTGCACGTTCAATATTAATAGTGAACAAATGCACCATACATACAGTCAGTGTTGAGATGGACGAGCAGTCTAAGATGTTGTTCTTTGCAATGTCAAGGATTGTTAGTTCAAATCCTGCACCAGCCTTGATGTGTCATAATGGCTTAAGGCCCACCTTACGAAACCCGGCTTGGTGGGTGGAAGTTGGCGGGATCAGTATTTCTATTATAGTTGCCCAGAACAAAACCTGTTTTTCAACTTGTTACCTTAGTTAAGGAGGACAGATGTTTTTGTAGTGGTTGTAATAGTTTAGTGCAATAGGGTTTATAAATATTTAAATCAGTATTAATAGGTTGATAGTATACATAAATAAGTGAAATAACCTACATATGACAGGTAAATATTTATTACAGATTATGTAAATTTAAATATTTGAAAAACATGACGAATAGTTAGGCTCCAAAACTAATTTGATTGTGCTGCGTCATCAGATAAACACTTTCTTGCTATGTTATACCCTACAATACAAGTGAAGGTTACACAACACAAATGTATTACAATATAAGTACAACATTAGTAAGGTGATCGATTTCGGTAAACCCCGTCTACCTTCCTCAGACCAGCCGGATTCACAAAAGAATGAATCTGGTGTTCAACAATGCTTATTATATACTAACTCGTTACGACTGGGTAACTCATGATGTTTGGCTTGAATCACAAAATAGCAACTATTGAAATATAATTGGAAAAATTTTATTCTGCGTTACTACCTGGCAGGTGATAAGCACTTTCCAACAGCACAGCACTGCATGAAAGCACATGTCATGTATGTGCTATAAAACAAAGCCCAACAAAAAAGATTACTTCTTATGAGTGTACAGAAGTGTGTTTCAATCCATTACCATTGAGTATATTGAACCTTGCTTTGAACTATTTAATACCTTGGAAAAACAAAGTTATTGGACTATTTCCTCATATTCCCCTTTAAAATATACAATAATATACTAGACTAGACTCAAACTATCAAAACTAACCTGCATATTTTTGGAAAGAAGTTTTTTCACAGGTTCTATAATAATACACTGCTGGAAATAAAATAGTCATAGTATCATATGAAGATAATTAATAACATGGATACGAATATAACAAATTAGTGATATGTGTTTATAATTTTAAGTGACAGATAAAAGAAGAGTATTCTTACAGTCTCCTGAACATATTTTTATGTTTGAGTACGTAGAAGCTTCAGCACTTGGTTCAGATATGCATATTTCTGAGAAGAACTTAGACACAGCTTTCGTGTAGGGACAATCTTGAGTGATTAAATTTGACTCGTGCATGTGCATTACAAAAGACGTCCAACCTGTAATAACATTTTCAATAAAATAGTGTAAGTTATGTATAAATACAATACCCTGAGTTACATACATTTAGATAACAAAGCAGTGAATCAAAATATTAACTTAATTAGCAATGTAATGGTTAGAAGTGCAAAATAAACATTTTACAATAAAATAACATAAACTGCAATATTTTAAAGATGGTTACCTAACAATCAATTGATTCAATTTTAATAATTATCTAATAAAGAACTCAAAACGGAAATGAATCAATTGGTGGTTAAAAATTGTCTATAGAGAAACATGATTGTAATAGCTAATAGATATATAAAATAAATAATAAAAGAACATATTTTTTAACCCCTTATCATTGTATGTTCCATGTAAACAAAGCATACCAATTAGATAGAATTTTGGTTATAAAGAGGATTTCTTAAAATCTTTTTGAAACTTTGAGAGATATTAAAAACTCTCCATAAATGTTTTTCTTTTCATTCCAAAGGGGAGCAAATTACTTTGGAATTTATCTCCTTTAATCCAAATAGACCAACAATTTTGAATTCATTAATTTTGTATTTTTCTTTAAAATAATGGATAGTTTTTTTTTATACATTTGGAATATTTCTTAGTTAATTTCTTCAAGTTGTCTGTCGTTATTTTCAAATCATACGGTTATATCTATTGATTATTATGTAGCTAATATTTTTTCTGTTGAGTACTATTATCTCACTATAGTACAAGATAGAACTTCTGTTGCTGAAACTTCTTCAGTTACAGAAAAAACTGTGCTTTGTTAGTTTAAATATGTACAAATTATTTATTAAATATAATTATGCTGATCTGTGAGCTCAACATTTAAAGTTTTTAAGAGTGCAGAAACTAGAAGTTTGGGTTTTTAATAAACTTTCAATTAATTAAAAATTATAGTTAGTCCTCTTCTGGCTGAATAAAAAGCCAATGGCTCTGAAATATTTCACAATTTTTAGCCTCAGTTCACTAAAATCATTGAGGCCATAACAGTGTAGTGAATATAATTGAACTCAGCATTCTTTTTCCATTATATACATTGTGGAATACGTATTGATGGTATAAACTTTATTTACATTTTTCAGAACAATCTTAGGTCTAGTGCTGCAAAGCAGTAAACTTACTAATAGAAGCAAGGACCATACATTTTTTTCCTAAGTGAACAACTTCTGTCTTATTGTTTTAACACTAAAACAATATATTAATCAATAAAATGTAATATTTCGACTAATTAACCAACTTGTTTTAAGTGTGAGCGTGTGAACATTTAAAATCTAAACTGAACTGGAATTTTAAAAGCGGAAAAAATATTATTTTGTTCAAACTGGTGGATATTGTAGGTAAATAATTATTCTTCATAAGTCAGTAGAGTTCCGCAAACTGGAACCTTGATTACCTGATTGTCTGAATGACTCAAACAACCTGACGGAGTGAAAAACACCTTTCACTCTATGCCAGCGATCGAAGCACACAGTACACTAAACGGAGTAAACAAAGCTATTTAGTTATTTGAACAGTTTATTTTCACTTATATTTTTAACTGTACTATTGTGTTCTTAAACAATAAATAAAATTTTAATACACTAATAATGTCATACTTTAAATTTTTCTTCTTCTGACTTCTTTCCTGATGACTCAAACATTTCACATACCTGAATACTGTTTGGTCAACATTAGTTCAAGTTTGTGTATTATTATTATTTTACTTAATTGACTGTAATTTAAAGTAAAATAGAATAGTCAGATTTGTACTGTTGATGCTATTGTTTTTCTTGAAATAAATAAATATGAGTGTTGTCGAATGAACTAGCCGAAAAAGAATGAAAGAGAGATTTGAAAAATTCACTGGAATGGTTTGCTGAGTTATACATATTTTTAATATACATTTACGGTATCTAATATTCTAAATTAATTACCTTACCCATTCCATCAATAGTAGGAAAACAAGCTTTCTTCCCTCTTAAATCTGCAAATGTTTTTATTTTAGAACTTGATTTGACGACAGCAGATACTGTTTTCGCTTTCTTTAACTGAATTGGCATCTGAACGATCAATGCTTTCAAATCATGATCTCTGTAGAAACATTGTTGCAGTTGAAACACATTTTATTTCAATATAAAACAACAATATATTATAAGAAACATTTGTATGCAACGTACAAATTTGTGTGGAATCCATTTTAACTGTTAAGGAAACACTTGTTGGCTCAAACATTTCTTAGAAAGATATCAAACTAAAGGCATCATATCAAGATCTACCACCGTATCTACATATCTGATCAAAATAAATACCACCGAGCAAGATTAACATGATACCTTAGGTATTATTCAAAATTATTAAAACTTCAGGATGAGGGTTATAGTTTAGTTTTTGACTATATTTTCAAAAATGATTATCCTACCTCCAGTGACTATGGTTGAAAGTAACAACCATGACCATGGTACCCCCTGCAACATAGTAAAATGTGCCTCTTCTGCCTGATCCAGTATCCACCCCTCATAGTTTTGTAGCCTACTTTCTCTCCAGGGTTCATATTTTTATCATAGTGTTTACTCCAATTAGTATCGTTCAGAAGAGCCTCACTTATCCTACGTAAACAGGCTGTGATGATGTTAGATAGTAGGGAGTGATAATAAAGCATGAGATTAAGTTTATCTTCCATAGACACTATAACTCTTACTTTTTGAACCTATTTCTCTGTCAAATAAGTTCAATAAAACTACAGTAATATACAAAGAACAAACAAACACAACCTAAACTACAGAACTGTCGAGTCACAAATAACAATTTTGTTTTTAAACCTTATTTACCAAATACAGTAATGTTGTAAATTCGCCATAAACAAGAAAAGTAACATGTAAATTTTTTATACAATGAATTTAACTCATACACTCTTATCCACTAGTTTTCTAACTGGTCACACGTATTAAGCATCATTAGCATGATTGCTAATCCACCTCACTAAATATGATTTACAGTAGTCTGTCACGTGGTGCAGTCCTTGCTCAACATAAAGTCGAGTACAATAAGCAACAAAACAGCGTGCTGTTTGGGAAAACTCTTAACCAAGTAGATAGTTATTGTCATTATGGAACAATAATTAATCCATTATATTATTTTCAGACAATTTTCTTACAGTATTTTTTTCAGAACGAGTAAATCGATTAAAAGGGAATATTGTATAGCGAGGCTTTACTATAGAAGTAATATATGTAGCCTATGGTTTGCTGTCAGCTAAAATTTATTATTCTTAAAAAATAAAAAAGCCGTAATATGCAGTAGAGTCCCACTATTCTGAACTATGTTCGGTTTAGCGGGAAATTTGGAATAGGTGGATTAGTGTAAAATATAAACATATTGACTAGATAAAGGGATAAACATCTGCAAAGTTGAAGCAGATACAATGGGTAGGTCAAGGTTATGCCCTCTCAACCCATTTCGAATATCCTCCGGGCCACTGCTAAATAGGCACCACTGTGTACCTGTGTGTAGGCCACTGTGCACCACCAAGTACCACTGTGCCCTGTACGTGTATGGGTGGCCACTGCTAAATAGGCCTACATGTGTCTTGTTGTCTGTCTGTTCTAATACCATATCTCTATACTGAATCTTGATTCGTAGCAAATGATGATTCATTTAGGTTTCTGTTAATTTTTTGTCAAATCACAAATTTCAGTATTGATATTTCAAGGAGAAAATGCCATTAATTATGTTTTAGCTTTATAAACAATCTAGGAGGGGATAATATAATGGGAAATCAAACAACGAATTGAATATCCATTTTCTGTACTTTAGTGGCAACTTGATACAGGTTAGTACTGATGGATCCGACTGCACAGATTAGTGAAAGCCGGAAGAGGAGGGCAGTGACATTCGATGACTAACGTTGACAGAATGGCCAACGACGATGACAATGGCCACTATGATTACGGAGATGAAGATTTCTTAGCAGTGGTGCAGGGTACACAAGCTGAGATTGATTCAGACAAAAGTGATGAAGAAGACATGAATGCTAAAGAGACATAATTTTTCATATCTCATTCAGACGTGGCAAATGCTCTCGATCTCGCCTTACGCCATGTCGAACAATACACTCCATCAACACCAAGTGACGTTATGTTCATGCGGCGATGGCGGAACATTGCAGCTTAAAGTAGATTTAGTGCTCTTTGTCAGAAAAAATCGCTGACTTTACTTCTTAAATGTGCAGTATTACTCATTTAGTTATGTTGTGTGTTCATATCAATGATTAAAGTTATACCAGAACTAACCTTTTGTACTTTTGGACTGTAGTCAACATTTGAATTTATTTTTAGAACTACTTTGTATATCAATAAATGATCATTATATGCCCAAAATTAATTCTTTTCATAATTTTTCCTGTTTTTAACTTCTGACAACCTGTGTTCGGAATAGGTGGATTTTTGGTATAGTGGGGTTCAGAATAGCGGGACTGTACTGTATATAACATCAAAAAGTGATGTTATATTTTAATAAAAATATAAAGTGATCCCCTGTCACAATGCTAAATCTAATCCATCAAGCCATATTCAAGTTAATATGCTTTGAAGTTCTGTAAAGACATGATTAGTCCTATGCTATGCAAATTTATGTGTTATTAATTCTTTAGGAACTTTAAAACTACTGATTGGTGGTTAATTGGTGCTCCATCAAACAATTTGCCTGTTTTCGTTTTTTTGCAAGTATTAGGGTTCAAAAAAAAAAAAAAAAAAAGTAAAAGTTATGGATTTAGACTTTACTGCAAGTTAATTTATTCAAAACGGTTTTACCGGGTATTACTGTATAATATCTAACAGTAATACTCATTGTAAAAAATTCAAATTTGTGAAACTGAACTACATTTTTACGGATTTTTCAACATTTTCTTTTTTAATTACCCTAGGGGCACGACCCCTCCCTAACCGCACCTCCTCCTCACTTCAAGGGAGTTATGTATGGCACTGACAAACTCACAAGATAACTCCAAGACCTAAGTAATTTTAACTTGTTTAAAATACCATAAGTGGGTTGAGGTCGATTGAATGTGATGTTGACATGTCATCATGGTGGATGAATATAAATCTGATAAGACTATTTAATAAGAATTGGCCGCTTCATAAATTAACGCTTTCAGTGCAAACATCCGACCAAAACTTGTCACAAATATGTCTAGTAAAGCCAAAAACATTCAGTAATTTTCATTCAACAATAGATTGAATCTGTATCTCTACCTAAAACAAGTAATGAATTAGATTACGCTGATATTCCCCTGATCTTTTTTTATCACTGGAACTGTCTTATTATTTCCTACCTGATAAAGTGCATCCGGTTTCTAAATGATTTATAACTAGGATCTAAATGATTTATAACTAGGCCATCTTGTATTCAGACTTTGCATTGTATTTCTTGTGAAAGTGGTTAAACCGTTGGAAATAAATAAATGAGTATATTGGAGAGATAGGACATCAGCAAACTTACCTTAGAAGACAAGTTCACTAACACCAGAGTAGTAGTAACATACACAAAATAAATACATAATCACACAAATTTTCAGTGCCACTAGCACTTCCTTCAGGTGAGGAGAGAGAGACAGAGACTTATTGCTTAATTTGAAGTATTTCACATTTATTGTTATTTCTTGTTTATGTTTCACAAATGATTTATGTAAATAAAATTTTTTATTCGTTAATTTAAGGTAATGAATACTTTTAAAGGTATATTGTACAAAGTTAGGAATATTTTTATTTTTAAATCCAAATAAACAAACAAATATTACTTTGTCATACACAATAAATAGAAGAAAATCATTACAATAGTAAAAAACTTATATCAGAATAATGAGATTGAAGCATAAGACTAAAATATTCCTGTCAAAATGAAATGATTAAACAGTAAATTAAAAAAGTTTAAAATATTTCTCCTAGCAAGCAGCATAAAGAAGAGAGTCAGTTAGCAAAACGCTTGTGAAATTTCAAAATTATCATACCTTATAGCTGGAAGCAGGTTGTCCGTGTTGGTAATGGTTGCATCAGCAGATCCATTTGCAACAGATATCAAACAATTGGCTCCATATATACAGGAGATGGCAGGCTGTAGACCATATGCTTTAGAGACAGCAGCAAGCCATTCACACTATAAAAAATCAGTAAAATAGTGATATCTTAGGTAGTTTTCAAGCACAGTTAATATGTATACTAAACATAAAATGTGATTTTAGTTTTTAGATGTAATTATTTTCATGCATTTTTAGGCTTGCCAATGCATGTACATGTTTTTTAATGCATAAAGAAATGTTTGTTTTGATTAAAAATTTGCTAGCTTAGTACACTATTTCCCTTTCCTTTACCTGACAACTTTTTACAGCACTACAAAATTGAGGCTATTTTGTAGTCTTATTTTTCTCATAAGTTTGCTTAAATGGGTTTGGATGACTGACCCTGAAAAAAATTAAATGTTCTTTAAACATTTTACACAAACTGTGTACATTATGTTGAAACACACACACACACACGCACACGCGCACGCACACGCACACACACACACACGCAAGCACGCACGCATGCATGCACACACAGCCCACTCATACACGAACAGTGGTAGTAACCCACCCACCCACCCATACACGAACAGTGGTATTGACCCACCAGCCCACCCATACACGTACAGTGGTATTTACCCACCCACCCACCCATACACATACAGTAACCCACCCAACCATACACGTACAGTGATAGTACCCACCCACCCAACCATACACGTACAGTGATAGTACGTCTATGGGTGGGATGGTTTGATAAAAAATGTTATGTCAATTATTACAAATTTCTCAAAAGTCAATAGGAACGAAAATACCCACCCGTCCTTACACATATAGTGGTGATGACCCTCCCACTCACCCATACACATACAGTAGTGATGACCCTCCCACCCACCCATAGACGTACAGTGGTGATGACCCTCCCACCCACCCATAGACGTACAGTGGTGATTTTAACATTTAACTACGTTAGCTTCTACTGTTACCTATTTTAGAGGATGTGTTATGTGTTTTTTTACAAATACTTAAATATCTCGAAATCCGTTTGACATATAATACTGAATGTTGGAATGAAAGTTGATCTTAGAAAATCACATTTCATGTAAAAAAGCAGTTTGTCTAAGATTATCATTTAAAAAATGGTGGCTCTCTAAAAACTTCAAAGCCAAATATATATATAAAAAATTAAAATAAAGTATTTGTATACAAAACTATGCAAAATTCAACGATATGCTGATTTACAAGATTGGGTGATAAATAACCGTGTTGATAAATAACCCGCATATCCGTGTTGAAAAATGTTGGGCGAATGTCTCATTCGCCCAATCATACACGTTCAGTGGTATACGTGTATGGGTTTAATACCACTATACGTGTATGGGTGGGCAGGTGGGCCAATACCACTGTACGTGTATGGATGGGCGGGTGGGCCAATACCACTGTACGTGTATGGGTGGGCAGGTGGGCCAATACCACTGTACGTGTATGGGTGGGTGGGTGGGCCAATACCCCTGTACGTGTATGGATGGGCGGGTGGCCCAATACCACTGTGCGTGTGTGGGTGGGCGGGTGGGCTAATACCACTGTACGTGTATGGGTGGGCAGGTGGGCCATTACCACTGTAGGTGTATGGGTGGGCGGGTGGGATTAGAGTTTCAGTCTTGTGATTTTCGAGTTTCAATCTTGCCATCTTTGAGTTTCAATTTTGCGATCTTTGAGTTTCAATCTTGCGATCTATGAATTTCAATCTTGCGATCTTTGAGTTTCAATCTTGCAATCTTTGAGTTTCAATCTTGCGTACGTGTATGGGTGGGCGGGTGGGTAATACCTCTGTACGTGTATGGGTTGGTGGGTGGGTCAATAAACTCCAATCTTCTAAATTTCACTCAGTACTGTATGTCAGCTATAGACAATAACGCCCAAATTGATGTAGTATATACCGATTTTGCCAAGGCTTTCAATAAAGTCACTGCATTAGCCCTTCTAAATAAGTTAAACTTTTTTGGTCTAACTGAAAGTCATTAAATACTCAATAGTTCAGTGCGTGTATAGGTGTGCGGGTGGGTCAATAGTTCAGTGAGTGTATGGGTGGGTCAATACCACAGTGCGTGTATGGGTGGGTGGGTGGGTCAATAGTTCAGTGCGTGTATGGGTAATATTACTGTACGTCTATGGATGGGTGGGTGGGTCAATATCACTGTACGTGTATGGGTGGATGGGTGAGTAAGTACCACTGTACATGTATGGGTGGGCGGGTGGGTCCATATCACTGTACATGTATGGGTGGGAGGGTGGGTCCATATCACCATACGTGTATGGGCGGGGCGGGTGGGTCGATATCACTGTATATGTATGGGTGTGCGGTGGGTCGATATCACCATACCTGTATGGGTGGGCGGGTGGGTATTTTACGATTTTACTTTTTTACTTTACCATTTTACTTTCTCCCATATGCGTTAGCATAGAGAAAATATTGTGATCGTCCAAAAAAATTTGTTTACAAGTTGGTCTAAAAATCCTTAGGGTTCCCTGAACCCAAAAAAAGTTTTTTCAAAAAAATTCTGGTGTCTGTCCGTATGTGTGTCTGTCTGTGCGGTTTGCTGGAAACCAAACAGATGGAACAATTTTTATAAAATTTGGTATGTAGGTGTATTTAGCCAATATCTCCAGACCATTTTTTGACTGTTTTGAAATTTTATTTTATTTGTATGGGCCAGAAATATACAAAAATAGAATTTTCTCAAAAACGGCTCTAACAATTTTGATTGAATTTTCAAAAAAAAGATGTGAATTACAATTTAAAATGATTTAGTAAAAACTGCATGTCTAACTTGGCTAGTTTTTGAGTTATGGCAAAAAACATATTTGAGAATCAAACTGGTAATTTTCAAAGTTTTGGGTTTTTAATGTTTAATATGGGGGAATGTTTGTGCAAATTCTTTGGAACCGTTTATTTTAAATTAAATATGCCTTAGTACATTAAACATAACCTTTTTACATACTGTATACACTAGAACCTAGTTCGACACTCAACACTTCGACAGTCCTTATACTTTTACTCTGGCCACTGTGATATGATGTGATAAAATCATTCTCTGTGACAGGCTTTACTCAGTTTAGTCCAGTGCAGATCAACTTTTTTTAGACATTAAGTTACATTACCATGTAGGTAATGTACTATCTTTACTTTAAGAATTAAATACTGTAACTCTACACTAATTCACTTAACATACATTGTTACGCCAATACATATCTTCTTTAGTTTTGTTAAATTTTTAAGTATTAATTTATTTATTTCCAACGACAACCACTATTTCAAATGGAGAACAATAAATGCAATAGCCTAATGCAATATGACAAAATAATACACAAGAGTTATTACTTATTAAATTTAACTAACTAATCTAGAATAACATACAGAACGAACAAACAAATAATAATAAATAACAAAACACAGTTTAATACAATGGATACTTATCATAAGTTATGTGTTGCGGATATTTTGAACAGTACTTCTTTGAAAATAAGAAAGAGATAACTAAATGAACCTAAGTTATAAAGGAACTAGAATAATCAAGACAATCTAATGAGGCAATAGTAACTACAAGAATGTGGGAGCCACCATAACTTAAGTCACACTCGCTAAGGCCATGGCAATTTGGATTTTAAAAGAGGATACTCCAATATCGAAGTCCACTTGTGAAGCTACAACGCTTCCAGTTCGAAGAAGTCGGGTGATACCAATGTTGTAGGAGTAGTCAGCCGGCATAAATCTGCGTTGAAAAACAGCCCTTGATCGTGTCCCCCTGCGAATGGTGAGGTTCACGCAAGAAAGTAGAGAAGGACAATCCAATATTCCATTGACGAGCTTGAAAAGAATTACTAGGTCAGCGTATTTCCTTCTCAGAGAAAGGCGATCCAATCCGAACTCACTTTCAACAATAGCGACTGGAGTGCCGAGGTATGAGAACCCCATCCTGGTACCAAGTAATCTGACAAACCTAATCTGAACTCCATTCAATAATTCCTGATGGCCAAGCTGGTGGGGTGTCCACACAACTGAACAATACTCCAGTAGGGGATGGACAAGAGACTTGTACAGGGTAATGAGTGTCTGCGGTGATTGAAATTGTCTGGTAGATCGCATAACAAAGCCTATAAGTGCATTAGCCTTGGATGTTATGTTGGATATATGTTCAAATGGACTCAGCGTTGAAGTGAAAATAACTCCCAGGTCTCGAATGCTATCCACCCTCTTCAATATAGCACCATCAACACGATAATCATAAGCAAAGGGATTTCTGCGCCGTGAGAATAAGATAACCTGACATTTATTAACAGTGAGTGTCATGGCATTGCTCGTACACCAATCATTAATGCCGTAGAGGGAAAGCTGCAGAGCATCATGATCCCGTATCGAGTGAATTCTGGAATATACCTTCATGTCATCCACGAACATTGAGAAATTTGTAGAAATGACATCACCAATAATCATTAATAAAGATATTAAACAATAAGGGACCAAGGTGAGACCCCTGGGGAACTCCAGACTTAACTGCAAAAGGCCTGGAAGTCGAACTATCGCATTTGATAACATATTCTTTGTTCTCAAGGTAGCTTTTCAACCACATCAGCAGTGCACCGCAAACTCCATATCCATCCAGCTTTGCAACCAGAATTCTGTGGTTGACCCTGTCAAAGGCCTTTGCGAAATCGAGATATACACAATCGAACGTATCTCCATTGATTGTGTATCTCCATAACTTAGTATTCATAAAGAAATTACAGTAAAATTTCCCTTCAAAAATCTTATTTACTTTCATGTTTACTTTGATACTTTATAGTTTGATATTTTTATCCCCCTGTAGTCCACAAAGTGTCGAACTATCAAGCTTTTACTGTATCATTGTTAAGACTAAGTTCTATAAGTAGAATTATTTATGTCAGGACATTTAAAAGGAAAATAATCTTAACTTTCTATGAAGTGTAGCAAACCATTAATAAAACAAAGAAAGATGTTTCATTATCAATGCTCTGAAGAGGGCTCTAAACCCCTGCGCTGAGAAGGGTAAAAACTGCTTTGCACGGTCCAAGATACTGCATGTTTACTGTCGTAAAATTTTAAATGAAGTATCTATTTAAAGATAAAGACATTTTTGACTTGAATCGCTTTTTAAAATGTTCGAATTCTCCTTCATTTTGATTTTATAGGTTATTGAAGTTACCCAATATTCAAACTAGAGCTGTTATCAAAATTTTAAAAAGCGATTTAAGTCCGAAATTTATCTAGTTTCAATTTAGTTTTGGTTTCAGATTGATATCTTTGAAGCTTTAGCTGCAATATAGGGCCTCGCAAATGTAACCGCGCATGGTAACCGATGCGGTCTGTCGGTTATTTCCTTTACGGGTTAATAACTCTGAGGCGTAGTGTTGCTACTTCGGGGCTGAGTAGTGTGATGATTGTAGGCCTACTGTATGGGATATGTTCTAAGTTTAGTTCGTTTATATTAACAAGGCATAAGCAAAATGGTTTCCATCGGCATGAACACTACTGAGAGAAGTCTAGGATGTCTGGGTGGGCGGTACCCAGACGCGTGCACTGAATATTTGGATTGTCACTTAGACACGTACAGTCGTATTGACCCACCCGCCACCCACACACATTCAGTGGTACTGACCCACCAGCCCACCCATACACCTACAGTGGTACTGACCCACCCGCTCACCCAAACACCTACAGTGATACTGACCCACTCGCCCACCCTTACACCTACAGTGGTACTGACCCACCCGCCCACCCATACACCTACAGTGGCATTTATGTCTATGAAATAAATCATACAAACTACATTAACGAATGTAATCACCAACGTAATCACTGGTGATTAAACAAGTTCGGTTCACCAAGAGTGCTACTCAAAGTAATTATGGGTGGCTTACTAAATTGACCGTGTTCTACCAAAGATTATTAGAGGTCCTACCTAAGTTGACCTCAGGCTCTACTCAAGGTAATCACGGGTGGCTTCTCAAGTTGACCATGGGTCCTACGCAAAGTAATCACAGGTACTATCCGAGTTGACCATGGGTGCTATCCAAGATAATCACACTTATTACCCTCAAGTTGACCACTGGTGCTACTCAAAGTAGTGACAGATAATACCTAAGATGACTAAAAGTAATCCATAACGTAATCACAGGTACTACCTAAGTTGACCACGGATACTACCCAAGGTAATCAGGTGTGTCTATCATAGATGCTATCAAAGTTGGCCATGGGAGCTACGCAAGATAATCACAGATATTGCCCAATATGATCACTGGTGCTACCCAAGGTAATTAGAGATAATAACATAGAGGACCAAGATACTACCCAATATAATCACAGGTACTACCCAAGTTGACCATGGGAGATAACCAAGTCAATAAAAGGTACCACTCAAATTGACGACTGATATTACCCAAGGTAATCAAGTGTGGCCACTCAAATTGATCACAGGTGCTTTCCAAGGTAATCACATATTCTACCAGTCAAGACCAGGGTTACTACCTAAGATAATAGAAGGTACTACCCAAGTTAACCATGGGTGCTACTCAAGGTAATCACAGGTACTACCCAAGTTGACTAAAGGTACTACTCAAGTTAATTAGGCGTGGCTACTCAAATTAATTACGGGTTCTCCCCTAGTGGCTACTCAAGTTGACAACCAGTGCTACCCAATGTAATAAGGGGTGGCTACTCAAGTTAACCATATGGGTCCTACCCGCAGTATTCACAGGTACTACCCAAGTTGATTCCCTGTGCTACTAAAAGTAATCATAGGTGCTACTGATAAATACCTAAGATGACTAAAAGTAATCCACAATGTTATCACAGGTACTACCTAAGTTGACCACGGATACTACCCAAGGTAATCAGGTGTGTCTATCCAAATTGACCATGGTTGCTACCAAAGGTAATCATAGATGTTATCGAAATTGGCCATGGGAGCTACGCAAGATAATCACAGATATTGCCCAATATGATCACTGGTGCTAACCAAGGTAATCAGAGATAATACCATAGAGGACCAAGAGTACAACCCAAGATAATCACAGGTACTACCCAAGTTGACCATGGGAGTTACCCAAGTCAATAAAAGGTACTACTCAAATTGACGACTGGTATTACCAAAGGTACAGTAATGAAGTGTGGCCACTCAAGTTATCACGGGTGCTTTCCGAGGTACATATTCTACCAGACAAGACCAGGGGTACTACCTACTTTGTCTGTACTACTTACTACCTACTAAGATAATCAAAGGCACTACCCAAGTTGACCACGGGTGCTACTCAAGGTAATCACAGGTACTACCTAAGGTGACTACAGGTACTTCCCAAGTTAATTAGGCGTGGCTACTCAAATTAATTACGGGTTCTCCCCTATTTGCTAATCAAGTTGACAACCAGTGCTACCCAATTTAATATGGCGTGGCTACTCATGTTGACCACGGGTGCTACCCGAGGTTATCACGAGTGGCTACTTAAGTTTATCATGGATGCTACCCAAGGTAATCAAGAATGGCTACTCACATTGACCACGGGTCTTACCCAAGGTAATCACAGGCACTACCCAAGTTCACCACCGTAATTATTGACCCACGCTACCCAAATTGACCCAAATTAGTGTGTTTATGTTGTAATTGCCATAAAACTATTATAGTTTATGTGAAATCATTTTTTATTTTGTTAAAAATAATTAATACACCGTACAAAATTTATAAAACATAAAATAAATTGTCAGGTGGTATTTTTTACTATTACTTTTTAACATGTTTTATTTAGTTTTCAGTAAAGCCTATCCTTTAATGCTTTAAGCGTGTGTTGATAATTGTTGTGGCGTTCATTTAATATTATTTTGTTTTAATCTTCAACTGAACATAAAAAAATACGAAGTAGAAATTTTTTTGTAAATTGATGCCTTTTATTAAATATTTAACCACATAAAAACCAATATTTAGAGCACAATCCAACAGCTTTAAGGAGTATTTACAAAAACCATTCTTTGTAACGTAATTTACTTAGTACTTTATAAAGTAAAGCGTATCTTTATCTTTATAAATCATACACTTCAATTGTAAAAAATAAGTATGGTAAGCCTATGCCTAACTATGTTAAATTTTAACCGTTTTGAGAATAACAAGATTTTAACAAGAATTATGATTTTGGAAAACTTTTCAAGTAGAAATTCAATATTTTAGTAGACCCCCAATTTAATCTATGAATAATTTGATTTCGCTGTAAAGTCTACTTTTCTAAACAAATATTACTATTTTTTACAAATACAAAATGGCATAAAAACATGTTAAGAAATAAAATACAGCAGCAATACCGGTACTGATTGGAAAACTGACAATTGTTGAAAAGAATCGGCTTTTCTGCTCAATATACATTCAGAAAGAGTAGGTCGGATATAGTCAACTGAGGAGGCGGGAGGGAGGGGTAATTGGGGTTTCTGGTTGAAAATACTACGAAAAATTACTATACAGGAAATGATTCAAGGAACTATATTGTACTCTGTCCGGCGAATTAAACTTCCTTAACCTAAAAAAACTGGACGTAGTTCCAACTTCTCTCGCTAGTGTCGCATGACTTCTATATTTTCTTTCCCTTTAGAGCCCTCTTAAGGTTTTCCAACTACACATTAGTAAACATTTCCACATCTAATGTGGATAAGTGGTGGCTGGTGAGAGTAAGGGTTCTTATAGTGAGAGAAGGGCTGGCATTAGGGGTTGTTGAGGGATGTAAACTGGGCATTGATGGAGATAAGTCCTAATAATTTTTATTGGAGTATTAAACAAATAAATATTTTGCTCTGCAACCTTTTAATGAGAGTACAGAGTTATGAAAATCTTTTACTGGAAGTAAAAAATAAACAAGCATTGGGGAGAAAACCCAGCTCTAATTTTTTTTCTAGAAAGAACTGAATTAAAATGAAGAAGAACTCTAATTTCAGAAGAAAGTACAAAAATAATAAAATAAATAATAATTTAATAAATAAGTCATTTATTACATAGATACATAAATAACTTTTATGATCCTTAAAACAATTATTTAAACTTACCAGATAACTTTATCAAAATGAAATGAAAAATGTCCTTGTTTTTTAAATGAAATGAAAAAAAGTGACAAAAATTTTATGACACAAATAGCGAGATTAGGGCTATAGAGCCATCTCTTACACCTAACCAAAATTAAAATAATAGAAATAATATACAATACAATGAAACATATATAAATGCAATAGCAATAAGAAAAGTAAGATATTAGAGTAAAATAATAAAAATAGTAATTAAAATAACAAATAATAATCTGTATATTTTGGTAGTATATATCTTATATATATGTATATATAACTTTAGTGGATGGTTAGGATTAACTTTTTAAGGAGCACCACCAACCCAGATGGTACCAAAAGGAGTAATTGGAACATAATACATTTATTTTTTCAAAATGTAAACAATTAGAAAATTAATAAAAAAGTGTTAAAAAATCGGTGAGTATGAAGAAAGACATGAAAATAGTCAAGAGATAATGAGAAATGCTACCAGAAGATTTATTATAGAAATAATTTTTTTTCATAGAAAAGCACAACAACGAATGAAGACTGAATATCCTGTCAGGATTAAAGTTCTGTCGGCCAATGCATCTTCTATATTGATACATTAAGGATTGATAGAGGGATAATTTTCAATTATAGTTATTGTACCTTATGCTTTGCTTGTAGTTCTCCTACGCACAGTTTGACAGCACGGTTACCCTGACCACAGACAGACATGGAGTTGGCACTGAGAAATCCAGGAGCTGTAATAGAAATATTTAAACGTAATTGTAAATGTTTAGACTGTTGACATATAATTCAAACATTGTAAAAGTCAGTATTGTTCCTAAATTTCAACAATTGACTTCCCAACCACATACATATTATTCGAGACTTGATTCAATCAGACAGTGATATAGCCATTTAATGCTTGAGTTTTAGGTCAAGGCAAATGTCTGATCGGCTTTTTAAAACATAAATGCTATGTAAATTTATATTTAATTCATATTATTATTATTCATGATTAGGCCAAGTTAAGAGAAATAACATACAATTTTAAGAGAAGATTAGCAGAAAAAATAGAATAATGAACGGAATAACCAGAAAAATTATGAATGTGATACTGCTACAAGAGAATGAAAATAAGAAGGATACAGTGGACGGGGTGTGTGAAGAGGATGGGAAATAATGGTTTGCCGAAGACAGCTCTGGAGAAAGATTGACCAACTCACCTATCCTCCATACACAGACAATGGTGATGACCCTCCCACCTACCCATACACGTACAGTGGTAGTGATCCGCCTAGCAACTCATAGTATGTCAGTATGGTGGTATTACGGTTCTTCCTAAATGGAAAGAGGGAGAAGACCAAGAGGAAGGTGGGAGGACCAGATATGGAACGATGTGGAGAGAAGAGGAATGCAGAAAAAACAAGCTGGAGAAATAAACAAAAATGGAGAAGGATATGTAGGACAACCTGTGAAAATGGAAACGTCAACAGATGATGATAGCTACCCCATCAATCCTTTTTCATTTGTTTTGTAGCCTAGATTGATTGTAATTTTATCTTAAAAAGTTCTTACCTTATAAATCCATTTTGATTCCTAAATCGATTATGTGAATATCAATTTCAGGTCCATAGATCCATCACAATCCTATAGGAGAACCAAGGTTTCATAAGTATTCGGGTTCCATTAGCATAATGTATGTATTGGATGGATTTATGGATCTTTTCCGTTATTTCACTACCATAACCAAACCAAACCTAACATAACGTAACTAAACCTTAGATTACCTCACCAAACCTAAGATAACCTAACCAAACCTAAGATAACATAACCAAACCTAATATAAACTAAACAAACCTAACATAACCAAAGTAGTGGTAGTGCATTAACATAAAAGGTCCGGATTTATTATTATTATTGGACTTATTATTTATAAAAATTTGATCTTCCCATGGGACTGATGATGGTTCACGGACCTGAAATCGATATCCCAATAATTGATATAGAAATCTAGATTGCTGAGGTAAGATCACTTTAATATACCATCCTTTTTTTTATCAACCAGGTAACTATAATTTATTCAATTCCTGTTCAGACTTGCAAATCAGGTATATTCCTTAAAACCTCATATATAGATTTAAATACATTGTATTGTAGACCTTATCTAGTCTACCTCAATTTACTTGATGCAAACTTGGGTTAAGTTAAACTGAAGGATTGTGCAGATTTCAATTTTAAAACAAAATGGTGTGAAACAATAATTTGTGACTATAATTTTGTTGTGTTTGATCTCAATCCATGTTAGTCTAACATTAACTCAATGTATATCACGTTTGCTATTGCGCAATGTGCATCTTGGGATGGTAACTGAGTGCTTTTATATTCTCCTGTCTATTAGCCCTTTAACAACGAAATAAACAACAATGCAGTGAAATATTTCATCCAGACTAAAACCTACTGTGCCTCATGTAAAATTGAATGTGATATGCAAACTCCATTTGAAATTGAAACTACACACATAAGACTACCCTTGCCAGTCTTGACCAGGGGGTTCCAAAGGTATCTTAAGATAACAATATTAAGCAACTTCGAGTGTGGCTGCTCTTTGGATAGGTGATCAGTGAGGGTTGATGTCCTTTCACACATCCTACCTGCCTGGCCACGCTGGTGGTTCGGGAGCAGTTGATCCTCAATTTAAGTATTAGAGAAGGCTTCTTAACTTTGGCTAGTAAAATAAGTTCCCCTTTAACTTTATGATCAGTTTTAATGAAATTCTGTATGTCCAATTCTTCAAAAGTTACATAAGAGTGAAATATAATACCCAACTTTATATAACTTATAAATCAAATTATTGGTTGAAGCTGTAAGGTTATAGTTTTGACCACTCAGTTCCATTTGTGACAGTTATCATGGAAGGTGGAGAGCAAGGAATATTAACTTTGAATATTGAAAAATTTCAACCTAAAAATACCTAGCTCCATGTATGAATAGCATGTTATTGTTGGCAGAAGGATTACTCTGTATATAAACTTTAAAATATGATAAATTACCATCTCAACTTAAAACAATGCTCACTTTGTTATACTTTATATGTCACATTATATGTAAGTAGAGATAAATTGTTGTATAGAGTGATTGATCTTTAACACATTGAGTGGGGCTTAGGTTAATTAATGTAGCATAGCAGTGGCACGCCTGACGGCCTATGTTGATTTATGTAGCACTCCTGCTTCAAATGCATTCGTTAAACCTGAGTATACCTAATGCCAGGGAATATTGTGTCACTCGCCGCTTGTTGTGCCAGTTTTTGTGTTCAAGTTTAGTTCGTTTTTCGTTCCTGCCATTTTTGTAGGAGGGGTGACTGAATAATTGTTAGTGTTTTGTGGTTAGCCATTACGGTGAGCAATTATGAGCATTCAACATACTAAATGGACTGTTTGAATATTGATTTCATTTTGTGTTTCGGAGAATTTTCAAAACACTATTTACAAATATAAAATTACTATACACACGAAATAGACAAGCAGTCTTACCCCTGCCCAAATAGTCACTTGGAGTAAGAGTGGGTTTCAGTTGAAGTGGTGGCAAAAATTTATTGGACTCCAAAAGTCTTTGAAAGTCATCTGGAGTGTCAGCCATTAACAATGTTTCTTTTATTGCTGTCTGGATCTCTTGGGCTTTTGTCCTGCAAACATAAATAACGCATAAAATATGTAATTTTAGCAAGAAAAGCTAGTAGTTGGTGTTATCTGAGTTGCTCAACCATACAATTTACAATCTCACAATATATTTAGAAAACATTACAGTAGAGTCCCCCTTTCCCCCCAAAAAAAAGCCCAGACAAAAGTCACACACACGATGTTCAGGTTTGTAAAATGTTTGGGTTTTATTAAAATCGTTTGTTGCATAAGAACATAACAGTACAAATCCAAATTCAACTCAACAGAAAAAAACCGACTGATCAAAAAACTGAATGACCTTGCACATTCCAGTGTATTGCAAGCATCGGATGCTACCTTTTCCATGCTGATAGGTCGTTATACAGACTTTTGGGTTTGCAGAACACTGCTGTACCAAATTTCATAACAAGAGAATATTTTGTCACCCCTTCTTTAGTAATTTTACTTTCTCCCATATGCGTTAGCATAGAGAAAGTATTGTGATCGTCCAAAATAATTGTGTTACAAGTTGATCTAAAAATCCATTTTAGGGTCCCCTGAACCCAAAAAAGTGATTTTTTAAAAACTAATTTTCGATGTCTGCCCATATGTGCGTCTGTCTGTGTGTATCTGCAATTTGCTTGAGACCAAACGGATGGATCAATTTTTATAAAATTTGGTATGAAGGTGTATTTGGCCAATATCTCCAGACTTTTTTCACTTTTTTGAAATTTAATTTTTTTTTATTTTTATGGGCAAAAAACATAGAAAAATGAAATTTTCACAAAAATGGCTCTTACTATTTTAATTAAATTTTTAGGAAAGATGTGAATTACAATTTAAAACCTATTAGTAAAAACCCATGTCTCTAACTTGACTAGTTTTTGAGTTATGGCAAAAAAATATTTGGGAATCATACTGGTAATTTTCATAAGTTTTGATATTTTAGTGTTTAATATGGGGGAAAGTTTGTGCCAATTCTTTGGAACCATTTATTTTATGCTGGGAACAAAAATTGAGAGAATTTCTTTTATTTTTTTTAAATAAGTAGACATTAATAACTCTATATAATTTATCTGCAATAGATAAAAAAAGTTTCCTTACCGCTTTGCAGCGATGACTGGAACAGGCCTGGTGACCCAAACACACGGATCGGTGGAGTTGAAAGGCATGACAGAGCCGTCAGGACACAAGAGACTCACGTCTGAGCATACTGATACACCTTTGTTCTAAAATGAATTGAAAAACCGTGAATATTATAGAAATAAAAACAATAAAGTTGAAGGATATAACAAATCAGGTTTTTGCAAATTCCTCTGAAAATAATAGATGAAGTGAATGGTGAGCTAAAATGAGGAAACCATTCAATATTATAAAAACCTTTAGAACATAATTCTGATAAGTTCTTTGAATATTGTTAATATTTTTCATTTTTACAAGAATTAGTAATAATGAGGTGGTTCAGTAACTATAGACATAATCGAGAGATTATTATGTACTTTTTTTTAGGGTATTACAAAAAGTTTAAAACTTTTTATTTCTTGATCACTATGGTAATACATTAATAAAACTGATGAGTGTTTTCTCACAGCTCATGAACAGTCCTCCCAACCAAAATTCATATTACATAGTGGCTCAGTGGCAAAGACTTCAAATTGTAGGGGAAATGTCCGAGGTTTGAATCCCAAACTGAGCCATTGGGCAGTACTTCACTCGTTGAATAAAGTTAATGCACAGACCTGCAGGCCTATGTGAACTAGCTGGTAAAGTTTTAACAATATATTTAAGTTTCACTAAGTAAGGGTGTTATTTTTACAGCAGGGATCGGGAAGACAGCAAAAATATTTGATAAGTAATGCTGCTTTAATAAGATTCTGATTTCCGACCTCTACTAGAAGTGGCAAACATTGATTTTTGATGGTTAAAAGTTGTTCGTGTGATGGCAATTGTCGATATTCGACAGTCAAAACATCTGTTTTTCAAGTAGTTTCATTATATGTAAAAGTTATTAAATTGTGTTATAAATCATATCATTGTATTTTAAAAGATTTAAACTTTATTACTTGTAACTTTGATGCCTTTGGAACGTCAGTGAGTAGCATAAAATTATTATAAAAAAACATCGCCGGTAAAACAGCTGAGATCCCCGACTGTCAATCTGAGCCCGAACGTCAGCTGCTTCAAACTAGTAGACATCGCATTAGTTTGATGTTGACATTGTTAGTAATTGAAATTGTTTATTTCTACTATGATTTATGTATTGTTTATTTTAGTGTGTGTGTTGTAAACATATGGTACTATTTGGTGTGAGAGTGTTATAATGTTCAACTATCGTGATAGGTCTAGTAACATAGACTACATTTATCAACTATTGAACATATTCTCCTTAGCTTAAAATGACAATTCTGCAGAATGTTTTATTATACATAACATTAGTTTTATAAATTTTACATATTGTTTTATGACATTTTTATTGCTACTTGCAGCAACAGTCTGAAATTTGAAATGTTTACACTCTTGAGGATTTATGATGGTATAGGCCATATCTGTGATTGTAGTAATAATAAATATTATATTTTTAAAACTAAACAACATTTTGAAAGTTTTGGCTGTCTTTGAATTTGTATCCTTCTATTATTATTAGGAGTTCACAGCATGGTCCCTTCCACTTTTGAAATTGAAATAGCAAAAAAAATTATTTTGAACATCAATCAAAAGTTTGTTTTGAATATTAGATTTTTACTTGTTATACATGAATATTATATGGGATTTAGGGAATACAATGGTGGTAAAATTATTTTGTTTGGATTATATTTGAATTTTTTATGACTTTTTTAAAAAGACCCTTGCAGAGCACCTAAAAAAGGCCCACCACCACAGAAAAATGTAACTGCCAGTTCTAGGGTTAAAGAAACTTTCCTGAAACTTTTTAATTAAAAAACTTAGTTTTTAACTACATCAAGAACTGATAATGCATATAGTAGCTACTAACATTGAAGTGCAGTCTGGCGTCTTTGAGCATAGACCAGGCGATGTCCCCGAGGCAGTCAGAGAGGCAATACAGTGCCCCCTGTCGACCCCAGTACTTGTCCCTCTGTGAGCACACACTGGGCACATCACACAAGTCACACAGACTTCTGTAATTGAATTCTAAAAAGCATAAACAAAGAAACAATATAGACCGAGACGGAAGTCGCAACACAACTGAGGGTTTATTAGTTCCCACGTCCTTTTGGACGGAAAGAATCATATAGTGTGAAAACCAAACAAATGAAAAAACTGGTACGAAATTGATTCATACCAACATAATCATGTAATATGAAAGAGACTTTATAGTGGAATAATGCTTTTGCTTGATTTGAGAAAACGTAACATTGATCTTAATGATAATAGATTAGTGCTGGTTGGAAGTCACTCGAATTTATAGTCGCTCCAGCCCTCCTTAATTTTCCTTGTTTGGTTTATTATCTTAATGTTTTACAAAAATAAAGAGTAAAAAAGAATATAAAATTACTACTGAAAGCACGATGTTGTTACTTTGATTAAATAATTACTCATAATTTATCTGTTACTGAGGTAGTTTTGAAGAAATTAGAGAAATAGTTCTTTTATAGGTGAAACAAAATTACTTTTACTTCCATAGAATTGATTTTGATCCTTTTTAAAGTTCCCATTTAATAGCAATATTTTTTAATGAAACCTATTATACAGCAATAATTTTGTATGAAGTATATAAAATACATGTATATTAAATTTACTTAAGTAAACTGAATTTAAGTAAATGGAATTGATCCTCCTGCCGCTCACAAACATAACTATATGAAATTAACATATTACCATGAATATTTCTTTTATAATTACATCGTAAATTTATCTTTATCAACATAACTGTATACTCCCGAGATGGTTTCTGTGAAGTTTGATGCAGATCCGTCCACAGGATCTCGCCCTCAGGCTCCTAAAGATCCCATGTTATTCAAATGGAGAATCTGAATTGTTTACAAAAAACATATGACTGTGTGGTTTAATGTAGTTTCACATGCCATAAGCAGATTGAAGTTCTCACAACAACAGTATTGTATATGTTTTGATTTATTGTAGTTCTACATTTCACCTTGAGAGTGTAGCACACACTACTTTTACTTGATCGGGTGATCTGTATTTGGTGTTAACCTTTTTACCTCGGTAATTAAAACATGTGGTGAAACGTGAAAATAAAAAATAAATAATTATTTGTTTTGCAGTTTACTTTTTATGACATGCCTCCTAAAAAATCTAATATTGGTAGAAGAAGCAAAAATGCTCGAATTCTTTCACCTATTAGGTTCTAAATCAAACTCAATATTATGACCGGTGAAGCGAGCGGGTACAGCTAGTTGAATATAAAGTATTATTCATACAAGCATGTTACTCACTAAGTTCTTGGTCCACTTCTGGATCAGCTGCCCAAACACCAGGCCTGCAAGACTCTCCAAAGAACTGAGCTAAAGTTTTAACCCGGTTCTCTTCTATAGACACCTCTTTATCACACCTCTGCGGTGCCACACGATTTTCAAAATACTAGAACAGAACAGTAGACAGTTCAAGACAACAAAAATATAAAAAATGAAAAATATAAGTGTATATATTTTTAGTCTTATGAAAATGAGCAACCTTTCAAGATTGCTTAATAAAACCATATAGGTTACAATGTTTTTAGTATGTTAAGAATCAAGACTGAAGATTTTTGTCATTTTCGAAGGTAAGGTATTTAGATGATTGCAGATAAGACTTAATTTGAATTTTTACTTTCAATGATATTTGCTTTTATAAATGTAAAAGTTGATAATTAAATCTATAATGCCTGAGTTGAGCGATTGATAGTAGAGTATGCAGACTCACTTTGAGGTGAGCTAAGTTAAAGGTTATACTGTACTTTATTTAATGCATGACATAAGTCATATACTTTATTCTAACTTGACATAAGTATGCTTAGAGGCGTTTGAGTGTAGCTCTGAAGTGCAGTGTTGCCAAGAGTACTGCGTTTGACATACGATAGACAATATAATTACTTGCTGTTGCAGAAATCCGTTTGAAGAGACATTTTTAATTGGTTCAAACAATAAAACAATGTATAAATTATGCGATACGAACAATCTATAAACAAAAGGAAACAAAAATGTAAAAGAAAATGTACAAAATAAAGTCCATGATCATAATTTTACTCACACTCAAATTCGCAATATCAAATAAGTAGGTCATAAAACAACTGTATTTAGAGAACTGAAACATGGCAACAAAGCAAGATGTACAAAGGTTGCTATGGTTGTTAAAGTTTTTCATCGTCATGCCATTGGTTGTAGCATTTCCAACTTCTCGTAGTTTCAGCATTTGCAGTGAGAAAACTATGAAGTCAGACCATTTAATAAAAAATGACCAAAATAGCTAATAAAACAGAAAAACCTTTCAATTGGTTCATTTCTACAACTAACTACCCAAGGAGGTCCCTCAATATCATTGGACAGTGATTATTAATTATAAAATGTTTTGGAAAGCCGATCTCTGTGCTAAATTCTACATTTCACTAGTCATCATATATATATATATATATATATATATATATATATATATATATATATATACACTTAATTAATTCTCACGTTACAAGACATATTTACTACCATAGTTTTATTTAAAATTCTAATATTTCGATTTAGCATTTTATTTAAAGTAATTTGAATAAAAATTAATAGTATACCCAATCAATTATTTTCTTCAATATTCAAATAGAAAAATGTTGTCGTATGATAACTCATGGTAGAATTAATTTTCAAGGAACTCTACTTTATACTTTTTTGTTTTCCCTTTTAATGGTTTCCATTAATGTTTTTATTTTCTATTACATTGATTTAAGCAGAACTACATTTTAATTAAAAAATAGAATAGTATAATTAAAATTTATTAATTTTCAGATTTTTTATTTTCAATTCATCACGTTCTGATCTTAAAAAAATAACGACACTTTCTGAGTTTTCTTCAATAAAAGAAATGAAAATGAATTTTTTATCGGTAGAAACTAATTTACGAGGGAAAAACATTAATAAAAAAGTTCTTTGTCTACTTTTATTCACAAAGTGTACAAAACTCAGCTTCATAAGTCATGATATTGCAATTAAACTGATAAGCAGTAGTTGTTTGTAACATTTTGCAACTTGTGAAAGCGCAGTAACTCACAAGTTCTGTTATGAAAGATAGAAATAAAAACTGAATCAGACATGTTTTTGTAAGCCTTTCTATCAATTTAACAACTCTCAATTCAGCCAGTGTTCTTGATCAAAGGCTCTGGTAATTTACAATTATGGTTGCCCATTGGCTTTGCTTTGCAATGTGGATGCATTGGAATTATTTCCCAACAACTAACGTTACCATTAACAAACTATGTTTTGGGAATTATAATACAACTGATTATTCATATTTTAAGGAACACATTTTTTAGTTTAATAGTGCATTCAACCTTTTTATCAGGAATAATTAAACAATTCTAACAAAGTTATAGAGAAAAAGTACATTTTTATTTTGTTTAAATGAGAGACCAAAATCCTTTTTAACTTTGCTCTACCCATTCCCCCACAGATTATTGATCTTTGTGGGGAAATTATCAGAGTAAGTAAGGGGGAGATGAACCAGTAGAGCACAATGCGAATATTACTGATAAAAAATAAGATTGAAGGGCAGGATTGGAACCTGCGATATCACTAACTCAGGAACAAAGTCCTAACTACTTAAACCGCTCGGCCACTGTCTTTTCCAAATCCTTTGATCGCTACGCAAATAACTTAAGCAGGAGTTAAATTATGTTGTAGATAAAATGACAAACAGATGAAAGCTATAATTATATATATATATATTAGTCAGAGCTAAATTTGATTCTTTTCTTATTTATTTCAAGTATACATAAGAGATTAACATTCCTGGATACAAATTTGTCTTGGTACCATCAGCAAAATTAACCAAATAATATCAAACATTACTAAATACTACTGTAATGAATGAAATTGTACAGTTATTATATTGTTATTATATTCAATATAATAACTGTACGGGTACAGTTATTATATTGAAAATAGAAATATATGACAATGAATTAAAAGTTGCAGTAAGGACAGAATGTTGAAATTATTTTAAGAATTCAGTTATATTACTTAATAAAAAGATTTTGTTATTAGCCGACCGCTAAAACTTTTTTTTAAACTTAGTATAAGATGTAATTTCTTTCAAATTCTGAGGTAGTTGGTAAAAACTCTTACGCCCACAGTTATGACAATCAAGCATTTGTTGATATCACGCTCAATATTCATGCTTAGATCAGTGTCACATCATGAGCACACCATGGCTAAGTGTTCTGCTGAGGCATTTAGTCATGGTTTAACCATTAAGTTGTCATGAGAAACTTTTACAGGTGCATTAATTTTGGTTTAACAATAGGAGAAACCATGCAAAACAAACAAAGACTGGCATGAGTGAAGTTTATAAAACAGGTGTTTTCAATTATAGGTGCATGAAAGCAGTTCTGCAAGTTATAATGGAGTAGGAAGAGATAGAGTTTTACATAGTTTTGAATGTCTTAATAATTTAAAAAAGAGAATAATACATTGTAATAAGTAGCAATAATATTGAAAAATGTAACAACAAAAATACTTGTTTAAGGTTTATGGATTTTGTAGTGCTGATCAAATTTCCTCACTAATTCTAGTCATGCTAGCTAATCCTCCGTAAAAGAGAGCAGGGAGCACTCTCTAAGTATGTGATCCATTGTTTGGATAGACTCCCTGTAATCACATGACTTATCTAGTGTCAATCCCCATTTTGCATTTCCAGTAGTTACAATTGCCAAGCTAGTTTGCAAGCGATTCAACAGTTTCCATTCCGTACGTACGAGGGTCATCCCACCTTATGAAATTATCCAACTGAAAGAATTGCAATGCCCATGACATTTTCTTCAGAATCAGTGTATGTTGTAAATAATTTATTGCAAACAGTAATACAAGTCCTTAACAAAATTTAGAGCATTTATTAATTAGAGTAATTTAAGAACAGTGTGATATTTTTAATAATATATACATCTATTTGCTTAGAGAACAATTATTTTTGATGTCATTGCAAATTATTTGGATTTAAAATGAATAGTTAATAATAACACTGTAATCCCAAATATGTAATTCAAAGTTTGAACATGAATGAATTGTAAATTTACAATAAACTTATGTTGAAAGTGATAATATGGCCTTTAAAAAAAATAACATTTTGGATTAACAATAGATATGCATTTCTAAGTAGGTACCTGATATGTTTGAACATTAATTTACTATAATTTTAAAATTTTATGCATGTTTAGACTTGCAAAATCAGCTTTCTGTTTGGTAACACATATCTAGGATAATTAATTATTAAAGGTATGCTTAATGCTTTTATAAATTGTCACTTGAAACAAAACGGTTGAATGACACATCACATATTACTACATACAATATGTACAAATATTATGGTAACCAATTTCTAAACCACATTAGATGTCCTCAGACCAGAATGATTGACAACAACGGGTTAGGTAATACCATCTATTGCATGGCTTGACTTATATTTTTAATTTAAATTAATGACATCGAAACTCAAATTTCCAACAGAGATTGTTTAACAACTTTTGCAGACAATACAGCATTAACAAAAAATAAAAATATTGAAGCATTAGAACGAGAAACTTCTCAAAATTAAAACCAATAGCTCAATAATTTTGAGACATGAAATTAACAATAAATCCGACAAAGACAAACTTTGCCCATTTTCAGACAACACAAATTGAGAATATACAAAATTCATGGATAAGTATATTTTTAGGAGACGATTAGATTGGGGAATCGCGCTGTGTGAAATACTTGGGTGTCATGACAGATAAAAATCTACAGTGGAATGAACAATTTGAACATGTGGCTAACATGATGTCAAAAGGTATGTATGTACTAAGGGTGTTAGGTCCACACAAAAAGTTTGAATTATAAAAATATTTATTTTGGTCTTGTTGAATGCCATATAAGGTATTCAATTTTGCTATGGGGAAACTCAAGTAACTTCATGTGAACCATACTTTAAAACTTTAATCATCATGACAGTTCCTTCACTTTTCATGTTCGAGACAATTTTATATTTTAAATGTAATAATATACTAAAAACCGATAGACTTAATTATAGCACTAGAAACAGAGAAAATAACTCAACTCTTTCACACAGACTACGCTTATAAAAAAAAGACAAAGCCAGAATTTTTGGGTCAAAAATTTTTTAAACTTCTTCTGGATCATATTAAAAATAGACAAAGCATTGGTAGTTTTAAACCAATTTTCAAAATTTCTTAGTGGAGAAATGTTATTACAATGTACCTCCCATTTCACCCTACTCCCATCCTAGCTGATGAGAGAGGATGCTTTTGGGAGGGGAGTTTTGACCGGCCAAATGCCCAATCAAGGGATTCACATGGCAGAGCTACATAAGTGATAAGTGACTCTGCTCTTTGAAATTAAGCTAGCTCTCACTCTCCTTATGCATGTTTTGCTTCCCCTCACAACCTGCAATGGACATATGTTATAGCTCACTTTTCAGTCTATAGCTGGTGGGTCTGTGCGCTGTAAGACGACTCATTGAAGATTCTCCCCCTCTACTGCCTTGTTACTTCGTGAATACCTCTGCTCTGAGGATGGTGAACTCCTCTATAGCTGGTGGGTCTGTGCGCTGTAAGACGACTCATTGAAGATTCTCCCCCTCTACTGCCTTGTTACTTCGTGAATACCTCTGCTCTGAGGATGGTGAACTCCTCTATAGCTGGTGGGTCTGTGCGCTGTAAGACGACTCATTGAAGATTCTCCCCCTCTACTGCCTTGTTACTTCGTGAATACCTCTGCTCTGAGGATGGTGAACTCCTCTATAGCTGGTGGGTCTGTGCGCTGTAAGACGACTCATTGAAGATTCTCCCCCTCTACTGCCTTGTTACTTCGTGAATACCTCTGCTCTGAGGATGGTAAACTCCTCTATAGCTGGTGGGTCTGTGCGCTGTAAGACGACTCATTGAAGATTCTCCCCCTCTACTGCCTTGTTACTTCGTGAATACCTCTGCTCTGAGGATGGTGAACTCCTCTATAGCTGGTGAGTCTGTGCGCTGTAAGACGACTCATTGAAGATTCTCCCCCTCTACTGCCTTGTTACTTCGTGAATACCTCTGCTCTGAGGATGGTAAACATAGTTCACCAAAATATTAATTACCTCAATATTTGTATATGTAGTACTTAAATTTAATAAAATTGTGTTGTGTAACGTTCACTTCATTTGTATTTCTTCCTCAACACACAATATGCTAACGAACTCTACATATTGCATACACAGCAATACTAACCAGTGAGAACACTTCGCTCCAGTCGTAGTTGGTCGAGAAAGGGTTGTTTCCCGGGTGACAGAGCCGTTTCCCTTTCAGGTCCGACAGCTTAGACACTTTAACTTTGTTGGATACAAGGGCCACTACGGCAAACTCCCACTGCTCTAAAAAATATATTTAGTCAATTAAAAATTGTTCACATGAAACTAGTTATAGATCTCTATACTCTTCTGTTAGAGGATGGGTCAGAGACTGTAAGCAATACTTTAATCATCGATTTTAAAAAGTTGTCTTTAAACAGACTTGATGACTTCAAAATTAGTGCTAGCATTAGAATCAGAAAATAATTTCATTTTGTTCCATGATTTTACAAACACATTTTTCACGTAAGAAATTTCAGGCAGAAATCCAAAGGCAGTTACTGCCTGATGGCGTGAATGAGCTGTAACATTTAAGGATGATATTTTGTTCCCCAAAAAACACAAAAAATATGTGTTTCCATTCAAAGATTCGCTCCATTACAATGATTGTATTGCAATAATTTAAGTGTGATTTGATAAGCAAAGAACTGTTCTAATGGACCATCAGTTGGTTTTGGTAAAAATTGACTGTTTTTATATTCTGCCAACAGTTAAATATGGTAAACTTATGAGATTTTATACAAAAAACTCATAATACCAACTAATGGTCCACTAAATTGGACCTTTATTAACTGTACAGTGTTCATTATAACTCATTATAATAATAAATAAGAACCGTTCAGTAGAAATAGAACAGCATACTCGTATGTTACTAATTTGCGAGTGATTCTTAACATTTTATTTCTTTAATTTATAGAAATTAAAAAAAATACTTCTTACTCTAAAAATGCTACAATGAGTTAAAAAACTAGTATTTCAGGCTTTACTAATATTGATGGTAAAGAATTAATAATAATTATAATAGTAATAATAATAAATAATAGTAGTATTCATTATTACTATTTCTACTTAAACTGGGTAATATTTTCGACTGCAGGATATGACTGTACTGGATAAGCTGCTGCATGTTTAAGAGCAACTTGTCTATGTACTAGTTTAGGAACTGAGATTAACAGGGGCATAGCATCTTGTTCTTTTATTTCTTATTGTCACATTATACAGGGAGAAATAAAAATGGAAACGCTTTCACAACAATGTTATTTATTCCATAGATAATTTGATAATTTAATCTTTTAATAATTCTGTTCAATAAAGATTAATTTTTGATCAGAATAATTTACTTAAAATCGCTAATTTCAATTAGGTACTTTGAAATTCAAATAACTGCTACTCTGTAATGTAGCAGAGTATTCGAATGTACTATGTAATGTTTATGGTACTATATTTTGACTTTGTCTATTGCCATGTGTTTAGTGACAATAAAATTCTTGATTCTTGAAAACATAAACCTTTCGAAGTCTGGTTGGTTAATTTTTCTTGAATAGACCTTTCATTTGATACCAAACTCGACCTAGGATTACGTTGAAGATTTTCGTTCAACTCCTCATCGGCTGTTCCCCCTGAAAAGATGAAATGTCACTAATGGCGTAAAAAAGTATGTTCTTTGTAACTATGATCATATGTACAAGATTTCACTTTCACAAGTGAAGTCATAAAAAAGTAGTGAAAGTGTTTACATATTTTTTTCCACCCTGTAAGTTATATGGTGTAAAAATAACACATTACCAACCTGTTATTAGTAATTACATTACTGTTCGATTTAAAAATAACAAATTATTTTAGGTACACTCCCCAGGTCACATGGGCCTGCAGGCCTGTGAACAAGTGAAGAACCAACCTTGTTAACCTGTAAGTTCAATTGAAGACCTAACTAAACCTTGGACCTTACACTCCCGAGTTTGAAACCTTAGCTAATGAGACACTACATCAACAATAGTTGGAGGGAAATTAAATTTAGGGTTAATCAGTGAAGAACTACTAAAACTCTACCTGATTTCTTTTAGTAATCAAGAAATTAGATTAGTTCAATCAATGAAGCAATCCTCTACGTGATCTGATAACAAATATGTTCTCGTTAATGGAAATTAAATAAAAGAATAATAATCTATATTTGTCACAAGAATGTATACATACATCATCGTCAATATAATTGATGCTTAGGTCATAGATGTATAAAACAGAAATTCCTGACAACAATACAATTATATAACTCAAGTAGAATGTTCATAACAAGTCCAAGCATGCAGTTTTTATTAGCAAGATAAAATTATCAAAACAAAATTGAAAATATGTATCTCTTATGCCAGAAAATTATTTAAAATAGTAGAATCAGCCATAGATAATATTTATTTTTGAAGTTTTGAACAGGTATAAAATAATCTGGATATTTTATTAATTAGTACATAACAAAATAAATTAAAATCAATACCTATCATGCCATAAAACATTTAAATTATTCAATAGGCTGCTTATAGCCTTAGATAACAATCATTTTTAAAGTTTTGAACGTATTTAAAAAATAGTTGTCTAGTAACTTTTTTCTAAAACATTTTGTTGTATAGCCGTATTTTTTTTGTTGCAGATATTATAAGTGTAAGCAGATATATAAGTCGGCACTGGTGGCGCAGTGCTGTAACCCAGCTACAACACTACCATTGGGAAAATTATAGTGTTGATAACAACATCATTGTGGAGTACTTCCGTTGACCTTTTATAGAAGGTCTATAGTATTTAGTATTACTAAAGATTACAGAGATCTATAACCTTTGGTATTACTATCATAGTGTTTTTGAAGATGAGAATGAAAATCCTAAAATAATGTTAATCCATTTCTATAACAACACTGAATGATTTGATATTTTCACATCAGGATAAAAATTAACTGTTTATTTTTTTTTTAATGTCATTTAATTTTTAACTATGTATAATTGATGGTTCTGGAAAGAACATGACTTTCTAAGGTTCCCTTCACAGAGCAAATAACTTCATATACAGTAGTCAAACTAAATAACTTTAAGACATGCTTCTTGTGGATTCCTTCCTAAATTTTTCTATCAAGATTTATGTGATCCATTATAAACATTTACAGGGTGGAAAAATTTTTTTTAAAAATAATTGTGTTCATAAAGTATAACTTTTGATCAGGATAGTTTACTTAAAACTGTTAAATATCAGAGAAATAATATTGTTTCAAATTAGTTGCTTTGGAATTCAAATGATTCGCTACTGGATCCTAGGATCCACTTTGGAATCCTATCCGCTACTCTGGAAAGGATAAACCTTTCGAAGTTCTGTTTGCAGCAACTAATTTCTCTTGAATAGACCTTGAATAATTGGTCGGTAGCATAGTTGGTTCAATCCCAGCTTCATGTGCTAAAGATTCTCAGTTCGATCCCAATCAGAGTCAATACATTTTAAGAAGGATCAGCTGATAACCACCGGCTGTTCATTTGTCATTGGGCTATTAATTAATGACACTTTCTAAGGAATAGTCGGCCTTAGTTTGTAACAATGACTACATTCGCTCATCTACACTCATCACACTCATTCGAAATCCATATTCGCCCATATCTTGACGATCGGCGTCTTATGAATAAATAAAAAAATAAATAAAACCTTTCATTTGATACCAAACTCGAACTAGGCTTATGTTGAAGATTTTTGTTCAACTCCTCGAGGGCCGTCCCTCTGAAATGATGAAATGTCGCTAACGGTGTCAGAAAGTATGTTCTTTGTAACCATTATCATTACAAGATTTAATTTTTAAAAGTGAAGTCATACAAAAGTTGTGAAAGGGTTTCCATATTTTCCACCCTGTATATTGACATGTACATCAATCCTCCATCCTAGTTTCCTAGATATATGTTGGGTGAGATGTCAAGAAATAATTTACTAACAGTAGGCTGGAGACTCATCAGCCTGCTAACTGTAACGATATTGAATACCCTTCCACTTAAAAAAATGACTTTGACAGATATTCCTCCTTCATTCACATAAAGATTGTAGATGGAAGCACATGAACAACATCGACTTACGTGAACTTTGCTCTGTGGTTACATCCCTAAATTATTACATATTTTCACTTACTGTCCTCAGAAGCATGTATTTTGTGAGTAATCAAAATGTCTGAAAGATGGCTGTCATCCGCAGCAATTAAGATATCTTCTGCCTCAAACACTGCTAGGTCTGCCTCGCCTGTACTTATCTTCTTCATACAGTCCAATCTGGAATATAATTTTATATCATCCAGTTAACTTTATATCGGAGCAAGAACTCCATGGTCACATCCACTGTATGTTGTTAAATACATATAGTGGATGTGACCATGGAGTTCTTGCTCCGAAACCGGTAATCCAATAAAAATATTGTGTAGTTGAAGACGACAAAGGTACGTTAACCTTATTATTTGTCATATATATCAGCTCAGGAGTCTTTAACAATGAATAAACTTTTAACTTAAATACTAAATATTATGAATATACTCTTAATTTAAACATAGTTTAATTTAGTGCTTATTTTATAATATTACCATAACTTAAATAATCTTCAAAAAGATAAAAATCTAAAGTACAAATAAATTTTTAAATACTATTGGTAAACGGAAGAAAATACATGTTTTAATATAGAGTTTGTATAAAAATAATTGAATAAAAACAAAATGTTTTTATTTTGATATTTTAATTTCAAATTTAGATTAACCCATGTGATTTAAGAAAAGGATTTATAATTTACCTGTCTCCACCAATGATACAACGGAACTGAGTTGCTTCAAGTTTGTTGCAAATTTGGTCCGCAGAATAGTAACTTGGTGTATTGGGAAGAACGCATAATGTGTCTAGAAACATAATAACAATTAAAATGACTAATTTACCAGGTTTATTAGCAATAAGATGGATTGTATTATAAACTCACCATGATACTGAGAATAGATAAAAAGTGCCGTAGGTTCAGTATAAAATTATGTACAATGATGAATATTTGGGAACATTTGATTTTTTAACAAAACATGATCATTTTTCTTTGACCATTTTTAAAGTTTACTCAAATCAGAGAAGTTATCCAATACTAATTTAAGTTACTTGTACTCTTTTATTACTTGTGCTTCTTTCAAATTATTTATATATCTGGATAATACTTCTTATCTATCTATATAAGATTATAAGATGTAATGTAGTAGTTGTATTGGTTAAAAAGTTCAATATTGAAGATTTTGTTGGTAAAATAAAACCACGACTAATATGACAAATAAGCTAACAAATTCTGATCTCAGGAATAGCCCTTGATTGTTTATTTATCATTCAGTATTAAGTTGTTCATCAGTTACTGATCATCAAGTTGTGGGCAAACATGAGGGGCGAATGAATGTGATGGGTGTAGAGTGGAAGTCATTGTTACTAACTAAGGTTGACTGTTCCTCAGCTATTAATAAGACAGCTATTAATAGTCCAATAGCTAGGGAAACTAAGGGATTAACAGCTTTACTTGGAATCTGAACTACATAGTGTTGGTCTGATTTTCAGCTGTCTGACAAGCCTGACACTCAGTTCTCTTCCATACACAATATTTGAACCTGAGTGGACACCATGTCGGTATTAAGAGGACCGAGCATAAAACCTATTGCTTACAATCTTCTGAAAACTTTGCCCCCAAGTAGCTTGATTACAGCACTGCGCCACTAGTGCCGACATCTTGGTGTGATCCAGAACGGAGTTATGTGCTGAAGAGTTAGACCTTTGATATAGCCATAATTTACTCCTACAAAAAAAAAAAAAAAAAAAAAAAAAAAAAACAAGACATCGACAAGGATTCTGTATCTACTCCTTCAAGCGATATAGAGATTCAAAAGAGTAGAAAAAAGGCATTATTGTTAAACTTCAAAAAAACTGTAATAACTAGCTGGGAATTACATGTAAAATTGTATCACAAATTATTGCTAGTGTGGTGGCTCAGTGGATAAGGCTTCGGATTGCGGAGGGCAAAGTTTGAATCCCCACTGAGCCAACTTATTTCGTTGAGTACTTCATTCGTTGAATAAAGTTGATGCACAGGCATGTAGGCCCATGTCGACTGGTGAGTGAAGTTTATAATAAAAAAAATTGGATTGGGCCAAGATGACCATTGAGAGCAGACTTATCAATGAACAGGCAGTGTCCAGAGCACATAACAACTGTGAGGACTTCATAAACACAAATATGTTTTTAGAATGCATTTATTAAAATGTGAAACATAGTTGTCTGTGTAGCATACATCAGTACCATCCAGTGGGAGCTTAAAGAGAGAGGGCCGAATGATGCCTATCTTCTGACAGAAGAATATCAACAGCCTTAGTAACTTCAAGAAAATAAACAGGTGAGAGCGTTAAATCAAGGGCAATCCAACGGTAATTAAACTGTATTTAGTTGATTCATGTTATATGAAGCTGCCATATTCATGTAGACCCACTCACTGATAGACATAGTATTTCCAATGTTATCAATGCTGTAAGTGTATGGGTGGGCCAATAACATTTTATGTGTATGAGTGGGTGGGAGGGCCAGTATCACTGTAGTGTACGTGTCTGAGTGAGTGGTGGACCAATACCATTGTACGTGTATAAGTGGGTAGGTGGACCAATACCACTATACGTGTATAAGTGGGTGGGTGGACTAATACAATGTACGTGAATCAGTGGGTAGATGGGCCAATTCCTCTGTACGTGTATGAGTGGTTGGGTAGACCAATACCACTGTACGTGTATCAGTGGGTAGGTGGACAATACCTCTGTACGTGTATGAGTGGGTGGGTAGGCCAATAATACCACTGTACATGTATAAGTGGGTGGGTAGGCCAATACCACTGTACATGTATAAGTGGGTGGTTAGGCCAATACCACTGTACGTGTATCAGTGGGTAGGTGGGACCAATAACTCTGTACGTGTATGAGTGGGTGGGTAGGCCAACTCTGTACACTGTACGTGTACGAGTGGGTGGATCAAAAACTCTTTACGTGTGTCAGTGGGTGGCTGGGCAATACCACTGCACGTGTATAAGTGGGTTGGTGGGCCAATGCCACTCTACGTGTATAAGTGGGTGGGTGGGCCAATACCACTGTACGTGTATGAGTGGGTGGGTAAGCTAGTAACACTGTTCGTGTATTAGTGGGTGGGCCTATACCTCTGTACGTGTATAAGTGGGTGAGTAGGCCAATACCTCTGTACGTGTATGGGTGAATAGCTTAGAAGAGGTTTTCTACAAGGAAGATCAATATTAGAAATAGTTTATTGTATTATTACAGAAATTTAAGTAGACTAAGACCACAGAAATAAGCAAGTTGATCGAATAAGCAAATTAACCATTCTTCCTAATGTCATGTATTTAATTATATGTTAGATTAGTTCTATTTTACATATTAGATTTTGTGTACATATTAGCCTTCCTTAGTCAGATTGAAGGCTAAGACAGAGTTGAGCAAAACCAGGCAATCTGCTTGCCATTTATGGGAGCAAACTGAAATCAAGGCTGAGTGAAACTGCCAATTAAACAAGAAAAACATAGGAAACAATGAAAATAATGAATGATATGTATAACTTGAAACTATGCAAGGTGACATCGGTATTGTTTATAAAAAACACAATACTAGATAGATTTATTTATGTAAGTATGGATCAATGTCTACTGTACCAAATTGTACCTAACGAAAATAAACGATTCAGATTCTAACAGACCAAGGGATTCGTTCTATCTTAAAAAGTGGCCATAGGTTAGTTCCAGAAATAAACAAAATATTTGTTTATATGTTGTGTAATGACAAAGGTGGAAAAGCACACGGAGAAAGTGACACAGGAAGACTGTGAAATGTAGTGTGGAGAAAATCAGTTCCACATGATTGGGTTATTCACCGGCCCATGAATGACGTAATCAACAATGAAACGTGAGCTCACAGAGCAAATTAAACCTGCTTATAATGACATATTGTCTGTCCTTAGTGGCAATGCCCTTCCATATTTTAAAACACCTAAGAAAGCAATATAATATTATTTTAGTTTAAAGAATATTTATTCTGTGCTGAACTTGTATTGTCTGATTTCAGAGAAAATATTTAACCTTGAAAACAGCAACCGTAACAGGAGGCACATCCTGATGGTAACCTCCATCGTAACCTTGGACACTATCACTTTAACCTGCTAACAACTGTCACTTCCTTCCTTTATCACTAACAGCCCGTGGAACTAATGAATTGTTCGTAACTATTCTTCAAGGAGTTGTTATTACAGTAGATGCAAAGATAAATTGCTACATTGTAACCCAACCACAGATAAGCCACTTGGATTGTGACTTACTGAGAGTACTGGTGCAAGAGAGATGCACTAGGTGGTGGAAGTGAGAGAGAAGACTACTCTCCCTCAGTGTATGAATGCTTATAACCGCTGTCATAGAAACTTGAAAAGACGGCAGGCCCCGTGCTGGCTGCGTAGTAGCATTGATTTCATTAGCACACAGAGAATTTTGTAAGTACAATAATTTAATTACTAAGGATATTATCTAGCCCCGCCTATTACGTCATCAGTAGCGTGACCCTTGGTTGGTTTTATCGATATAACGAATCAAACTGAGAGAAAATAAACTTCAGGCTAATCGCGTAGCTGTAACAAAACACAACAAAAGATGTTCAAATGAAATCTTACAGCCATACATAGTGAAGAAACATTCAGGTTACAAGTACGACCCAAACACTGAATATGCAAAAGGAAAAACCGTAGACAACGGTCAATTTTCAGTTCGTGTCATGCTGTAAAATGGCTGGATAGAGCCCTGACATATGCTGCAGTAAGGGGAAAGTCCAACTTCTTCTCTTTCAAAAATATCTTGAACTCTTACACAGCATCTTTACTCACAAACATACTGAGGCATTTTATAAATAATATTAAAAAATACAGCGGTTGTTTCCAAATGACATCTTTTGGAGGGAAATAGATAAAAGAGAGACATTTCATGCCAACGTTTCAGGTGCAAGGACAGGTCTATCACAAAATAGGGAGTTTGATGCCTGGAACACAAATATTAACTTTTTGAAATAATTAAATTTGCTAATTCAAATTATTCTAAGGATGGATTTTTTTGGTTTATTTAAGTAATTGTGAGCGTTAAACTTCACTTATATTAATTTAAATAGTCCTTAATACTACTAATAATAAACCGTAGGTGACTTTATTATAAGCGTACTTTGTAAGTCTTTTTATAAGCGAGAAAAACGCAAGACATAGTACACCCTTTATATCCAGTAACATTTCATTCACTCATAAAAGTAAAGTTAATAAAACAAATAAAGTGTCAATTCGATGAAGAATATTTCGACATATTCAATTCGAAATATTAAACAATATTTCGTCTTTAAAATATGAATTTTAAAGACGAAATATTCAATTTAGACAAGCCATATTTCAAATTCAAAATATGTTATTGTAGAAATGACAATGTAAATTGTATTACAAACGTCAGAATATTAAGTAATATAAAACATGTTCAGAAGATAAAATAAAATAAAACTATTTTATCGTAGTAGGCCTAGTTAGAAATTATTATATTACCCATAGAGCAAAATTAACATTATTAAATTAAATTAAACATTAACAGTAATGAACTCATCGACCGAGTAACAAGCAATTCCAAGCAGATATTTACGCAATGAATTTTTGAATTGCCTCTTTGTTTCTATGTTTTTAATCTCTTCTGGTAGTTTATTGTATAATTTAGGTCCTATATTTTTAGGAAGCCAAGTATATTTTGTTTGTGAAGTACCGTATGCACGTTGTTCTGTTGTTGATTGGTATTTTTTTCAAAGTCTATTCCTAATTCTAATCGTAAGTACAGAATAATTGTTATTCCATGTTTGTACCTTAAGTTGTTTAAGAGTAAGGCCACAACACAAGCAAAGTTGTGATATTATAGCTTCTTAGCTTATGATTACCCGCCCCCTATACAATGCAGTAGTAAACACCCTTCTCCCACCCATACACGTACAATGGTGATGACCCTCCCACCCACCTATGATGGTATTGCGTAGGAGAGACTGTATCAATATACAGTTACGTGTACAGTGGTACTTGGAACACTTGAACCACCCACCCAACAGTACATGTCAGTGGTACTTACCCACACCCCATACGCGTATAGTGGTAATGACCCTCCCAAGAACCCACCTACCATTACATGTTAGTGGCACTTATTCAACCCCCGTACACGTAAAGTGGTAATGCATCAGGCCTCCATAATCAATGTTGAACAGCCTGGTCACCTCAGTTACATGTGCCCAATCCATCCACGTGAGCCTGACTCAACACTAACAAGTCTAGGCCAAGTTCAGAGTCGAGAACGGAGGTCTCTGACACTAATAACCTGTCTTGGAAGCACGCTTACGGAATCACTTGTGAAACCTTAATTATAAGGCACAAAGAGTTGTGATAAAACGAGGAAAAGTGCGTTCAAATTACAAAATTGCTCAAGTTTCCTCCACGTGTGTGCTTCGGTTGGAATTCCAACATAAATATTCCTTTTGTTTAGGATTAAAAGTGGTCCTTGATAAGATGATGTATGTTCTGAAGAAAGCAGATAATATAGGGACAGCAAATAGTATAGGATTAATGTACGTAGAAAAATTAGATCTTGAACTAAACGTGGAGTCATATTTTATATAAATTAGTTACTTTCATAGCCAAGAAACTTTATTTTTTCTAGAACTACAAATAATTTTTCTTCTCCAAAGGGAACATTCATATGTTAAACACTTTATATTGTTGTCGTGTAGTTTACTTTTATAGCTAGGCTATTGTTTTGATTTATTTTTAATATGAAATATAATTTAAAATAAATACTCTTCATAATTTTAACGAATACAATTTATTTACTTTATATAAAAAATATAACATGCCGTCATCAGCTCCTTAGTAGGGCAGTATTTGGCCAAGGACCTCAAAACAAAAGTTCCCTAGGACATTTTTGAGCAGAGGTGGTCTACGTGATCATTCGTAGACCACCTCCTGGATACGTGGTCAAACCCCAATCCAGGAATATTTCCAGGAATTTGGACCATTGACTACATCCTGCAGGATATCATCCAATATGATAGCTGGCCAGCTATGGGATCTTCTGATCGCAGCGCGAAAGTCAGAACATTTAGTTTTGAAGAATTCGCTTTCAGATTAAGGCTATTGAAATGCTGGACATAATGTTCGGTGTCAACAAACGTTTCATGTAACAGAATTTCTCTCGATTTGTTGTTGAGACAAAGGGTTATATCATCAGCGTACTGTACAAGTTTACCGTAACGTAGTGATGACTCCTTATCACTGACATAGACCAAAAAGAGAACCGAAGTAAGTATTGATCCCTAAGGGACCCCATACCTTAGGTGAGTCAGTTCAGTGAATTTATTTGAAATTTGAACGACCTGTTTTCTGTGGTTCCAGAAAATATCTAAGCCATTGGAGAGGCAAGTTTCCGATACCATGACATTTACCTTTGTTGAGCAGTTTAGCATGGTCACACAGTCGAATCCTTAAGATAAGTCGAGAAACACATTTAGTGTGGAATTTCTACATACACCCGCCCTTCAATCCTGGTAAAATTAAACATTTATACCAATTAGAAAAATAATTTAGTATATAGTTATACAGTTTATTATGTTGACTATTCATTTTTAACATGTAACAAAACATCTATTTCCATAATCATCCATTTAATCATCATTTTATGTGACTAAATAATTTTGTTAAATAACACCCATACATGAACGGTAGTGGATAGCCACCCGCCCACCCATACACGTACTGTGATGAACCCACCCGCCCACTCATACACGTACTGTGGTAAACCCACCCGTCCACCCATACACGTACTGCGGTGAACCCACCCACCCACACATACACGTACTGTGGTGAACGAACCCACCCGCCCACCCATACACGTACTATGGTGAAACAGTGGGTTTTGACGTTGCAGTTCCTACACAACCAATCAAATAGACTCATGACAGCATCATTTGTTGAATTACCCTTTATGAAGCACAATTGATCTTCAAAAAGTAGGTTGCGTTTGTTCATAAACTAAACTATTCTTACCAAAAATATATTTTCGAATACTTTACTTAGAACTGGCAAAATTGAGACTGATCGATAGTTCTTTGCAGACCGAGGATCGCCTTTCTTGAAAATTGAATTTATTTTTGCGATTTTTAGGAGTGAGGGAAAAACTCCTTGTTCACAAAATCTTGAATTGAAGTCAGGAGAGCTAACCGTTAATTTTTGTTTTAACGGCCAGTTTAGGGCCAAGAGGCCCGAAATATTTATTTTGATTTGTTTTTGCACCTTATTTTTTAATGCTTATGATATTCCAAACATGTTTAGAAACATTTTTGGACGAGATTACTGATCCATTAATCTCGGCCTTCGTAGATGGAAAACTTTTCTGTAATTTTTTTCTGTAACTCTGAAAAAAAAAAAACACATTTTGAGTTCTTCGTTTAAAGTTATTTTCTGGATTTCGAAGAAAATTATTTTGAGCTTTTCTATCGAAACTAAGATTCCTTTTGTGATGGCGAAGTTCGATTGTTTTTGTAGGACAGCACATAGTAAGATATTAATCAAGGGGGCCAGAAAAACATTTACATTGCTTTTCTACACATTGTGTTGAATTTAGTACATCCCATGTCTCTCTGGAAAGAGAAGCGTTTCCTGGCCTTGTGTCTCACGATTTTTTTTTCGATTTTTGGGCTCCGTTACGATTTTTATTCCATTAATAATAGCCTCTTGGCCATAGTGAACCGAAATAGCTGTGTTGACTACAGAAACTGTGACACTTGGAAGGTTTGTGATGACTAAGATTTCTGACTGTGTAGTAGTCGTCTTTCTCCAGTGAAAAATGACGACTAATATATATGAAGTTTGCTGTAAAATTACGTTTTACATTTACTTTCATGGCTCGGTTTTAATGGCACAAGAATTTTTTACATTATCATTGTTCTGTACTGTAAAATATGCATAATTTTATGGACCAATCATGACTTAGTTATAAAAACCTAACTCTAAAAAAATTACTAGCTCAAGTCATTCCTACAGGTTTCTTGCATGTCATTGTTATAACTGAACTTTAACTGTGGAAATCATTATTTCCAATTAACATAATAATAGATAAATATGAAATTAAGTAATGAACTAAATCAAGCAAAAACAAGAGTAACTAACTGCCGATAATCATAATGCCTAGACTTTGTTATAATTAAACAAATTTAAATCCAGAATTTTTGTTTCAGGACTTTATTTTGAACTATACAACCAAAGAACCTGTTTAACTTTCAATTTAGTTAAACCAGAGGGAATTTTAGCGATAGTCTAACATTCTAAATTATCAGTTATAATTTTGAATTTCACTTTGAGTGTATTGGGTTTTTAAAATGCAATAGGTTATACGTATTTTTTATATAAATGAATTATCAGCTTAAACAATTATGTCAGTTAAAACTTTTACTAAAATCAGCAAATTATTTCAATAATGAACCGATCAGAATATTAAACAATATTATTATTAGTATTATTTTAATATTATTTTGTAGAATAACTGTTTATTTTCTAGAAAACGTATTAATCCACCCAAAAGCAATTTGTTGCTGAAAGTTGAAGACGTTTTTGTATGTATGGAAGTTTCCAGGCAGCGTGCTAACAAGGCGAAGGCCAGACTACAAAAACAACTCAATGGATTACACAACACGTCTTTGTAAAATTACATAAAACCAACTAAAAGTTGGAATAACGCCTTGAATAAGAATTTTTATTATATCAAGCTAGATAAATCAATTAAGATCAGTATATTTAATTGATTCTGTAAAAAAAAACTGTTACATTTTTGGGCCAGGTTTTCAAGCTTCATGACGGAATTCAATAATTATAGGACAATACATCCCATCAATAAGTACATAGTAATATAAGTAAATAAGTCTATAGTATAAACATCAATAGATGCATTCATTGGTGAAATCCACTTAAAAGCCTTGAGGGTGTTTTTTGGATTGAAGAATCCTAGATCTTAATCTATGCAACATCAAGGTTAATCTGCATTTATTGTAGTATGAAATGAAACAAAGATTGACATGAACGGAACCATTATTGAGCTTTGATTTTGCTTCCAAAATCACCAGCCCTCACCATTTTGTCAGCAGGTACTGGTCTAAAAATCAACGCAGTTTACTTGAGGGTGATTGGGCCGACGAACCCACTATCGAGCTTATTGTTGCCACTCATATCACCAACCTTCACCAGTGTGTGAGCAGCTACTAGTCTCAAAGTCAATGCAGTCTGCTTGAGGGTAGTTGGGCCAAAAAACTCATTGAGCTTGTTTTTGCCTTCAAAATCACTAACCAATAACAAGTGTGAGCAGCAAGTGGTGTCAAAGTCAACGCAATCACCTTGAGGCCTACTTTCTTACTTACTTATGAGACGATAACGCAACGTTGTGCGTATTTAGAGGCGAATAAGAATGATGATATGAGTGTAGGATGAATGTGGATGAGTGTAGCTTAGCCAACGGACCCATTATCGTGCTTGTTGTAGCCACCCAAATCACCAACCCTCACCGATGTGTGAGCAGCTACTGGTCTGAAGGTTATAACATAATCTGGGAAAAGGTCAACGGACCCATTATCGAGCTTGTTGTAGCCACCCAAATCACCAACCCTCACCGATGTGTGAGCAGCTACTGGTCTGAAGGTTATAACATAATCTGCGAAAAGGTCTACGGACCCATTATCGAGCTTGTAGCCACGCAAATCACCAACCCTCACCGATGTGTGAGCAGCTACTGGTCTGAAAGTTAACATAATCAGCGAAAAGGTAGTTGGGTATACGGAACCATTATCGATATTGTTGTTGCCACCCAAATCACCAACCCTCACAAGTTGTGCGCAGCCACGGGTTTCAAGGTCAGCGCAGTCTGCGTGAAGGTAGTTGGGCCAACGGACCCATTACTGAGCTTGTTGTTGCTGATCTGACAGGAAAAACTAGAGCTTGACCTTCGAGTTTTTGCTGGCTCTTTGCTCATCAGAATGCACTCGCCGTGAGGAGCGCTCTGAAATATTTCTACTCCTTACTATGTAATTTACAACAACTGAAAAGTGCAGCTGAAGGGTTAATTAAAAGTTTTTACAGAAAAATGAAGTATAAATTAGTAACGTTCATAAAAACACGTTGTAAACTACGCAGTAGTTTCTAATCGAAACCGACATAGTTTGTTATAAAAACCTATGAAAAACCAAAATTTTGCTATAAATAAGATTAAAGTACCAACATGTAGGTCTACTTATTACATCAACCCTTACAATCGAAACGTGTGATTTTGTCGTGTTTTAATGACACTATTCAGATTTTTTAATTACAAACTCTGCAGGGCCAAGCATAATTTGTACAAACCTATACCAACAACAATTTTGTACTATAAACTATTAGGTACCGACTTTGATTTGGCCACAAAACTCTCCTTTTACAATCTTATTATTTATTTATTTCATGATAAAATACGAAATACAAACGTTATTTGGCCAAAAATATTTGCAGTTAAATCTTGTTTCTGTCTCATATTCTTGTGACATCCAGTATCCAGTAGTCTTAATTCATCCACGAAGGCGTTGTTTATTGTTAAAACTAAACTAAGTGATTTTTTCACCTTAGCATGCATACTTATACTAAAATAATTCTTCAATATTTGTGTGGTAAGTCATCATCAGTTTTGTCATACTAATATTTTTGAAAACTAAGTAGCTCTTTGTTTGAGCTATACTGAGATTATTTCATACGAAAATTTTATTCCGAAGACACACTGGCCTTAAATCTACAGGTCAAAGCATGTAACTGACTAGTCATTGGCATGTTTGTATATGATTAGTATAGATAATCAGAAATAGCTGCGTAAATTTTAAAATGTGACAAACCCCTACACTTGCCTTTCTCAGTTTCGGCATTCCAAGCCCACCTTACCAAAGCGGGAATCTGGGAAATTGCACACTTCCGATTTACTAGGCCAACTCACTTACTTCCAGAAAGTGCTTGATGGCAATTGATTTGTCTGCAGATGGAGCCAGAAACTTCCCGAAATGGCGCCAAGAATTATCTAGATCACCCTCCCAGAACAATCTCCATTATAGTCCCAAAACATTCTAGACTTACACAGGCGCCTTATATAAAGGCACCTCTCAACTGAGGAGTCAGTCAGTCTGTAGTGGAAGGGATAGTGTTAAACAACGACAGTTCACGAACACTGACAGTTGCGAACACTAATTTGATTGTGATAAGTAAAAAATAATTACTATAAATAATAGAGGTTTAATTTAAAGAGTTAAGTGTCTGTATGGTTATGTAAATATTTCGTATAGTACTACACTATACTAACATTCACTTCTATTGACATTAATTAACTAATTAGTAGTCAATACAAGTAAATGTTAGTAGCTACATTTTATAAAAATTAGATTGGGCAATTGCTTATATTGCAATAGCAACTATAGGCTATTGCTTAAGAATAAAAATGTGATTTAAAAAAATCGAAAATGTTGCTAGCTATACGCAACAAGTTTTTTAGTCGTTGAATGAATTATAATTGATTATAACAAGGCTTTCATATTGATTGAAATGATTCTATGATTGGATTACTTGGGGTATTTTTGAGTCGGTGTCTAAACAGTTAACGTTTTTAACTTTAACTGTTCGTTGCACAAGATTAATTAGGCTGCCACATAGATATTAATTTAGTTATTTTATTACTTTCTCTCTGAATATGGAAATTACATGTCTTTCTTTATGTTTTGTAGTTGTTCTCACCAAGGGCATTGTGGTAAGTCCAGTCAGCCGTAACTAGATCCTTCAGAACAGTTATGTAGAGCATTGAATAATAAACTCCAAGAGAAAGAAGGAACAAAACTATACTAACGGCAAAGAAATTATGTTTACCCGAGTTTGAAGGTTAAGAAATTAAAAGGCATATGAAAAACCCAACAACACCATTGTTTTAATAGTTTAATTGCACGTTACTTTGGTGGAATCAGGCTACTTCAGTTTTTGATGGGTTAGGATTAGCTTCCAGGTTCTAAAATACTCTTTGAGAGGTGGAAGGTCGCTTGTGAGTGTTCCTTCAGTAGTTGTGAAGTCCTTGTGTTGGTAAGCTAAAGCAATATCATCTGCATGTATACATTTTCTAGACTTTGTGATTGGGATGTTAGCGGTATACACGTTGAATAAAATTGGAGCAAGTACAGACCCCTGTGGCAGATCATCCTTGAGCTGTCTATAAGAGCTTTCTTCACGACCGAGATAAATTTTCATTAGCCTGGCACTAATCATTAACTCCAAAAGCCGTAAAAGAAAGGGAAGGGAATGAGGCTGTAGAACTTTAACAATAAACCTTTGCTGCATATTGTATCATAAGCTGAAAATCAATAACAGCTGCAGATATTTTCAACTTCTTTTTAAACCCATTCTCGATAAATGATGTCAGAGCCAGGATCTGGTCGCTACAGCTTAGGCCAGGCGAAAACCAGCCTGCTCAACTGGAACATTAGAATCAAGAATGGGTGATATTCTATTGTATAGCAAAACACTAAGAAGAGATATTGGGCCATAACTTTCCTCTCGTTCAGGATCTTTTCCAGGCTCTAGAATAGCTACTACTTTTGATCGCTTGAATGCTTTTGGCAAATTGCCTGTAGCTAATATCTTATTGTGGACAGTTTGAAGCCATTGTTTCACTTTGCTACCAGCATGCAACAGGAATTCCAGAGAGATACTGTCTGGACAATTTAAATTGATTTGAATCACCTTTAAATCACTGCATTTACTTATGCATATAAAAGAAATGTATCAAAACAGCGCATTTCATAAGAGTCACATCGTAACCCAGTAATTACAACCTCCATAGGCCAAGAAAACGTTGTTTCAGGAAACCGATACGAACTTTGTTACCTGTTCTGTTAAAATTACGAAATTTACAAAAATTATAGAAAGTATTCCTTCAACGACCTATTAAATTATAAATGCGATAAAAATTAATGAGTTTGTGAGTATGACAGTGTAAAGTTGAAAAACAGTTTAAAATAGTTAAAGTTTGGTATGTCTTTGTTCCAAACGACATAAAAGTTAATAAAGCTTATATCAAAACTGAAATGCACATGTCATAATATGTAATTAAACCCGTAAAACAACGGTGTGACTAGACATTTCATAGGCCTTTTATTTGTAAACAACCTTCAAAGTCGGGTACTCAAAATATCTGACCCAATAACGTGTTATCACTAACAAATGACGACGACAAAACTCCTTATGCGAGGCAGGATTTAGATTGTAACAATAATATATAAAAACAATTTCAAGAATAGTGATGATAAAATTCAATGGTAAGATTCCCAAATTTTATTATGCTTTGTTGATTTCTTGCTTCAGTTTTAGGTTTTCAGCAAACAGTACTTACTCGTACTTATGTCATTAGTTAACATTGGTCTATAATCCAAGCCCTAAACTGTTTCGCATGTTTGTATTTAATTAAGTTTAACGTAAAGTTACTATAGCTTCCAAATCGAACATGATAATCATGCATATTGTGACATTCCGAGTGGCCTCTATCCTGGGAACCGGTGATGCGGAAGTAATGGATGGGTCGCTGACCACCTGCCCTGCTTGTTTACAACCTTTGGGGCACAATGGCTTACGCATGAACGCCCCTTTACCTCTTCAATAGACTTCTAGAATCTTCTGGGTTGACGAGTCAGCTCTGTCATGGAACTTCGGACGCAGGGGAATTCAAGAAGCTTCTAGATGGAGACCTGCAGGTGATATATACGGCTCGGATACCAGCGCTAGTCAGTCAGTCAGTCAGTCAGTCAGTCAGTGAGTCTACAGCCTACAGCCCAGGTGTTTGCGGCGACAGTGAGACAGTTCTACAGTGCGAGTGAAGTGTCCGTGTATAGTGAAGTGGTCTACGGAGAAGTTACCGGTGAGTGGTTCGTTGTGGGGATCAACGAAGGAGCATTGCGGTACTTGTGGACGACTTCTGAAGGGACACTGAAGAAACTGTGAGTGAACTGTTAGCATTGGACTGTAGGTAGTAGGGAAGCTAGTAGAGTCACTTTATAGTTAGTCATTGTAAATATTAGTAGATAATCTAGGAAAGCCACTTTATAGAGCTAGGAATTGTAATTAAAAGAAAGGAATTTAGTAAAGTCACTTTGCAATTAGTAGTAGTAATTATTGATGCCATCTAAGATTGTAAATATAAATTAGTTTAACTGTAATAGTAGGCCTAATAGTAAATTGTACTTTTCTCAATAGTTTAAAGTTAAGGAAATAATACGTTTAATTATAATAAGTTAATTTTATATTCAATAAATTTAGTAATTGTTTAGTATATCGTGTTGCTTATTTGTAAAACCCACATAGTGATTAATTATTTATAAATTAGGACGTAAAAAAACATCACACTGGTGTCAGAAGTGGGATTGATTTGTTAGAGCAACACGTTTAATAGTTTTATTTATTGATAGTTATTGTTAAGCTGTTTATTGAATTCATTTACTGTAATTCTATATTGTTCAGACGTAGTTTTACAAAATAACGATGGCATCTAGTGGAGTTAAGTTAGTAGACTTAAAAGTGGCTGATTTAAAGCGGGAGTTAGAAGAGAGGGACTTAGATCATACTGGAACAAAATCAGTTTTAGTAAGTAGACTTAAGCAGGCAATGCTAGAAGCAGGGGATGATCCAGAAACATTCCTTTTTGAAACTGAAGCTAGTTCACTTAGATCTATTACCAGAAATGTCGAGAAATTACAAAATGACTTAAAAGGAAATGCAGAGAAATTACATGAATTACAAAGTGACTTAAAAGGAAATGCAGAGAAATTACATAAATTACAAAGTGACTTAAAAGGTGACTTAAAAGAAGTGAAAGATGACTTAACCGAAAAACTAAATAGTAATTGTAAAACCTTAAAGGAAGAGTTAGCTACAGAATTTAATTATAAAATTTGCCAAGTAGAAGACGAATTTAAAAAACAATTATATGACTGTTCGAACGAATTTAAAAAACAATTAGATGACCGTTCGAAGCAATTAGGTGATAGGATTAGGGTTTTAGAAGAAATGGTTCAGGGGACTAAGGAGTCAATAACCTGCAAGGAACCACCTGGGATCTCAGGAAGTGGACAGCAACCGCCCAGCCTGGAACCTCGGTCGAGTGTGAGTCCACCCGTAAATAACACAAGTTTGCCAACCTTTGACGGAAAGATGTCCTGGGAAGATTTTATTACTTTGTTTGAGACTGCCGCTGCTGTCTACAATTGGCCATCATCAGCGAAGGCGTCCATGTTGTGCCTTTCACTTCGTGGAGAAGCTCTGAGCGTACTGCAAACCGTTCCACCTGCTGAGCGACAGAATTACGAAGATTTGATTAGACGGTTGGAAATGCGATTCGGACATAAACAAATGGAACTGGTCTACAGATCTCAGCTCAGGAGTCGTCACCAGAGGTCCAATGAAAGTCTTCAAGAATTCGAAGCTGACATCGCACGATTAGTGAGGGGCGCTAATCCCACAGTGGACGAAGCTGTTTACGAGAGCCTATCCATTGAAAGGTTCCTCGATGGGCTGCGGGATGCTGAGACGCAGCAGGCTGTAAAGTTGGCCCGGCCTAACACTTTAAACGAGGCCCTGACGCAAGCCTTAGAGTTTGAGGCCGTAAAGCAATCCGTCCGGGGCCAGGTACGTCTGCGAGGAGTCTACGCAGAGGAAGAAGAACCTATGAAGATAGAAGACATCGTAAGGAAAGTGCTTGATGCCCTGATGGACCGGAAGAAGGAGATTCGCTGTTGGGGGTGTGGAGAGTTAGGCTATCCCCGAAGTAAATGCCCGAGTAAAGCCTCTCGGGGGCAGAGGCAGGGAAAACTAAGAAGAGTTGATGGGAAGGGGCAACTGTCAACCCAGCAACTTGAGGTCCCAGCTAAGAGCATCATCGTAGCATCTTTGTCAGGTCAGACCAACAGCCTTTACATAGACGGATTGGTAAACGGGGAGCCCAGAAGCCTTTTGCTGGACACTGGTGCAACGATGACGATATTGAATAAAGATATTTGTCCTTCCTCTATGAAAATAACTCCGACGACCTGGACAGTGAAGACTGCGACTTTTGCCAGCGTCCACGGGGAGACAGTTGTCACCTTCTGCATCGGGGGTGCATGTCTTGAGCATCGCGCTCTTGTAGCTGAGGAGGACATTGAGGAGGACGTCATACTCGGCATGGACATGATGACGAAACTTGGCTTACAGATAGACCTCAGGAAAGGAGTGACGACCATTGGGGGAGAGGAAGTTGCTCTTCAGCGCAGGAAGAATTTATCTTCTTGGGTGCGCTTGTTGAAGGACGCCACTCTGCCACCTCGAACTCAGAAGATCGTCAGAGCAGCAATGGACAAGACTATTCCGGAAGGCCAGAACTTAATGTTGGACCCAGTTATAAATGAAGAGGAACTTGGACGTGGGGTACTTGTAGCGAAAACACTGTTCAAATCTTCTAAGGAAGTTCCAGTCCGCATAATGAATTTGAATGACCATCCTGTTGCATTGAAACAAGGTAAGCTCCTAGGTAAATGTTCTTCGGTTTCTTCTGTTTCACGAGCTGATAGGACTATCTCTTCAGACCATAAAAACCTTCCAGAAGACATAGCGGAGTTTGTAAGAGATGCATGCAGGGGATTGACATTGGCTCAAACGAAGCAAGTCGCTAGGCTAATAACAGAGTATCAAGATGTGTTTGAAACTGCTACGGGGCCAAAAGGTAGGACAACTGTGGTTCAACATAAAATTGATGTTGGAGACGCTAGACCAATCCGTCAAATACCTAGGAGACTACCCTGGGCGAAGAGAGAAGAGGCAGAGCGAAAAATAAAAGAAATGGAGCAAGATGGAGTGATTGAGCCCTCCAGCAGCCCATGGACTTCGCCGGTAGTACTAGTTAAGAAGAAGGATGGGACTTCCAGGTTCTGCGTGGATTACCGACTACTGAACAATGTTACGAAGAAAGACAGTTATCCCTTGCCCCGGATTGACGACACGCTGGATGCTCTCGGAGGCTGTAAGTTCTTCTCGACCCTGGACTTGAAGAGCGGGTACTGGCAGGTGGAGATAGCTCCGGAGGACAAAGAGAAAACAGCGTTTTCCATAGGGAATGGAAACGGACTTTGGCAGTTCACGGTGATGCCCTTTGGACTCTGCAATGCTCCAGCTACCTTCGAGAGACTCATGGAAAATGTGCTACGGGGACTGACTTGGGAAACTTGTCTAGTGTATCTGGACGACATCATAGTCCTAGGGAAGACGTTTAACGACCATCTTCAGAATCTGGAGAAAGTTTTTAAGAGGCTTCGTTCTTCCAACCTGAAGTTAAACCTAAAAAAATGTAATCTTTTCAAGAATAAGGTTAACTATCTTGGACACGTAGTGTCATCTGAAGGAGTGACTGTGGACCCGGAGAAGATTAGCACCGTGAAGGAGTGGCCTGTCCCACGTAACAAACATGAGGTGAGGAGTTTTCTTGGACTTTGCACCTACTACCGCCGCTTCGTGAAGGGCTATGCTGATATTGCTAAGCCACTGACCAAGCTCACCGAAGAACAGCGAAAGTTTGAGTGGACTCCGGAGGCTAGTGAGGCTTTTGAGACACTTAAAACTTCTCTTTGCAGCGCTCCAATCTTAGGGTTCCCACGGTTTGGAGGGAAGTTCATTGTGGACACGGACGCCAGCGATGTGGGTATAGGAGCGGTTCTCTCCCAAGTTCAGGACGACCATGAAGCTGTAATAGCTTACTTCAGCAGAACGCTATCCAAAGCAGAGAGGAACTATTGCGTCACTAGAAGAGAGCTACTTGCAGTCGTGAAGTCATTAGAGCATTTTCACAAGTATCTCTATGGACAGCCTTTCCATTTAAGGACCGACCATTCTGCCCTGACTTGGCTAATGAACTTCAAGATCCTGGAGGGACAGACAGCTCGATGGGTGCAGCGTCTTCAAGAATACAACTTCACCTCTGAACACCGACGAGGGAGGAACCATTCCAATGCCGACGCCCTGTCTCGCCGACCTTGCCTAGAGGGTTGTAAGCACTGCTCCAAGGTAGAAGAAAGGAATCCGTCCGTGGAAGTGCGTTGTGTCTCTTTGGAGCCAGCTAGTGGATGGGAGCCGGAGGAACTCCGGAAAGAACAACTTGAGGATAGTGAGGTTGGACCACTGCTGCGGGAGAAGGAATCGGGGGCTCGTCCTAGCTGGGAGGACATTGCAGCTAGGAACCATGTGTATAAGAGCTACTGGGCACAGTGGGACTCAATGAAGGTTAAGAACGGAGTGCTTATAAGAATCTGGGAGGCCCCTAATGGTAGGAAGCAGATTGAACAGATTGTGCTCCCCAGAAGTAAAAGGAAGGAAGTGCTGGAGGAAATCCACAATGGAGCATCTGGCGGGCACTTAGGTGTCAACAGAACGGTAGACAAGCTACGTCAGCGGTTCTACTGGTTGAACTTGAGGGCTGATGTAGAGAAGTGGTGCCGCCAATGTGATGACTGTACTGGAAGCCGAGGGCCACAAACAAGAAGTCGAGGCAGAATGCAACAGTACAACGTTGGGGCACCCTTCGAGAGGATCGCCATCGACATCGCCGGTCCATTTCCCATGTCAGATGCAGGAAATAAATATCTCCTGGTGGCCATGGACTACTTTACGAAATGGCCAGAAGTATACGCCATACCAAATCAAGAAGCCGCAACAGTGGCTGGGTGCTTGGTGAACGAATTCATCTGTCGGTATGGAGTGCCACGTGAGCTGCACAGCGACCAAGGGACGAACTTCGGATCCTTGTTGATGAAGAAGGTGCTTCAGCGTCTCGGAGTGCACAAGACACGGACTACTGCGCTTCATCCGCAATCTGATGGGATGGTCGAGAGATACATAAAGACACTCGTTGGACACCTCAGGAAAGTTGTGTCTACCAATCAGCGGGATTGGGATCGGAAGGTGCCCATTTTCCTCCTGGCGTACAGATCTTCGGTGCACGATACTACGGGTTTCACCCCAGCGAGGATGATCTTCGGAAGGGAGCTGCGGCTGCCTAGTGACCTCATGTTCGGCCTGCCACCTGACGCAAAGCAGCCCGCAACGGACTACGCCTGCGAGCTCGTCGACCACCTACACAACACTCACGAGTTCGCTCGTCAGCACCTAAAAATGGCCAGTGACAAAATGAAAGCTCGCTACGACCGGCAAGCCAATTCCACTGGATTCCAGGTGAACGACCTGGTGTGGCTCTACAGTCCCATCCGGAAGAAGGGGAGATGCCCGAAATTTCAACAGGATTGGCAAGGACCTTATCGGGTAGTGACACGAATCAACGATGTGGTCTACAGGATTCAAAGACACCCAAGAGGCAAGATGCTTGTGGTCCACCTTGATCGCCTAGCACCGTACCATGGAGCGGAAGCTGATCGGGACGATCAGCCTTAAGGAGGGGGCAGTGTGACATTCCGAGTGGCCTCTATCCTGGGAACCGGTGATGCGGAAGTAATGGATGGGTCGCTGACCACCTGCCCTGCTTGTTTACAACCTTTGGGGCACAATGGCTTACGCATGAACGCCCCTTTACCTCTTCAATAGACTTCTAGAATCTTCTGGGTTGACGAGTCAGCTCTGTCATGGAACTTCGGACGCAGGGGAATTCAAGAAGCTTCTAGATGGAGACCTGCAGGTGATATATACGGCTCGGATACCAGCGCTAGTCAGTCAGTCAGTCAGTCAGTCAGTCAGTGAGTCTACAGCCTACAGCCCAGGTGTTTGCGGCGACAGTGAGACAGTTCTACAGTGCGAGTGAAGTGTCCGTGTATAGTGAAGTGGTCTACGGAGAAGTTACCGGTGAGTGGTTCGTTGTGGGGATCAACGAAGGAGCATTGCGGTACTTGTGGACGACTTCTGAAGGGACACTGAAGAAACTGTGAGTGAACTGTTAGCATTGGACTGTAGGTAGTAGGGAAGCTAGTAGAGTCACTTTATAGTTAGTCATTGTAAATATTAGTAGATAATCTAGGAAAGCCACTTTATAGAGCTAGGAATTGTAATTAAAAGAAAGGAATTTAGTAAAGTCACTTTGCAATTAGTAGTAGTAATTATTGATGCCATCTAAGATTGTAAATATAAATTAGTTTAACTGTAATAGTAGGCCTAATAGTAAATTGTACTTTTCTCAATAGTTTAAAGTTAAGGAAATAATACGTTTAATTATAATAAGTTAATTTTATATTCAATAAATTTAGTAATTGTTTAGTATATCGTGTTGCTTATTTGTAAAACCCACATAGTGATTAATTATTTATAAATTAGGACGTAAAAAAACGTCACAATATGGTATAAACTATAAATCTAAGGTTAAAGGATAGAAAATAATAAAAATATTTCGAAACTTCAAACGTGGTTAAAAAATACGAATAAAGTTTTTAGAATAAATTATGATTGTAATATAAAGAAGCATTTGATATTTTAAAAAAATGGAAGTATATTTATAATTCTAAATTTAAGATAAAGTTGATATTGGTATTATTAATTTTTAAAAATATATTTATACTCATTTTTAAAATTAAAATTAAGTGAAAATAAAATTAAAATATTTTGAAAAGGAAATTTCATAAATAAAAATATTGTGGTTCACAGTCCTTCATTAATTGATAATATGACAAATATATCTACTAAGTAAAATATTAAAAAAATAAAGAACTAAATTATTAGAAATAAAAGAAAAAGAAGAAAATTACGGGAAAAGTTTTACCTTAAACAAAACATGAATTATTAAAAACCACTCAACATTAATTCAAGAAAAATTCAAATATACTTCCCTCATTAAAAACTGTAAACAAATTAAAACACAAACTGAATAATCCTAGACAAAATAAAAATTGAAAATCTCACCGGAATTTATTAAATTGTGACAATCGTGAAGAAACATTTATAGAACAGACAAAGACAAATTTAAAAATAAGATTTAAAGAAAGAACATTATTCACATATTAAATTTAATAGAGAAGAAAAATCAGCAGTTGCTAAACATTGCTTAACAACAAACCATAACATCAAGAAAGAAAATAAAAAAATAATGAAATCCGTTTCATCTTCAAAATAATTAAATACTTGGCAAACCTATTTTATTAAGAACAGTGATTCATTTTTGATGAATAATGAAAAGGGGACCATTCAAATTCTCATTTATTATCGTCACATTTTATAAACAAATATACACTCTAATATATATGATTAATAATTTACCATTATATTTATTCTTATATTCATTTAATTATTTACATATGTTTTTAAACTCATTATACCGTTGTCTAGTTTTGCCTATAACCAAATAAATTTGAGTAACCTGATGATGCCATTGCTGGCGAAAGGTTTTGTAAAAGTGTTTTTTGTTGTTAATTTGTAAAAATATATGTAAAAAAATATCTTTACAATATTTATAGAAAAGATTATATATATTGAAAACAAAGATAGATAAAATATATTTTACTAAAGGATTTGTGTTTGTGTTAGTAAAACAATATTTTGAGATAGTTAAATTAAACAGAGCCAAATGTGATTCAAAATTAAAAATTCCTTATTAATGCTTTTGTACAGCGTTAGCCAATTACACAGAAGAACTTATCTTTATAACAATATTACCATGCATATGAGCAAATACAGCATTCAATATTATATATTAATCTTAGAGACAGCTTAAGGCTAAGTTACATATAAATTAATAGCCTACTCGAGCAGTAACATTAACTAGCATTTATAAATATATTATTTATGGAAGAAACTTGAATATGGAGCACTGATATGGTATCTTCATATAAACTATCTGTCAGACATGATTGAAAATGTGTAAAGAAAGTTTTTAAAGTTTGTATTTTACAAATCTTTTGGAATTTATTCTAATCTAATTCCTTATTCTGAACTCTTGGACGTTTTTTAAGTTTCAAGCTTGTTTATAAGAAGTAAGTTGAACTCTCTGATTTTCTGTACAAACTATTGAATGGGAATTTAGATGATAAAGACCTTTTGTCACAACTTAACTTTGTTATTCCTCTCCTTATCTCACGCAATACATATTTATTTTCTATACCGTTTCCGAGAATTAACTTGGGTTACTATTCACCATTGTACAATATGTGTATACTTTACAACTTGTACGGGCAAGAAGCTGATATTTTTGACAATCTATTACTGTATTTAGATAAAAACTAAACTCTAAAATCAATAATTTGTATTCTGTGAGCTGGAATTGTTTATTGGTTGATTGCAATGTTATTATTTGTGTTTTTTTTGTAAAGAGCAATAATTTCAAAGAATTGGGATCTACAAAATATGTTCTTGATCTTCTGATAAGTCCTAATAGTAAATATGTGGCTTTACATAATGCTATAACGTGATCATTAAATATGAACTTTGAAACATTTAATGATTTGAAACAGGATTTATAAATTTTTAATGGACGATTTTCTATTTAAAATTGTATCCTCCATTTTGTAATCTAACATAATTTGAGATTTTGGCGTTTTTCCCGAACAAGAAACTACTGAGCACTTGGAAATGTTAAATTTTAAATGACTTTTGCTCCATAAAATCAACGAGTGTATACCGCCTTGTAACTTACAACAGTCTTCAAAACAACTACGAGGAAATCATAGATTAACGATAGTTTTCATGACTGCACTCTGGAAATATATTTAAGTATGTTTACATGTATATTACATTTAAGTGAAGACTCATTTGCATGTCCACGTTAAGGAATACACACATTCCAAGCAGGCTTGTGTTGTGAAACGCACGAGCGATGTATAGAAACGCCTTAGTCATCTTGTGGTCCTACTAACTATTGTAGTATTTTCTTATCCGGAGTGTTGAAAAAGTATGGAACCAACTTCATTTATCCTAAACAGGTATAGATAAATAGTTGAGATTTAGTATACCTCTGTAGAAAGTTGTTGTCTATCTTTTTATGCAGTTTGTAATTGTTTTAAACCTAGAGGGGAGGGCCCGTGGAGTAAGTTTAAATGAAAAGCTATGATGTATTAGAAATTTTTTAAAGCCTATTTTTTTTCAGAATTAGATGCCACAAGTTTTAATTAAAAAGAACCACACTATTAGAAATGGCGATTGGTTAATCTTTCTTTCTTCGCAGTGATATTTGAGTGGGAATTTGACATGTTGTAAAATCCAGTTGTTTGTATCATTATGTCAATAATATTATTTAACGATAATTTTCCATTTATTTAATCAAATTCTTTCTTCATAACTGGCTTTTACAACATGTCGAATTCCCACTCAAATATCACTGCTAAGAAAGGTTAACCAGTCGCCATTTCTGATAGGGTGGTTCTTTTGACTTGAAACTTGTGGCGTCTTATTCATAAAAAACCCCAAATAATAGTCTTTAAAATTTGGGCAATACATCATAGCCCTTCATTTAAACTTTTTACGACATCCTTAACGGGCCCTCCCCTCTAGGTTTAAAACAATTACAAACTTCATAAAATGATAGAAAAAAGTTATCTATATTTTATTTGTTTATTTATTTTATTTTCATGCTCCAATACAGGTACTAGACCCAATTACATTGAGGCAGTTCATACATTTATACATTATTCTTTCTTGTGGGAGGTTTACAGCATAATCACCCAACTAAACCTATGTCTATATAAAGTCTTATCACTAGGCAACAAATATAAATTCTAACAACTAATCAAAACAAACAACGATATAAATATAATAAATAGTACGATGAGAAAAAAAAGATATATACAATAATGATCTAGACTTTTAAAAGCACATTTTACATTAAATATATGAAAAAATAGAAGGCAAATAATAAACATTTTTGCGGAAAATAAATTATTTAGTTAATGCGACTTGAAAAACATTCGACATTTATATTTAAAAGCCTTAACTGTATCCAGAAATATGTCTATTTCGATCCCCGCTGAAAGTATCGAATTATAATCCCTCATCATCCGGAAAAGAGGCAAGGATGCATGAGCAACAGTGTGAACATTTGGCAGTAGGAATAGCTGTTTGTTCCTGGTACCAAAGTTTGGGACTCTGAAGCAGACACTCTAATCCAGACGGGTCATCCACCCGCCCCCTGACCAGGCCCCACAGGAAAACTTGACCCATCACCAGTCTCCTTTGGCTTAATCTCTCAAACCCAATCATATCCAGCATATCCAGAGATTTAGTATAGAGGTATACTAAATCTCAATTATTTATCTGGACCGATTTAAGAGATATGAAGGTGGTTCCATACTTTTTCAACACCCTGTATACCTATCAGTAGATACTCTCGTACGTACAAAACATTTTTCCAAGCGCTGATATAGTTGTGCTGTGAACATTTTCATTTCACGCCTCATTTATGGAGACATTCCGTATGGACGAGCTCCTAATAGGAATTTTGTTATAAAACTTATTCACAATTTTATCCAATTATGGTTTGTTCACGAAAAACAATCCTTCACAATTTTATCCAATTATGATTTGTTCACGAAAACTCCTAAGCCTGAAAACAGTGTTAACAATGCAAATTGAAACTGTCATGTTTGCACGTTTGATGTAGGCCTAATCCTCAGTCAGCAGCGGAGTGGCAGACTTAAGTGATTGACTGAGACGTTCACTGCGAAAAGTGTTTAAATCGTTCAGGAGTGAAGGTTAGAGTTTCAGCTTAACTATAAATAGCCCTCAGCACAGAAAAGAAAACAACAGAGGCCGCATTCATTGGTGCACCGAATGTGTGAAGAGTTAGTGTCTCGAGTAGATTGTACTCAAATTCGCCATGGAAATGACCTTAACAATCAATCTCTTGCCTCAAGGAATGTAGTAATTATTACTACAGCTTTATAAACATTCTCATTAGTTTCAATCTATTTATAGTTGCCAATGAGGCGTTCGATGCGCCCATAAGAAAGCGACCTTTGTTTATTTTTTCTCTGGACCCTCAGATCCTACCAACCATAATTTGCACAGGTGAAACTAATTTAACCAAAAAATACATGATGAAAAGGAAAAAACCATCTAAAACGGTCTAGTAAAAATCCTATGATTGTTAGGGTGGGTCATAACCAACTCAGTTTTCATTTTCTGATATAAGATCCTTGACATATGGATGTTAACTGTTCAAGTCTACGGTGAACCTTTGAATGTTGAAAAATTTCCGCAAATATTGGAAAAAATTGATCAGCAACTAATTACAGTCCTTTGAACATAACGATGGACTTGATGTTTCAACATGATACAGTAACAGTCTAGAACATCGACAAACTGAGAGACTTTTACTGTACTTCCCAGACAAATGGATTATATCTGGCATGGCCTAACACCTTCATTAGGTGTTTGCGGGCTTGGTGACTCGGGGCTAAAGCTTCCGACTGCGGCGGGCAAGGTCCAAAGTTCAAATCCCCACTGAAATAACGGTCGGTACTTTCCTCGTTGAATAAGGTTCACGCACAGGCCTGTAGACCCATGCGGCTGATATCCAGTTGCACCGGCGGTCAAAGGAATTTCCACGGGTCAAAACATTCCTCCGTCCGAAAAGTGTCCAGATGCACCGGTGGTCAAAATCTACCCACCTCACTTATCCCCGCTGCAAATTCCTTCGACCGCCGGAGCCGGTGCAATTGGAAGGCCCCTTCCTTCCCCACCCCACTACATTTCTTCAAACATAGTTTATAAGTGTTTAACAATTTGTCTAACCTAACAATGTCTAACCTAACCTAACCTAACCTAACCTAACCTAACCTAACCTAACCTAACCTAACCTAACCTAACCTAACCTAAGGGTGTGGAATTTGGCACGGTCAGCTTGGGGTTACTGTACTAGGAATCCGGCCTGGTTGGACTTTCCCGGCTCATGTCATAAACAAGGGCCTCTGGTGCAATTGGAACACCCCCCAAAAGGGGCTCCGGTGCATCTGGACACATCAGTTTGGGGCCGATCCCTGACCCCGGTGCAATTGGAAATCTCCCACCCATGCACACTGGCGAGTGGTTTAAATTTAATAAAAATTAAATTAATAAATACAAAAATAAATAGTTTCATCCCTTTTATGAGACTAGTTCCACATTTATTGATAAGATGCAAGTTAGGATAAGACATATTTTACAATTCACAACCCATGGATGACAATATTATCAAGTGCAAGAAAAGGCACTTTCACTCGGTCTAATGCGTGTATCTGGAACGATGAAGACCGTTTCGAACACTTAAGCTAAAAACAAACAATGTCCACTTAGGCCTTTTCGTGATGTAATGATTTGAAAAACTGATGTGGCACCTAACCTGATGATTCATAACAGGTGGCATTTGTATTACAGTGTTTAATTTATTTCCGTTGACAATTTCATTCTATTTGTTTTCTAATAAAAATTTCATTTCTTGACGATTTCATGATCTTTTTTTAATAGGTAATGGTAATTTTTTAAATCTCATGCGTCAAAACGAAGTTTTTTAACGTGAAAAATTTACTGCTTTTATCTAAAAAAGTAGCAAAGCTTATAAGAAAGTACAAAGTAACAATCTTTGTTTTTGATTTTTTAAAGAAAAGTACAAAAATATAAGTTCCCGTAAGAAATCTTAAAGGTTTGCTTCTATTTTTTGCTCTATCCAACATTTGAAAAATAATAATTCTTATTTTAAAATTCATAACAATTACGTGGAGACTCCTATTAAAAGTTACTGTAAATTTAGATGTTTTTGAAATTCCAATATTGTCCTAGTTAACACGGGGTCAGTATGGATATCTTTTAACTGAGGGAAAATTAAAAAGTCTTTTGATTTTTGGTTTTTATGGTAAATACATTTTCTTACAGTAGGATATCATTTAAACAATTTATATAGAACCTAGACAGTATCGAATTGAATACACGAAAAATGCGTAAGGATCAAGTTTTGACAGATGACGAGGGTAACCTATGACGTCAGAACAATTAGATAGGCGAAAAATGCGTACAACTTTTAGGGCAAATGGATCTTTTACAACAATTGAATTATATAAATGCGTTTACCTCTAAAATAAATATGAATGTCGCTTAGTTTCTTGGTATTGGAGAACCTAACCTAACCTAACCTAATTTCGCTGTACGCATCTTTCATGCCACCGGGGAGAATACTTACCCTCGTCAAATACCACTATTTACTTCTGTACGCATATTTCGCTGTACGCATTTTTCGCTGTACGCATCTTTTGTGCCACCATCGAATTTACGAAAATTCTGAAAATAAACGTTCTGACTGACTCGATTCATAAACGTTCTGACTGACTCGATTCATAAACGTTCTGACTGACTCGATTCATAAACGTTCTGACTGATTCGATTCATAAACGTTCTGACTGACTCGATTCATAAACGTTCTGACTGACTCGATTCATAAACGTTCTGACTGATTCGATTCATAAACGTTCTGACTGATTCGATTCATAAACGTTCTGACTGACTCGATTCATAAACGTTCTGACTGATTCGATTCATAAACGTTCTGACTGATTCGATTCATAAACGTTCTGACTGACTCGATTCATAAACGTTCTGACTGACTCGATTCATAAACGTTCTGACTGACTCGATTCATAAACGTTCTGACTGACTCGATTCATAAACGTTCTGACTGACTCGATTCATAAACGTTATGACTGACTCGATTCATAAACGTTCTGACTGATTCGATTCATAAACGTTCTGACTGATTCGATTCATAAACGTTCTGACTGACTCGATTCATAAACGTTCTGACTGATTCGATTCATAAACGTTCTGACTTACTCGATTCATAAACGTTCTGACTGACTCGATTCATAAACGTTCTGAGTGACTCGATTCATAAACGTTCTGACTGACTCGATTCATAAACGTTCTGACTGACTCGATTCATAAACGTTCTGACTGACTCGATTCATAAACGTTCTGACTGACTCGATTCATAAACGTTCTGACTGACTCGATTCATAAAATGGGGGAACTGTAATTTTAAACATTACAAGTAAAAAAGTTATTTTATTATTGAAATCATCTTTTATTATTCAGTATACAAAACGTATAAAAGTTTTCTACACAATAGTGTACTATATTTATATAATTGCCTTTTGATTGATTTCTTGCACATTGTCTTCGTTTTCCTAAGACAATGACGACAGGAAAACAGAAATAATAATAGAAACACCAAGTTGAAAAATTCAATGTGACATTAGTCCCACCTTTCAACAGTTTATAGAAAATAATCACAGGAATGAGTAGATTTATTTTTTTACTAATACTTTAACATCTGTTTCCTTAGTTTACACAATAAACCATATAGAAAGAAATCAACATTCCAGAAAAACCATACCATCAAATTCTTGCGAAGAAGACAAACGCAACAATTCCCAGTAGTCGGCACAGTACCCATAGGGCACAGCTTGCGTGTAAACTATTCAGACCTTGTACCCATAACGTCGGGTTCAGATGTAATACAAGCACGAAGAATTGATACATCGAATGACAACTGCTCACCTTTTCTACTGAAATCTCGTTCTCACTTGCATCCACTACAATCCGGCATGTTTTCTTAAGAGTTATTGTCACTGCAAGACATACATTGAATGACAACAGCTCACCTTTTATATTGATCTATCGTTATGACTAGCGTCCGCTTCAATCGGTGTGTCTTCTTAGGAGTTGATGGCGATGCTTTTACCTAAATAATCGAATGACAACTGCTTAACTTTTCTATTGATATATCGTTCTATCAAATCCCCACTGACATTGAGTTCTTGTAACCGTATTACCTAAGTTAGTCGATTTCAGTGTGACGAATCGTTATAGGCCTACGATGACACGTCAGTTATATTGTCATCGTATAGTGACCTGTTTAGTGTCATCTCAAAGTACAACACTATTATGTTTTACATAATATTATACTTTAAGATCAACTTCTGAACCAAAGTATCCGTATTCACTTCGAGAATCGATTACGACCCGATGAATGTGAATTATGTTATTATGAATTGTATTCATAACTAACGTGAGACCTCGCAGAATTCGGAAGATAATCTGCTGCTTCAAGTACCTAGGGTGCGGATTGAACTGGGGGGTGGGGGGAGATTTTTCTTTCTTTGAACTCCTAAATGTAGAACTCATTGCCATCCAACTTGAACAGTTAAGTTTTCCCAGTTTTAAGGAAAAAGTAAAGGATTTTCTTTATTTAGCAGAATATCAGTAGACCTATAACACACTATACACACTCTGTGACTTTCCGATTTTATTTTATGGATATATTTTTATTATTAGATTTATTTATGTATATTTTATTGATATTATATCATTTAACATGAGTCGTCTTGAAAAATAGATCTTGTACTATTAAGAATGCTTGAAATAAAGACCTTATTTATTTTTAATATTGTTAGTTACGTTTTATTATTTATTTGATTTTAAGACTAGAGCATCACTAGTCTTATTCTAACGGTATCAAAAAAGTAGAATTTGGCTTAAGTAAAAGTTTTGGGGATTGAAATGGTGGCACGAAAGATGCGTACAGCGAAATATGTGTACAGAAGGAAATAGTGGTATTTGACGAGGGTAAGTATTCTCCCCGGTGGCATGAAAGATGCGTACAGCGAAATTAGGTTAGGTTAGGTTAGTTTAGGTTAGGATCTCCAATCCTAAGAAACTAGGCGACATTCATATTTATTTTAGAGGTAAACGCATTTATATAATTCAATTGTTGTAAAAGATCCATTTGCCCTAAAAGTTGTACGCATTTTTCGCCTATCAAATTGTTGTGACGTCATAGGTTACCCTCGTCATCTGTCAAAACTTGATCCTGTACGCATATTTCGCAAGATTCCTGGTGTACGCATTTTTCGTGTATTCATTGAAATTACGAAGCAAATGATAAATTACTTTTGTAATTATAAATCTTACTGGCATCCAAGTTAAAAAACCTAACCAGATATTTTCAGAATTTTCAGAGATTTATACACAATATATTTAATAAAATAAATTCATTATAAATTAATTAACTGTCCCTTATTTTAAATATGAATAATAATCTGTCGAAATCTCTTATCGATCATCGCTAAACGAAATATACTCGTTTCGTGCTGTAGCCAGTGTATTAAATAACTCTTTAATGAATACATTTTTATTGCCTCAGATAAGTAACCATAGAATTCTACTTGCTGCCTCAGACTTTATACATTTAATCGAAATAATAATAATGAGTTCTCATATTGTGATTTGGTTCATATTAACCTAAATTACTGTATGTTCAGTGTAGTATGTAGATACTACAATCACAGCCCTCCCACTATCATATCACTATTGACAAGAGGCAAAATGTCACAGCAGTATCACTTCAGAGGAGATTGCAGGAAAACACGAGCTGGCTAAAATATAGCTATGGACAGTTTGTTTTGATAAGGCTATTAATTTCAAACATTTATGTACTTGAATATGGCATTTAATAGAATTGGATAATATATTTTAAACTAAATATACTATAAAATATGTTATAATTTGTTGTCTAATAATAACAATTATTTAGGTTAGATGTAATAAATTAAAAAAAGGAAAATTAAATAAATAATTTATTTAACTAAACTGGTATATCTAAAAAAAATGTCTAATCAAGAGACGAGTTTATTTCAAAGAAACAAAAAATACATTTATATTTCAATTTGGAGATTGTCTAGGTTATATACATTTTCTGACAACATGCTCAGCTTACAGATAAAGGTACAAAACTTTGCACATTGCTGCTGGACATAAAAAGCTATTTTACCATGTATTCAGTGATCCACTAACATCATAAAGGGCGGTCCACTAGGAGTCGGAAGAAAATCTTAAATGTAAACATAGGTCGATATACACACCATTTTAAAAGTCTTAGCTGGTAGAACATCATACTGCAAATTAGACATCAAAAGATTAATCCTGAACAAAATGGCGGCGCTCGAAAGTTTCAATACTGATCTTATGTGCAAGATTTTAAACCACCACCATTTTGTGACGGATAAAGCTTTTGAGGTGGGGTTTGTGGCACTCTTCTATGCTTGACCAGCCCTTTAAAATGATGTGCATATCAACCCATGCTTACATTAAAACTTTTCTAATGATTCCTCATGGACCGTTCCCATAGAAGAATATC
>JAQJVL010001386.1:0-15000 GCA_035578905.1 Stictocephala bisonia | reverse complement strand
ATTTGCTATAACTAAAGCCTTTACAAGACGACGTCCATTAAAATGTTTCAATGTCAAATTTCATGAAAACAGATATGAATACAAAAAATGTTGTCGGAAGGTAGAAAGTGTATAATTTAAAGACAAATCCAAGGATACCATGTTTGATAAAATCAAATGATAAATAGCTGAGTAACCAATTTTGTAAACAAATAATTATGGTACAAAACAAATCGTATGGTGTTTATTGTTATTTTATCAATCAAGGTATCGTTGGACTTGTCTTTAAATTCTAGGTTTTTTACCTTCAGACAACAAGTTGTATTCGTACATGTTTTCATGAAATTTGACATTAAAACTTTTAATGGACGCCATCTTGTAACGGTTTTAGTTACAGCAAAGAAAATTTAAATATTCTTTTTACCTACTACGATACATATAAAGCCTAAATTTGAAGTTTCTAACTCAAATAGATCTTGAATTATAAAAACATTTGTAAAAAACACATACAGACCGATAGACAGAAATCTAGACATTTAAAGACCTATGGTTGTGAAGTGTTTTTTGTTTGTCTTGACCCAAGGAACATACCTACAACTTATTTAAATAGAGTTCACTAACACCCTGTATAAAAGGATTTAAAATGTAAGAATTTAAAGCTGTTATATCTATATTTGGCGCAAAATAAGATTTCAAGTTTATTTACAGTCCAATATATCAATGATATTACTTAGTGTAGGTCATTGTAATTGTTGACTCACAAGTCATTGTGCTATAATGGTACCGTGATAATTACACACAGCCAATCAACCGTTATGATACATTGACAACACATCAATGGAACAGCTGATATAACAATGCTTTCCACTATACCTCTTATTGGTTTAATTCTATCTTAGTTATTGTTCCAACACTGGGAAAATTCTTATTTCTGTCCCAGAGGCTCCTAGAAGTCCCGTGTTATCGACTTATAGCAGAAAAAACAATATTGAACCTTTATCGACTTCTGACAGAAAGGTATCAAAGAACAGGTATTTATCTCCTAAATCACATTATACCATTATATTTTGGAAGAGACACATTTAAGGGCTATGCCCTTCCCCCCCAATAAAAAATGCGCTTAAAAACCCAAAATTGGCTAATGTTAAACTAACACAGCCAAGTGGGATATCAAATTAAAGGTATTTGTCTCTTAATTACTAATATATCGTCAGATTTTAGAAAAGATTATGTTTATGGGCTCCACTGCCTCTTAAATAAAAATTCATGGCCATACTGTTTAAGAATCCTGGCGAGGCTGAAGACCGATCTTCCTCACGAGGCGACATGCCAATTTCCACAAATGAGACTGTAGCAGAGTGCCTTGGTGAGGCCGCAGGCCGAACTTTCTCCCGCGAGGCTGTAGGTCGAGTCCACAAAGGGTCTAAAGGTAAACGTGGAGGACCTCCGAAACATAATTTATTAATAACCTACAAGGTAGAGCAACAGCAAATGATCCTCAGGATCCTCTGGGAGATATAGATGCAAAATACCTCTTCAGTTTGCAAAAATTCAACTGAGCGAAGTTCGGTCTCTCGGTACTTCAAGTAAAGTGTGTGAGAAACTGAAGTTAACACTACGAATTCCAAACTGATGAAAAAATATTCTTGGGCCATTATTCTTCATTATTTAAATCAAAAAGTTAACTATTGTAACTTCAGAATGAAAATTATTATTATTCGCAGATGATACTACATTTTACAGTTCTCATTTCGATAACTCAAAATCAAAAATGAGTTCATATATTCAAATTTATTAAGTTCTTTTATGGTACGATGATAATGGATTACTAATAATTAAAAAAAACTCAATTGATCTCAATTAGAGAAAACCTAATAATGTTAAAAATTAATTAATGATTGTTAATGATGATATTATAAATACTCGTGATACAACGACATTCCTTGTCATAACTTCTTATCTGTAATGGATGCCTTATATTAAATATATAAGCAGTAAAATAATTCTGGTATATTTGTCACTAAAATACTCTCTAAATGTTTTATTATGGACGCAATAAAAATGATATATTACTCAAATATACATTCACATTTAACATATGCAATTATATTTTAGGGCATTAGTCATGGAGCAAAAAAAGTATCCTTACTCTAAACAAAGAGTAATTTAAACAATATGCAAAATTCCACGAATTAAATCATGAAGAGATTACTTTAAATACAAATTTCAAGTCAAATATACGGGTGTCTTATATGCCCCCTCCCCCCAATTAACTTTCTTATGAATACAGATAAAGTGATATTTCGGGGCATGTTTATATCACATGCCCCGAAACTAAGGAGTTTTTTTATGCATGCACATTTTTTACACCCCTTCCCAAAAGGGGGTAGTTTGGGGTTAAGTCAAACTTTGTAAATGATTAAATGATACATCATTTCATCAAATCAAATGATACATAATTTTCAAGGTAATATTAAAATAAGAAGAATGGCACCAACTAGAGGTCTCTAACATTAAGCTATAACATATGGTGGTCGATTAGGCCCTAATGTTAAAATTGTTAAAAATACTCGCAATTTATGTTACATTTAAAATTGTTGTAAGGCAGAAAACACATTCCCCCAACAATTAATTTTGAGAACTGATGACACCAAATCGTAAAAGAAATTACTACGAGAATCAACAAACACCACAAACCACAAATAACATAGCATTTTTTTGGTTTTGGTTTGTCTGACCAAAGTCCAGTAGGGCAACCTGGGAATACCAATGGCTAGTTATCTTTCAGGTCACTAGTTAGTATGTGAAACACATTCATTTCAGTTAATGTGTTACATTTCTTTTTATTCGTATTTAATAAAAATGGTTCCGTCAAACGAAGATAAATTAGAGATGATATCGTTTTATGTGGAAGCTAGGAGAAATGTTAATGAAGCAGATTGTTTAATCAATGATTTATTTACCAGTAGACAGAGCAAACATTAGACGTTTAGTAAAGCCACCGATGTGGACAGTGTAAGAGAAATCTGGGGTGACGTGTTGGCTGGTAGTCAGTCTTAGTATGTTAATTAGATAATAGAATTGAGTATCACGTTTGTCAAACAGCTGAAAATCAGAACAATACTACGTGGTTCGAATTCCCGGTAAAACTGTAGATCCCTTAGTTGCCCTGACTATTGGGCTATTAATAAATGGTCCTTTCTGAGCTGGTAACCTGTAAATCGCGCCCTCTGTAAATCGCGCCCTGTGAAAATCGCGCCCCATGCGTCGTCACGTTAACCCTCGTCAACGTCAATTAGCACAATATTAACCCTTCGCACTTTATCCATTCATAGGTTAGGTTAGGTTAGGTTAGGTTTTGGTTAGGTTAGGTTAGGTTAAAAGACTAAAGAGAAAGCTACCAGGGATAAACCGGGAGGAATTCCCCTTATGAAACGGCTGTCAAGTGACGCTCGCGGCCCGTGACTCAGAGGTTCGGGTAGACAGGGCGCGATTTACCCAGATTTTTGATGGGGCGCGATTTACACAGGGCGCGATTTTCATGCATTCTTCTGAGCTAAGTCGAACTCAGTTAGTAACAAGACTTCTCAGATTATTCCACTCATTATAAACTGATGTAATCATTTATATTTGCCCAAGCTGTGTCGGAATATCAAATCTGAATGATATGGAAAACCAAATACAGTATGACCGTGTATAATTTAATAGAAATTATTCTATATTCTTATTTATTTATACTTTTGTCCTGTTAAGCTAAACAAAATTGCATAAGCAGAAATCAGTTGTCAAAGCAGTATATTGTGTACACTTCCAAATGAATCATGTAAAATCCACATATTTAAAACCATACCTGTAACCAAACAGGTCCGACCTCACACACAATCATTCTTAAATAAAAACAATGCTTAGTATAATCGTATCGTAGCGATACATTTCATAAGTTTTACAACGCTAAGGAGGAGCTAATTTTACGACCTCCAGAAGCCGAAAGAACATTTAAGAAAATTGATAAAACTTTTTTCTCTTGACAAATTTAGAATTCTGAAATATATGAAACTGATACAAAACATTCCTGATAACCAAGTATTAAAATTTATGTGTAATACACTAACGGATTTTTGAGTAATGAAAGTGTAAAGTTGATTCACAGTGAAAAGTAGTTGGAATTCCGGTCCTTTTTTTGTTCCAACTAGGATAAATATTACTATTGTAACATTTTATAAATAATATTATAACGTACACTTAAACAAGGAAAACGATAGGTTTTTATTTGATGTATCACAGGCCTCTAGTTTCTTAGTAAACACCTTCAAACACATAATATCTGTACACCGACAATAATAGTGTACTGTGGCTAGTCCTAGTTACACTCCTGTGTTTCCACAAGCATTACAATATCGCAGGGGTTTCTACTAAATCTAGCCAGTAAAACTTTTAATATCAAGAAAGATTTCCCTATGAAATTTATTTCAAATTTTTTTCATACCACTGAACAATTCTGAAACTGTGTGTTTTTAGGTTCTTCAGTTTAAAAAGTCTTTGATAGTTATTTTAATTTTTGTAAATTTTTAAACGTCACAGAGCCTAAAATGAAAAATATTCTACGTTAACATTTTATAATAGAAGGTCTATGCTTTGATCAATATAAAAATTATCAAACACTTTTGAGATGGTAAAAATAAAAAATAAATACCATCAAATTGCAGGAAAAATAAGATGAATTTGTATGTTGTTGTACCTTTTGGTTATCGTACAGTCGACGTCCAAAATCAAATATCTATACTTTTTGATCCGTCAGTAAACTGTTCAAGATCAAGTTTGAAATACATTTTCACTTACAGCACAGATAAAAGGCATGTTTACTTTATCTGAATAATCCACAGTCTAGAATCAAGGAAATGTTTCTTTGCGTTCTTAACTGACATAACGTTTCTAAAAGCTGCTAACAGATAACAGCACACACTCTAAAATCTAAATAACAGGTATATAATATTACAGTATTAGGCTTATATTTTGACAATTATTTTTGAAATTATAATCAACTTGTTGTTTCATTGTATAAAACTATAAAACAACGTGAGGAATATATGTTTATTAAATAAAAGTAATTTTAGGATTTATTAGCAAATTAATTTGCTAGTTAATTTTGTAACTCTCAATCACGTAAGGTACAATATCAATTCATATATTGTTGTCGAGGAAAAAACCCACCCGCCACCCACCCTCCCATACACGCACAGTGGAATTGGCACATCCACCCACCCATACAAGTACAGTGATATTGACTCACCCACCCTCCCATACAAGTACAGTGTTATTGTCCCACCCATCTTCCCATGCAAGTACAGTGATATTGACTCACCCACTTTCCCGTAAAAGTACATTGTTACTAACCCACCCACCTTCCTATACACGTACAGTGATATTGACCCATCCACTCATCATACTTGCAGGGGTATTCACCCACCCACTCACCCATAGAGTACAATCATTTGTCTATAAAATATCGTATACAATTTTATCTATATACACTTCCAGGATTTCTCCAGTTAATGCTAGATCTGGACAAGTATTACTAATTAATATTAATGAATTATAAAGTTAAAACTTTAATTTTAGCTCAGCTAAGACAATTATAATCTGATACAATAAATTATTTCGATTTATTGCACATCATCGATCGTGTGAAGTCTTTTTGCTATTGCAATAATCATTTCAAAATGAAACTTTTAAACGCCATGTTAACAAGTTTTAAGCTTTATAAAACATATAAATTACAATGTATTGCAATTTAAAAGTTGAACTTATAATTAGTAAAATGAAAACTAGTTATAGAAATTGGTCGGTAGCGCAGGTGGTTCAATCCCAGCTTCATAAGCTAAAGGTTGTTAGTTCGATCCCAATCAGAGTCATAACACATTTTGAGAAGGATCAGCTGATAACCACCGGCTGTTCATTTCTCATTGGGCTATTAATTAATGACACTTTCTAAGGAAAAGTCGGCCTTAGTTTGTAACAATGACTACATTCGCTCATCTACACTCATCACACTCATTCGAAATCCATATTTGCCCATATCTTGACGATCGGCGTCTTATGAAAAATAAATAAATAAAAAACAACAGTAACAACGTTTTTACTTTAATTATTATACATTAGATAGTAACATTTTAATTTTTTTCTAACTGAATGCATTAATTTATGTGTTATGTAAAAGATTATCATTACAAAATTTACTGGCAATCACAGTCGAAAAATCAAGGAACACACACAGAAAGTAAATAGCGTTATTTTATAATGTTATATTTACACAGTTTTAGTCTCATTTCGATTTACACATTTTTAGTGCCATTTCGATATATTCAGTAACAATATTTCGGGCTAAATCTACTATAGTCGATTTTGAAACATCCGAATTTTTTAAATTTTGATGAGGCACATTATTCTAAAACCAATGGGAAATAAATATCATGGTGTCTTATTTTTACAAATTCACTTACGCCTTCATTTAAGAGATACGAATTATACTCAGTGAGTTCTAGATTTTGCGTCCTCCTTCACAGTGGGGAATTCTATTGGAAATTTATTTACTATAATGTAATTTATTTATAATCAACGCTAATGTACTCGAAAGGTATTTGTATTTTAAGAAACGTATTCATAACTGTATTTGAAATCTATTTGTATTTTATAAGGAGCGTGTATATTCCAATTTACATAAAGCGATCACAAGGTGAAACTCATAGAACCAAACTATTTTAATTTTAATAGACCTAATGAGTGACATTGAGTTGATCATTTGAATTATATTTTAAGGCAATTTAAATTGAAATTATATCATTAGCAGGAAAATATGTATGTTACTGCTAGAGAGTATGGAAGATTAAATTTATAGTTTTTACATTTAGGTAAATATTTTCTTAAAACGATTTAAAAATATTTATTTTGAAATTTCAGTTTCAACGTTCAGTAATAATATTCTGTTTTCTAATATTCAAAATGTATTTTATTCAGAAAGAGCGTTCTGGACGAATTTTTAAAAACAGTATTTATTGTATTAACATTTACGTTAACATTTATTGTAAACGTCAAATTAAACATGTATAAATAGATACCTACACATTCTTCTTACAATGTCATGTATTGAAGGTCATCATTAATGTAAGTGTTTGGACAGTTGGGTGGGTCGTTAATACTGTACGTGTATGGGTGGGTGGAAAGCTATGAATCTGAATCAAATTACTTTATTTTGACAGTACAACCACAATAGCGTACAACCACAATAAGTACAATAGCGTCATTAATCTAAACAGAACATTCTTACAAAATACAACTAAATAGTATCTATTTAATCTGTTAAGAAGACCTTAACCCTGTAATAACATTTACTTAACAGAAGACCTTTCACCGCCTTCCCAAAGCCAACAACATCATCAACATTCTCCTTAACAGAGGCAGGTAGAGCATTAAACAACTTTACAGCATTGTAATTAGTATGTCTCTTAAAAAATGAAGTTCTATGCTGTGGAATGTCAATAGAATGATTTCTAAAATTGTAACGAGCATTGTTTTGTGGACGTTGTGGATGAAGTTTAATACAGTAAAAGTTCAGGGTATTAAGGATGTATATTGAGGGAAATGTTAAAACCTTGTTATCGAAGAAAAGTGTCCTACAAGAAAATCTATGGTGTTTTTTGAAAACAGTTCTTAATGCTCGCTTTTGTAATTTAAAAACAAAATTAGTTCTGACCGACTCGTGACCCCAGATTGTAACAGCATATGTCAGAAAAGGATGAATAATACCATAATAAGCTGAAAGTAAGACGTCACTCTCAAAAAATTTAGAAAGAGTTTTTAAAAGAAAAATACCAGTTGAAAGCTTTTTGCAGACCGAATCAATATGAGATTGGAATTTTAAGTTACTATCAATTAGGACACCCAAGAACTTTACCACTGTGCTGGGTATTACAGCTTCGTCTGCAATATAATAAGAAATATGAGATTACATAAGTGTATAGGCCAGTGAGAGGGTCCTCTATACTGCATCAGTAGGATGGGTGGAAGGGACATGACTACTGTACTTGTATAGGTGAGTGAAAGGGTAATCAGTACTGCATATGTATGGTTGGGTTTGAGGATCATGACTTCTGTACGTGTATAGGCGAGTGGGAGGGTCCTCAATGCTGTATGAGTAGGATGGGTGGGAGGGCCATGACTACTGTACGTCTATAGGTGAGTGAAAAGGGTCATACCCTATATCCTACGTCAGTATGGTTGGGTTTGAGGGTCGTGACAAGTGTACGTGAGTATCTGGGTGGGATGGCCATCAATACTGTATGTGTATTGGTGGGTGGGAGGGTTGTGATTACTGTACTGGTATAGGTGGGTGAAAGGGTCATCAATACTGCATATGTATGGTTGGGTTTGATGGTCGTGACTACTGTACGGGTATGGATGGGTGGGTGGGAGAGTCTTCACTACTGTACATGGGCACACACACCTACACAACGTAAATATTATGTTTCTATCATGAGTAATTCATCTAAATAATTTAGTCATATTCAATAGGAATAAAGAAATGTAGTAGTTTTGTTTTTATTTCCACCACAAATTTTAACAAGTCACAATAATCAGCGTCTTCACATGGCGTGTCTGGAATCGTCAGGAGTAACCGCCTTCAACAACAGAACGTAGGATATTGACTGCTGCAAACACTGAAAACAACAACAATTAACGAGTTATAATTTAGTTGTAAACTTTAAAATAACCCCTAACACAAAAGGGTTAAAAATAGGTATTGTTTATACATTTGACACTTTAAAAGGCATACAATTTTACTAACGGAGAATATCTCTTCCAAATTTTAAAATAACAGTACCTAGACCTTAAAACTGTAACATTTAGAAAAATATAATAAAACGCATGCTATAATAAGAAATATTAGAAACAGAAAAATAAGTTGACAAATTACAACATGAAACTTACGATTTCTAACCAAAATTTACTAAGCTAAGTTTAACAAGTTTTACTATAAAAGTTTTGCTATTAATCATTATTAAATATTTTTTTTAAAATGTAACCTTTATTTTGCATTCATTATTAATTCCTGATAACCTAATATTATCAGTATGGTTGTATAATATAAGGCCGAATTTGGTTTTGAAGAGGAAATGTAACTCTGTAACTAACCTCTAAGAAAGTGGCGCTACAGAGTAAAACGGAACAGAGGTCGCTTTCCAATGGCCACATCGAATTACTCAGTGGAATTTATAAATTGATTACAACTAAAGTACATATTTATACTTTTGTAATAATAATTAATACATTTATCATTGATAATTTAGGAGAATACGTGAGGGACTGACAAGGTGCTGACCCTGCCATCGCGTGGAAAACAGGAGAAATAACTAACGACACACATTTAACGCACTATTTAATGCGACTTCTGTATCTTTCTTCTTTGTGGTAGCACTAAAGTGAACTAAATGTAACAAGAAAAAGCCGAAAACTCTTAAACAAACCAAATGCCAATGTCAACTTTGATAAGTTAAAATAATTTTAACTCATTAAGCTAGTTTTTACTAACTCAACAACTGAAGGTGGCCAGAGTTAGTTTTGGCAGTTTTGGAAAATGGATAGCTCAAATAATTTTAGTATATTATGAATATGCCTAAAGTATTATAGTCAGATGGTTAAAATATGCTTTTCTATTTCAACTTGACGGTTCATAGTGTAGTAAGTTGTAGTGAAAGCTGTAGATTTTTGAATGTCCAATCTAGTAGACCATAAATTAATACGAGTATTTTAATTTAAAATCGAATGTCATTTTAAGTTTCACATATTCCACTGTTCTAAAGTAATAAAATATTTGTTAAAAAAATCAACGTATGGTTTAACAGAACAGGTTCTCTTCTTTTTAAGTCACTTCAAATGTTGAAATACGATTTTTATTACCGACCGAAACCTTGAAATAGAAATCCATGTTTTTAGAATTTGTTTGAAGATAAGTGGTTCCCTTAAGAATTTCTAATGAGAAAATAACCATAATAGGTCATATGAATTTCAGATTAATTTTGTCTCTTTTATTAGCAATTCTTTAATCCAAACTGTAACTAATCTTTTAAATTAAACTTATTGATTTACCCAAATTTAAAATCACGACGCTATTATAAACTTGTAAACCGAGTTTATTTTTTTAAGTTTATCTCAAAGTGAACGCTAGATGAGTTCTATTTTGTTAAATTATCAGCTAAAAAATGTAACTTACCGTCAAAAATGTAGCGAACGTCGCGGGAAACAAACCGAAAGCGGTAAGCCTTACTGGAGCTTTGTACACTTCCATTAAAATTTTAAAACTAGTCCGGGAACTTACAGACCAGCGATACCAAGGCCAGAAATACACAGACTGACGCAACTGTTCATACTGAAACAAAAACACAGACAAGTTTTATGAAAATAGGAAGAAGTATACATACTGTTTCAGAATCATGATCGTAAGCTATCATAAACATAAAAAAAAAAAAAATAATAGGTTGATTATCAGTAAAACTTTAAATGAAGTCAAACCAATAAAATTCAGCAAGTTTTAATTTATCTGGTAACTAAGTTGATATAGCGTAGATTTTCTTCTTGTAAGTCACCTCAACAAAGTGTAAAGACTTAATGTTGCAAAGTCTTACGACTCCTCGAGCCCAAGAAGGTTTGTACCTTCTTATATATACTTATATATACACACTTTTATATATACTTAATAAATAATTATATATGTATATAGTTTACATACAACCTTATCCTGCCTATACATTCTTAGAATCATCACAACTCTGTTAGCCTTAAAAACTCGTCTTAAAGGCTTTTTTGAACCTACCACGAATTTTATGATGTGGAGGCTATTTTGGCGAGCAGCTAAGATACTGGAAAAACGCAAAGAAAAACTTAAAAATTTTCATACCACATTGGTAACTTGTTGGCCACTCCAGCAATACACGAAAATCAAATAGTAGGAGGCGAACAAAATTGGAGCTGACTTCATTGATACTTTCGCTAGGTTATTTGTCTGAAAGAAAAAGAAATATATGATTTACAATCTTGGAACAGCGTACGTTCTTGTATACACACACAGGAAAAACTTAATCTAAAGGCGTAATAATAATCTCAGTAATTTTTACCATTTCATCAATTTACGATTTAGAGAGTTAAAATATATCGAGAATTCTCTCGATTAATATTTTCGAATTAATTTATCTTTGACAAGGCATAAAGAACACAAAGAAAGGATTACATTTAAAGAATAAAAACATTATTTTCCGTTAATTCACTGCCACTACATTGCCGTTACTTCACTACCACTACTTTTTTTGGCAATTATATTTAGGTGGCTACAAAAGTTGATCAAAAACTGGTAAATCCAATTATTGACTTACCACCGTATGCGCTATCCGTGTGTAAGTTCTTGGAAAGTGAGAAGATAAGACCAGTGACATCGGATTCCTAGCGGATAAGGAATACCACAGTGGACGTAAAACCGATTGGGGAACAGTTTTTAGAGCTTAACAAGCGGGAACAGTTTTAATAGAATATTAACAAGCGGTAGTGAATTAACGGAAAAGATCCATTTATTTCCAAACTGTTTAAATTATACTTGGTAATTAAACTTAGTAATCATAGAAACTACTAAAATAAAGAGTGATTTTATTTTGTATACACAATGAGTGGTAACATAAAAAGAACGTTAAATGAATGGTGTCAATAAACCTAGCTCGTTTACCATTTTAGTTCACCAACTGGTATTTAGGGAATTTTTTCCCAGTAATTTGATTTATTTTTGCTTAACAATTCATGCAATTCAGCAATTAAGAATGCTGTAAGACGTGGTAACGGGCATGAATTACACTTGAGCACGCACTGATGCCCGTTGATTTATCGAGTGATATAAAAACTAAATTCGTATCATATTTTTCATACCGCTATTTATAAGGTTATGTGATTAGCTGATCCTGAGATTGCAAGGGTTTACAATAATTACAAGAACATTTTTTGAACAAAGTACAAATTTCATAAACTACGTATACTATAAAAAAACTATCTTCTTAAAACGTAGTTAAAATGTCAATGTTCTAAGCTTAATTGTTTCTCTTAAACACAATTTTAAAATGGAACCTTTTTTCAAGAGAACCGTAGTTTTTTTGCCTTCGAACCACAATAAAAAATATTTATTACTAATATAAAAATGTTTGACTTTTAGTGTGAGACGCAAAATGAAATAAGCTAAACATTGTTGTATAATTTTTGTAGATCGAATTAATAATGGATCAAACCCGAGTATATCGCATTTGGAAATCGACAGTAAGTTTTTAACCGATGGTAAAATTTTTAGTTACTCCGACCTCCTCCTCTTCCTTCTTAACCTTACTCTGCCCATTACTCATAGACTATTGATCTGTGTGGGGAACCTATTCAGACAGAGTAAGGGGGTGAACCAGTACCAGTAGAAGGTGAATATTACTGAAAATATTTCCAGTCTAGGCTGGATTAGAACATAGCTCAAAGGTCTGACGCCTTAGACCGCTCGGTCACTGGCTCGCCCAACTGAACAGTCGACTTTATAATAGTTAATGACTACACTCGTTCATCTACATTCATCACACTCATTCGCCCCTCATATTCGCCCATATCTTTACGATCGGCGTCTTAATAATGAATAATAATAATGAAACTTGAGGTGTCGAGTAGTAGTTTTCTAGTTATTCATGAAGAAGACAAGGCCAGCACTGTTGTCAGTCCTTCTCTTATTCCTTTCCAAACATCGGAGGATAAACGTAGTAATAACTTAAAACAAATTTATAAAGTGATTTAGTTATAAAACAAATTAATTATCAAACAAATTAATAATAAAACAAATCTATCAGTGGTAGGCCTAACTGCCATTGAGGAGTTTACTGCAGCCATAAGAGAGCGAACTCTGTTTTTTTTTCTCTGTGGTATAGTCTGTTTGCTATGTCCAGTTATATTACTAGATTACAACTGTTTAAACTTCATACAGTACGTAAGAAATAATGTACTAACATGGTATAAGTGGAATGTCAACAGACAGGAGTGATTGACTAGGAGCAATGTTTGCATGAGAAATACGAGGTTGTGAATACGGGAAACTCCCTTCCAAACTCTGGAAAAAAAATTATATACTTTAGTTAATTTGTTTTACAAAGTTTATAACTAAGGTGTTTAGTAATAATTATAATTCGAGTATGTATGTATATATATTAGCTAGATACCACTGACTGATTGATCATGATTTCTTAAAAACCACAAAACCTAGGAATGTGAAACTTGGCCAAATTATTCTTGGATTTAAACAATTCTTCTCAGTTCTGAAATGGCACCCGTTTTAGTGCGGAAATCTAGGAATGCCAAAAACAGTGTTTTTTCTATTTAGTATGGAGCTGCTAAACAAAGTGTCCTGTTAAAAAATACAATCGTTTTCAGTAACAACTTTGTTCTTATGCCTTTTTTCTCTCTTACCTACTTCATCCTTAGGTAGAGCTAGATTTTTAATTTATACGTGTGACTCAAAATGGCTGCTTAATGCACACTGAAACGTAACCCATTTGATTCATTGATAAAAACTGTTATGTATTATAGAAAAACATAATTTTTCATGGAAAAAAACCTGTAGAATTAAAGGTCTTTAGTAGTAGAACATAAACCCACAAATCCGACCTCAAAATGTTCACTCTTATAAAATGGCGCTGGTTAAAACTTAAAAAGTTTATTTTAGCTCGTGTTCTAGACGGTTTAATAATATTTTCTTAGATAAAGGTGGGAAATTTAACTTTGTAAATGCGTACTGGACTTCCAATGGAGGATGGTCCACAAATAAAAACAATATTAAACGTGACCATAGGTCAAGATGTACATCATTTTAAAGGGCTTGTCTAGCACGGATTAATGAACACAACCAGCACTTAAAACGACTGATCCAATAAAAAATGGCAGATATTCTTAGCTGCAGTAAGACAATGTATTAGTGGCCACAATGTAAGTGCATAAATAAGTCACATAGAAAATACTGCTGTATACATTATGCCTGTCGTATAAATGTACATTAGGGAATTAGTCATGAACAAGGGTAAGCAATAATTTAAACATTTACTATAAAAATCAGATAAGTAAGCGTTAATTTTTTCCATTAAAATCTTTGAACATTTTTACTGGGTCAAACTTGTTAAGTGCTGTTTTTGGTATTCATCTGTGCTAGGCAACCCCTTTAAAACTATGACTTATTTTTACGTTTAGTATTTTTTAAAAACTCCTTTTGGACCATCATTCATTGGAAGTGAACAGTCACTAACTTTCCTAAAAAATATGTTATAACTCCAGTAGGCATTAACAAAGTTTAAATTTCTCAACTTGAGCTAAAAACAGTATTAAAAACCATCTAGACCAGGATCCTCATTATAACTTTTTCAAACTTTAAACCAGCATTAAGCAGAAAACCTTTTGGTTTATGTTTTACTATTAAGACCTTTAATGTTATATATTACTCGACCTATGCTATAATTTAAGATTTTCTTTTGACTCTTTGCTGGCCACTTTTTTTTCTTTTGACTCTTTTTCTTTGATTTTTATATGGCAGAAAAATTGTAGTTACTTAAAAAAAAAAATAGATTAAGTTTTATTGTATTATCTGCAGTCGTTCAGGTAGTAATAAGCCGTTCCAGGACGTTTCTTCCACACTGTATACCCACTTGCAAAATGTATAAACTAATATAGTTGTAACAGGGACCTAAGCGGTATAGTTTAGTACAATTAATTGTGTTTCTGAACTGTCCAATGATGAAAGAAGAGAATTCGCTCATCAGAAAAAAAATATAGGGATGATTGGCATAATCTGTGGGCCAAAAAAAGCAAAGCAAAGGCTACTATCTTAACAGAAACCTACCTTTGTATGACAATGTCGTGTTCAACAAATCTACTTATTACATATTGCATTGTGTTGCTTTCTTCAGAGCAGAGCTTTTC
>JAQJVL010001385.1:68656-199612 GCA_035578905.1 Stictocephala bisonia | reverse complement strand
TTTGGGTAAATCACGGTGGACCATTATCTCAGAACGTGTATGCGTGAGCAGATACGATTTAGAATACACATACGTCTATGTGTGGGGAAGAGAATTGAAACATAAAGTAATAATGTAATAATACATTTAACAGTTATACAGGGTGGCGCACGAAATGATCCAACATTTAGTTTTGTTAAAAAAATCTATTGTGAATGTGATACAGTAAAGTTTGATATAAATTGTCCACTGCATACCTGGACATTAGTTTGAGGCCATTACATGTTCAATGTGGCCACCTTCTTGTCTGACAACTGCTTCAACACGAATGCCTATGTTATTGATGACTCAGCGACACATATCGTCGGTTATTTCGTTACATGCCTCAATGATTAGCACTCTAAGATCTATCAGTGTGTTAGGATGGTTAGGGAAGATCTTCTTCTTGAGAAATCCCCAAAGAAAATAATCGCACGGAGAGAGAGAGAGAGAGAGAGAGAGAGAGAGAGAGTGAAATGGCTTCCACTATTGCTGGGTAGGTGGCAATAGTGGAAGCCATTTCAGTATCTCTCTCTCTCTCTCTCTCTATACTCACCTGAAGAAAATGCCAGTGGTGTTGAAAATTTGTGAGATTGTGTTTATTTTGTGTTTGTGACTACCACTCTGATATTAGTGAACTTGTCTATTAAGGTAAGTTTGCTGATGTCCTATCTCTCTAATATACTAAATCCTGGCCTAGTGCCCTTTAACCTAACCTAAAAGAATACCTAAAAAACACCACTGGACCCAAATCCCAACCATAAATGTATAGCACCTTACATTTATGGTTGGGCCGGTGGGTCAGTGCTACTGCACATGTATGGTTGGCAGGTGGGTCAATGCCACTGTACGTGTATGGGAGGACGGGTGGGTCAATGTCACCGTACATGTATGTGGGTGGGTGGGTCAATACCAACGTACAAGTATGTCTGGTGAGTGAGTGGTCTTATGACTTTACCTTCATGGCTAAATTTATAAGAAAAGTCTCCAATACAAAGTTTATTTTTATTGTATTAGTTTTCCATTTTTAAAAATATTTGGACAAGCCAATTGCCATTTAGAGATATACTTTTTAAATATGTGCAATTTTTTTTTACTTTATCACACTTTATCAATACCACTGTACATGTATGGGTAGAAGGATGGGTCATTACCACTGTACGTGTATGGATTGGGGGATGGGTCATTACAACTATACGTGTATGGGAGGGCAGGTGGGTCAATACCACTGTACGTGTATGGGTAGGAGGATGTGTCAGTACCACTGTACATGTATGTTTGGAGGATGTGTCATTACCACTGTACGTGTATGGATAGAAGGATGGGTCATTACAACTGTAGGGCAGGTGGGTCAATACCACTGTACATGTATGGGTAGGAGGATGTGTCAGTACCACTCTCAAACATTCTCAAACCAACCAAAATGACTACATACGATAACCTCCATAATGTTATGAGGAATGATTTGTAACGCTCATACTGATTTCCAAGATCATGTAAATAAAATATTGTCTCAGGATTTCCTCATTTTTCATTTTCTATGTTATCTTCTTTTTCTTCTGTTAGTTTTTGAGACAGCTCTTTTTGATTCTCTAATTTTTCTTGAGGAGCCTTCACCTGTTAGCATTTTTTCCTTCCTTATCAATATCCCTTCTTTCTCAGACAACTGATAGTTATCTGAAGGCTTCCAAGGCTCAATAGTAGGCTTCTTTTCTTATGTAATAGTAGGGGCTACTAGCTTGCTAAACTCTGCTACATGTTCCAAACTTGTCTTGTGGATCTGCATCAGGTGTTTCATGTCCTCTGCACTTTCTTTCCACAGTCTTTTGACTCTCTCATTATGCTCAGCAATCAGGTCTGCCTTGTTGTGCTTAAGATTATTGATTTTCTCTCTGAAATCCTCCTGCATTTGTTCTAATAACTCATTTTGATTCAAAAGTTTATCTTTCCAAAAATCCATCTCTCTTTTATGTAGTGATTGGAACAATTCAAATCCTATCTTGAAATGGTTTTCCATCAGCTTTATTCTTTGTATTAACTCCTCATTTTTCATACTAACTATTTGTAACTTTTACTCAAGTTCAACAGTTTGCTGTTGGTCCTTTATAAGTGATATTTTTGTCATGGTTTTTGATCAGATATAACAGCAGCCTCTCCAATCATGTGGGCAAGCCATAATCTTTTTCCACAGCAAAACTTGTTGTCTCTCTTTTGACAACTATTCTTTGGCTCTTGCTGACTGGGTTGGCTCAAACACCTCAACCAATCATATTTGAATAATGAAGTGTAAGTCATAGAGGTAGGGCCACAGTAGTACTTTGCCGACCAAGTCCAGGCCTCCGAATACCTCCTAAGGAAGGATTAAAGTGTCCAAACGATTCATCTACTGCTGCATCTAAACTAGTATCCAAGTTTTTCACAGCAGAATTCCTTCTAATATCTACTGTTTCCCATGATCTTCACCAAAGAACTCTTTGAATATTTCACTTTTCTTATCTTTCAAATTTTCAGGTGTTTTACGAAAATTATAGTCACTAGACATTTTCCCTGTTTTAAATTTATTTTGATCATACACCTGTTTAGTATTTACTGAACTATGTTTTTAACTTTCCTTTAAACTTCTAACAGGAGTGATTTCAAGCAGATCCTTCTTTTAATTTCTACTGAGGTTTTCATTTCTTCTGGCAGGTTTCCTGGATGTAAAGTGGCTGTAAGACTTGTCGACTTTAAGCCAGTCCAATTGAGTTAATCTTTTCACTTAAGGTTGTGTGATGTTTCCTTTACTACAAACAACTTTGCTGCTTACTGTTCTAACCACTCAATTTGCACATGTAAATACTCTTTCTGGAACTATAAGCTGTCCAGAAAAAGATCTTAATTTAATAGAAGTCGGTTTCAATTCTATTTTGGTTTTAATTGATTGTTTGAACTGAAAACAGACTCCAAACAAACTTCCTGCTTGTCCCTTGCAAAATTGGACTATACAAAGAACTATGAACTCTCTCCATCTGGTTTGGAATATGTTACGATAGGTGGAAAGGTGACACAATAATCTACCTATCATTAAAGTGTTTTTGATTGAGTAGAGTTCTAGGTTGATTATATATTGTTTTTAACTATGCTAATATGTAATTTTTATAAAAAACAAGCTATGTTGATTGAAAGCTGGCATAACCTTCATATTTTTTCATTCATGGAGGTTTTATACGATTTATACCAATAATTATAGTCTTTTCAATCACTAACAACTTTTGATGTATTAACTTGTCAGCTAGTTTCCTGCTGCACAATATAGTCCACTGACAGATCAGTTCAATGCATTCTTGAAACCTGTTTTATAGCATTTTGCTATTAGGAAATAAGACATAGCTGTTTGTGTGGCCACTAGATAGGGTTGTTCTTATGGTGTTTGGTCGATATCCACACAACGATACCATATCGACATGATTTGACATTTGGGTCTTTCAACGATGAGTCTTTCAATTTAATAAAGCAGTTTCAGTATAAAACTCAATTTTGTATAGTACTTTACAGCATCACAAAAACTTCTCAGCGCTTCCAATTAACAACCTGCTAAACTGCAGACACTATACAGAGCATGGTCTCCATCTAAATAGAATCGGTAAGGAAGAACTGTGTGCAGCACTTATAGACAATATTTCTTTATTTACACTTGCTCTCTATAAAAAAACCGTAAGTAACAACTATCTCAGAAAAAAGACTAAAATAAGGAAACATGAAGAATGTAATATTGGACTACAGTAACAAAGAAGAAGTTGCCTTTGCACACAGCATATCAGGAGACATACTAAATGAAAAACAAATTAGCAGAGGAGTAGCAGTAGCATTCAAAAACTATTTTGGAAAGCCTGGGGGAAAAATATTTTGTAACATATCACTTAACTTATTAAAAGAATAAAAACAGAGCAGTTGTGTATGGATCGGTGACCAAGCCAAATTATTTTTCTAAGCCAACTATAACTGATTATGACATTGCATTTCAACATCTGGCTGAAAACATCCAAACAAGGGGAATATAAGCGCTGATGTGCACACCAATAGGTTTTTAACGTGATGGTGATGATCCAAGCCACTTTGCAAAAAATATTATTTCTTTATATGTCAAAACCAATATATAAAAAGACATTATAGTTACAATGAAAAATCTCAAAAACAACTCAGAAACAGACTAAATGTTGAAGATTTTAAATTAATATTAGTAAAATTAATAAATCATGGATTGCATTGGACAGTCTTACATAGCATACAAGAGGAGCCTACCAATAGAATGGAACAAAAAAACTATACACTCAAGACTAATTCACAAAGCAATAATAGTGAAACATTAATGAAAATGACTTCAAATAAAGACAACCTAATTTGATAATGTAATTACAAATAATATAACAGTAATGTTAGGTGCAAGTTATGATAGTTCAAGTTACTCATTAAATTTATCTTCCAACACACAGTTAAGCTGCCAACTCATAACATAAAAAACAATAACATAAACATATCTAATAATACATTATGTATCTTCCACCAACACATTCAGCATCTAGGCTCATGAATAGAACAGTTGGAAGTAGTACTCGATGAAATAGATCCTCAATTGAGATAGTCTTAACTGAGCATGATGTAAAAGTCAATGCTATTAACAGAATTAACATTAATAATTTCATAATAGATTCCAATTTCTCTAGAGACCGTTCAAACAAAGGTGAAGGTATGATTCAGCTTACTAACCTTAAACTTTTATGTCATTTAAAAGAGTAAAAGCAGTTCAAAAGATGTGCATCTAAGTATAGTATTAATACATTTAAGTTCATTCTTATTGGGATATACAGATCTCATTCTTCTTCCGTAGATATAGATAGACTAAGTAGTAAATTCAGTAAAAAATTTAATAACCTAATTATGTGTGGAGATATAAACATAAATGTGCTTAGGAGTTCCAATGAACACAATATGCTTAAAAATATCTTGAAATCTCACAATATGGCCAATTTTCAAATACGAACGTAAAACAGCAGTGAAACTGCTATTGATAACATTTTCATAAACAAATTTTCCTCAAAAGATGTAACTATTAATGGTGCGATAACACTTTTATCAGACAATGATGGTCCAGTGTTAGAACTAAACTATTCAAAGATCAGTTCTAAAGTAATGAAAGCTATAAATTATGAAGCAAGAGATTTTTCAAAACATACTATGAATTGACTCTTTTACAAAATTATAAGAAAAGGAAACCCGGAATGATGACAGGTTGGTGACATGTACGTGTTGGAGGTGTCAACGCCAGGCGCCGGTCTCGTTGGTCTCACGGTGTTATTTCTATTAAATGACGAGATTGTGTTGGCGACATGTAGGTGTTGGAGGTGTCAACGACAGGCTCCGGCCTCGTCGGTCTCATGGTGTTATTTATATTAAATGGTGAGCTTATTGTGTTGGTGACATGTACGTGTTGGAGGTGTCAACGCCAGGCGCCGGTCTCACGATGTTATTTCTATTAAATGACGAGATTGTGCTGGAGACATGTAGGTGTTGGAGGTGTCAAGGACAGGCTCCGGCCTCGTAGGTCTCATGGTGTTATTTATATTAAATGGTGAGCTTATGGTTTTGGTGACATGTAGGTGTTGGAGGTGGCAACGCCAGTTAAACACTACAAATATTTTAATTCCCACCAAAAAAAATAAATTTGTACCTTCCTACATTCTTCCCAATTGTGAGTGACCGGATGTAAAATTTAGGAGGGCTGAACCACCCGCCCACCCATAAACATACAGTGGCATTGACCTAACTGCCCACCCATAAACGTACAGTGGCATTGACCCACCCGCCCACCCATACACGTACAGTGGCATTAACCCATCCACCCCCCATACGTGTACAGTGGCATTGACCCACCCACTGTCGTCAAACACTAGCGATTACTATACAGTATATCACTAGGGACGCGAAAATAACACACGCGCAATTTAAGTACACAAGCGTTTATTCACCTTGAAACACAATAACACTGAACTCACAACTCACAATGATTTGCACTACCGCAATATCCGAGTTGTTCCACACTAACGAATTGAACAATCACTCACTGACTGAAAACTAGCAGCAGTGCAGCCGCCTTATATACATTTGTTACAATCTAGAATTTCAAGAACAACTCGACCCCGAAGGCTCCAGAAGCCATGGAACATATTACAAAAAAAAGAAAGTTATAGAACATTCTGTCGTCAATATGTCAAAATATGACAGTATGACTTCTTTTATCCTATAATTGTCAAAAATTTAATGTTAAAGCATAAATAAAATAAGTTTATTGTTTTAAATAGTCTATTTGGTAATATTTACACATAACTATTAATTATAACATAAAAGTTGTATAGCTTCATGAAGCTACTGTAAAGTTCTAATGTAACCTATTTGATTCTACTCATACCTGGTAATTCAAATGATACTATTATGTAATATTTAATATATTTACAATTAATTGAGCCTATTACTACGTAGCCTAACATAAAATAACATAATATAGCAAATCTTAAACATGATTTGAAGGTTTTACCAAGTTAGGTTACATATAGGCCTAGTACTAGGCTGGGAACCCCGAACTCCGTAATTCTGAACTCGATGAGCAATGTTAAATTTCCCTATCCCTCATAATTGTACTTGGACCGGGCCCCGGTAAATTGTCCAATTCCAGAACTCCGTAATCCTGCACTGACTGACGGTGGCTGGAGAGCGCTGCTCAGTTTCCGAACCCGGCAATGTCAGATTCTGCAACCCGGTAACGCGCCGCTTTGGATTGGTCCACACGGCACTGCCCACGGGGCGGGGCCAGTAGCGCTGCTGCAGTGATGCACGTCGCTTTATCCCGCAATTCCCAAATTTCCCACTCGACAGCTGCACACGTTACGGGAGTTGGTTGATTGTTCGATTGCTACCGCGCATAAATCACGAACGGATAGAGTGAGTGTTTTCAGCGCAATTTGTTTGTTCTGTAAAGCGATTCTTCGTATTAGTGCGGTGTAAATGTTCATATCGTCATTTACTTCTTCGAGTTAAAAATTAGATTCACTTTCAAAAGTCATGCAAATATGGATCAAAATTTAAATTGGACATTCAATAATAATTTGTATAACCTACGCCACGAGAGATTGCAGTATAGTCCCAGCTTCAAGACGTCACATTTTTGATCCAGTTATCGCAAAATTACTTGCAAAATTAATCCAGTTATCCAGTTACTTGCAAAATCATTCTTCGCAAAACGATTTCTATGCCCAGAAAAAGGCAGGGATAATGGATATAAAAAACAACGTATAGTAATGCACTAAAATTTATCAATGTTCAGCTGTCATCTTTGGAGGCAACAAGTGTAAATTTTAGAAGTTTATACAGAGTGTAAATAAATATAATAAATAAATATAATAAATAAAATAAATTTTACCAGATTATTTGGGTGTCAAAACAAGCAAAAAGTGCAATATAACATGTGTCCTATCTCAAACTGGTTTTTGTCTGGCTGTGCGTATGTGTTTTTTACATAAACCTGAATCTCTCAGAAACGGTTTAAGATAAAATAACGAAACTTGGTACACATGTTTATCTATGTAACTATAATATTTCATATAAATTATATTTTTCTATATTTTTCTGTTTCAAAATTGCGACTGGTTAAAATTTTAAATTTTAAAAGATCTAAAACCTGCATATTTTGCGAAAAGGTTACAATAGACCTGAAACATAGGAATTTTGACGTAAAATCTAACGGTGTATCGTTTATTGAAATCGAGCGACGCATAATCGAGAAATAATGCAAATATTTAATGGTTAGGCATAATGGTAAAGCTGCTGAAGAGCTGAGGACGGTGTTATCAGAAGTTAAAATAAGTAAACAGCTGCTTGGTCAACAAGCTGGATGATCTAAATAATCGAAATATTGTATTTTATATTCAAAACACCAAAATTTTATTTAAAAGATTACTAAATTAAGTTGAAATATTACCTATTTGTTGATTTGAGTTGTTGGTATAATAAATTATAAATATCAAATAACTGCTGATGTTAGGCTAAAAACAGCTGTTTTGTATTAAATTCCAACGTCAATATCCAGTAATGTTTACTTCAACAATGTCCCCATTTGTTGTTTCTAATTCTATTGAATACAAAAAACTGTTTTTAGCCTAACATCAGCTGTGAATTGGTATTTATCATTTATTATACCATAACATCGATAAACAATAAGTAATATTTAAACCTATTTTACTCGTCTTTTCGTTAAATAATTGAAAGTCCTTTGAATATAAAATACAATATTTTGATTATTTAGACCTGGGGCCTGTTTCACGAAAGTCTACACTTGTAATTACTGGCCAGCTGCTGTTGTCAAATTTCGTTTCACCAATCTACAAGTGTAAACATTTCTACCGTGGTAGAGGCTGGAATTTTACAATTGTAAATATTATGATTACGTTGCACGAATCTATGACGTCATCTAAAATTGTAATTCACTATTGCCAACTTTGATTGTTATTATGAAAATGAATGTGGAAATAATATAAATTACTATATTCAATTTAAACAATACTGTAATGATTTATTTTTTACACATTTGTTTTTAGTGAATTTCCATAGGAAAAATGAACTATTCAAGCCGCCACCATGGTGAGACCCAGACTTGGTACTGCGAAATGTGCACCGATCCTGATCCCAGAACACGATTTGAGAATTTTTCAATACTTTATATATGTATATATATATATATATATATATATATATATATATATATATATATATATATATATATATATATGTATGCCCTCTCTACAGGTCGCATTTTTGGCCCGATTTTTACGAAATTTGGCACAAAAAAATGTGCCTTTTGTCATCTCGGAAGTTCGTTAACCAGATATATTGGGTTAACAAAAAGGGGGGTTTTGGGGGTTTTCCCGCCAAAAATCGATTTTTTTTTACTTTTAAGTAGGTGTTTTTGAAAATTTGAAAGATCTTCTTTCAAATACGGTTAGAAATAAAAATTAGGAAAAAACAAGCCCTCAAACACCTTTCTACAATGTAATTTCGCTATAGTTATAGCAAAAACCCCGATTTTGCTATACGAGTAAATGATAAACAATTAAAAACAGTTAGTTTGAAAAGACAAGGGCATTTTGGTTATAAAGTTATGAAGGTTCTTAAATTCTTAATTTTTCGGAAATTCACGTCAGCGCCTAAGCTGCGTGTCTGCCTGTTTTTTTACTTTCTCCCATTACACGTTAGTGTATAGAGAAAGTATTGTGATCGTGAAAAAATTCGACCTCCGTTTTTTCGCGGAAATATCCGTTTTGGGGTCCCCTGAGCCCAAAAAAGTGTTTTTTAAAAAATGTCTGTCCGTATGTATGTGTGTGTGTGTATGTGTGTACGCACCTCTGGAGAGGTAACGGCCAGGCCGATTTTGATGAAATTTGGCACACGTACGTTGAAAAATCGTATCTCTAGCCGTTTTTTTCATTTTTTCAAATTTTGATTTTAAACCCCCCATTTTCCGTAAAAACCGCAAAAAACATGAAAAAAATCATTTCTCGAAAATGGCTCTAACGATTTTGATTAAAATTTCACCAATTGTAGTCTTAAATTAGCTCAACAATATGGCATAAACGCTATGTCTGTAAAAATTCGCGTTCGGAAGTTATGGGGTAAAAACTAATAAACAAATTAAGAAAAATTGCTGGAAATAATCTAATATCCACTTATTTGCATAACATTTACACAATATACAGTGATAAAATAACCTAACATTATGACACAAACCGCAGGTCCATAACTCTCTTGGTTCAAAACTTATGGGGTAAAATGTGTTACAAAATGGAAAAATCTAAAAAAATAACGATGTAATTTGATATAGTGAGGAAGTAAATTTATATACTGACGTAAATTTTCACCGTCAAGTAACCTATGGGAGAAAGTTTGTGACATTTACTTGTCACCCCTGGTTCAAATTGATGTATCTAATTATTTAATGAATTCACAAATGTATCATAATACATGCAATTGATTGGTATATACTCGCATTTATTGAGCTTTGCCTAGATTGTGACCTCGGTACCCTGACATCTACAAATGACAAATTAAACGTAATATCGTACACAAGATTTGATTTTACCAAGTCAAACTGTATACAGATGTCTACAGGGAGCTCGTTTACTTGGCCTGAGAAGTGAACAGTGTGTGACAGTGAGGGATGTTAGGATGGTCTCAGTATAACTTCACTACTTGGACCGCGGCACGGTAGTGATGGAGAGGGGAAGGGGTGCGGCCAGCAAAGTAGGTCAATGTCAGTGGGTCAACGACCGCCGCGCAGGGTTGATAAGTAACGTCAGGTGCGCTGTGCTGCTGTGTGCTGTTGTGTGCACTGTCTGCCCCTGACCACAGTGCACAGTGTTCTCCTGCAACATCTGCAGTTATAGTATAGTAACACTACTTGTCATTAAATAAACCATAACTGTAATAAACCATGACATGAAATAAACCTGTAAATAAACCATAACACGTCTTCTTGGCAACCTTTTTGAAGAAGTTAAATAATCTGCATGATACATTTCAAAGTGTGGAAGCTAAACGAACAAATTTTCACAATAAGCGTTTTTTTTGTTAAATAATGAGCGTACAGTACCTACATTTTGAAAGATATTCTCAACAATCATGCTAATTACTTTTGATTAATTGATGAAGGCCTTAATCCGGCGCGTCGCCGCTCTCTTTACCGCTTCCTTACCCTTACGGTAGGCTTCTTGGAGATAATCATGCATATTGCTTATCTTAGGGTAATCGGTATGTAATTTTGATTACAAACTGTATAAATTAAAAGCCGCTTTGTTCCGAGGGAGTCACATAAAGCAGTTTTATTATCGAACCAGAACTATCAGCGTGGAAGAAGTTGCGCATTTGTAGTGTAACAGTGTTATAACCAAGGGTTAAAATGGATAAAAAATTGGAATGCACTGTAAATGTGCCTCCAACAATTAATATTGTTAGCAACTGAAGTCCACAGTTAAATTGTTAAGTATTTTTTAGAACATAGGCTACATAGTTTGGAAAAGTGTATTTGACATGCATTAATTTATGCATTTCAATATGTCGGCAAGGAAGTTTTTATTTTTTGAACTGCCTTTCAGATAGTGAGTTGAAGTCATCACACCTTTCTTTCTGAGAACAATGTGTTACGTTACGAAGACAGTAACGCGGTTCAAGAGTGGAAGATCGCATGTTCAATCCAGCCAGGGGCGAAATCTTTATAGCTTTTGCTTCGTTTATTTGATGCGTTATGATGTGATTGCGATATAATATTTATATCACACTAAACGTTATAATTTAATAATATACGGGTTTTTTACAAATTCAAATAAAATATATTTCTAGAGTCATCGATGTTTTAAACAATCTAGAATTAATATAAGCAAAACGTTTTTAGGGGACTTGACACAATCTAATGGTGACTACAGTAGTACTGTAAAAGCATTGACTATGTTGTCACAAACAAAACTACCCATGTTGAACGTTTTTAGGGGACTTGACACAATCTAATGGTGACTACAGTAGTACTGTAAAAGCATTGACTATGTTAAGTCACAAACAAAATACCCATGTTGGTGATGCCACCCATTGAAATTCGACGTTAGTGGGTTTCGAAGCGTGGAAGAGTGGAAGATCGTAGGTTCGATCCCAGCCTGGGGCGAAAACTTTTTGCTTCATTTATTTGATTCTTTATGATGTGGTATAATATTAACATCTCACCAAATGCCATAATTTAATAACATACGGTTTTTTGCAAATGTAAGTAAAATATGTTTCTAGAATCAACGATGTGCCGAACAACTTAGAACAAATAATACAAGCAAAATAATATGGAAGAGTTTCTTTTTTATTGGTTCTCTCATGTTAGCTAACGATTCACAGTTACGAATTATACTTTTTGCGTCAGAGGCTAGGAGGCACTTTGCAGTTTTTGGCTTGTCAAAGTGTTTCGGCGGGTGAGAATGTGGCCAAGGCTATATAACACACCCCGGCCCAGCGGTCTTTTGTCTTGACTGGCGGTCGCTTGTTTCCCTCGGGCTGTTGTTGTGCACATGCACACGTGCTGGATGTGACAGGGCAGTGACACCCTCTGTTTGACACTGTGTTGTGTTGTCACTCTTTCCTATGTCAATCTGGTGTCCAGTCACCAGTACGTACGTAGTGAGTGGCGAGTGCTTGACATCGTAGCCTACGTGACCGCGTTCCTGTGCAATATATACTGTACAAATTATACTTTTGACACACGTTCTGATAATGTTTGTGTTTATCCTTTCTGTGGGCTACATACTAAGAACAATTAAGTTTTAATTGTAATTGTATATAGTTAATTTTTTATTAAGTGTTTTTGTGGGAATTTTATAGATATCTCTGTAGTGTTGCTCGCTCCTGAAGGACTTCCATTTATATGTTCATGATGAATCCCCAATTCAGGTATGTTAAAATTACTTTTTTACTGATAGAAATAGAAAGGATGTTCCAGTATTGGAAATAAATTGAATTTTCTTTAGATGCGCTTAATGCTGGAATGAAATCAAGATTCGAAAAGACGACGGTGACTTTTTATTAGTTTTTCAAACTTAATTGAATAAGGGGTGAACCTGAAAACCTTTTCGGGGACGATAGGTCTCCATGCGAGGCTATGCTTATTAATATTTTATTTTTTATTTATAAAATACGGGCTTGCATAAAAGACACTGCTCAGCAATGTAAGTTTTTAAATATAGAAAACCTTATTTGGTCAGCTGATATGCAATACTGTTTTGATCTATCAACGTTCCGGTCAGCTGTTTCTGCAGTTATCTACTATTTATGTTTACCATTATGCGTAGGCCTATAGCAAAATCAGTTATTAACTCCAACTAGCGAAGCAGCCTACTCAACGTAGAAAAGCGAACGAGGGCTTGTTTTTGCGTCTTATTATCTATAACAATAAAAGTGAAAGGGACTCTGACTGATCGCGATATCTGACTATAATGAACCTCATGTAACTATAATGTCTGGAGCTCTGAAATTTGGAACATTGCTTCGGATAGACCCTTAGACACGTACTTAGAAAGGGTTTCCGAAAAATGCCATTCATATCTCCGTTATTTAGGAACAGATTTCAACAAACAGACTTATTTAATTTAAAATAAAATTTGTAAAGAAAGTTGTTCTTGTTGTAATATTTTTAAATTCATGGTTTTTATTTATTGCAATTCAAAAACTGTATATGGCCACCATTTTGTTTCGTATGCTTCAAAAATTTTGTGGATTTTTTCAAAAGTTTAACCTTTGATATAACACTTAGTTCAGTATACGTTAATAGAACACTGGGGTCTCTTGGACCCCAATGTAATTTTGTTGATATTTACCATTCTGATATGTAAATTTTTTTTAATTTTTGGTTTACCCCTTTTACAGGTTTATGTAAACGAGCTGAAAGGTTATTTAGTAAAAAACAAAAAAAATTATAAAACTGTAGCAGCTTTTTTACAAAAGACATAAATTGTTTTACATAAAAATGCATTATTTCATATGACAAATTTTAATTAAGAAATTTTTTAAACAGGAATTAATCATCTTATGTTTTTTTATAGAACATAAACCAAGGAATAACTTAGTTTCATAGTTAATGTGCAAGTATTTAAGGGTTTTCTTATAATACCACCAAAAAGTCATATTTTTCTGTAAGAATTACCTATATGCTGATACAATATTGATATACCGACCGATGAAATAGGCATAAAGTAAAACAACTAAACATGAAACCACAAATTTTATTTATAAACTGTTAACTGCATGGGTATATTCAAAATTAAGAAGTTAATGTGACAATTTTTTTGAATTATTGAAAAATTGGTGAAAAAAATACGCACGTTAATATAACACTGGGGTTCAGCAGACCCCACAGCAAGTTGTTTACTCTGCAGGTATACCAGTAGACCAGGGTCGATAATTTTTGAAACCAAGTTTTTTGTTTTTTATTTTATTTATTTTTTTAAATTTTTTTCTACGAAATTTGGTGAAAACTTACCTTTTTATGTCCCAAATACACTGTAATTTATTTGATTTAAAATATTTATTTTTTCACCTTATTTTGACTTAATATCAAAAAAGCACCCTAATTTTCAATCGAAAATTCTCGTGTCAAAATATTAGCTTTTTCTAAAAAGTCGGTGTGCATTTTGTTCGTTGAAATCTCTACTTTGTGATGGTTAAAAAAAAAAACATTACAATAGTAAATGTTCTCAGAAAATGCAAAAAATCGAAATAAACTATCTAACAAGTTATCTAGAATATTACATAAGGTAGGGTCCACGAGGTAGATGCGCAGTCGATTTCTGACGTCATCGGTTCGAATTATGGTCACGTTCAGCGCTGGTCAACACTGCCAACGGTGGTGGAAAATATCAGTGGTTTACTTACCATTCATCACACTGCAAAACTAAAAAGAAAAGTAGCGATTTTCCGTTTGCTTATTCTTTTTATTGTCTTATGAACTTGGCCAATTACTTACACATTGTAAAAGTGTTCATAATCATTAGATTAATCCTCAGACATTTATTACATATACGCATTACATGTGTAACGATCAGACCCGTACTCATTTCATTGCTGTCCTTGAACCTGTTCACTCTGAAACCAGCTGTTTTCAAACTGTGGATATTTTCAATTTTAAATAATATAACCTAAACTGATGTAAATAATAAACTTCAGTTTGACATTTGGATCAAATTGTAAACAAAAGGGATCAGCTGGTTTTGGACCGATGACGTCACAAACCTGCGCGTGGACCCTACCTTATGTAATATTCTAGATACCTTGGTAAGGCCCAGACCCTCCTAGCTCCTTCCCCACTTCTCTATGAAATACCCTTCAATGGGCTAAAATTTTCCGAAGGTCACTCAGGTATATGAATTATCTTATATCAGCAATAAATAGGCATCTACAAATATTATTTAAAGACGATTATACAACTTTCTCGAAATATTGTAGATGTCTTAATAATTATTAAATTTATGAACTAATTTGTTTGTTATTTACAGTAGTATATTTCGATTTACAATTTTTTCGGTTATCAATGTAGTATGGAATTTTACGTTTTTTGAATAATTAAAGTGTACATTTTAATAAATAGCTCAAAATTGTACATGATGATAAAAAATTTTTTTTGAATTAGAGTTTATTTAGATTTTTTGCATTTTCTGAGCATCTTTCATGTAGCTTCCAAATACCTGCCAATCCCCCCAGTTCAAAAAGCACAGTATTCATCCTAGTCTAAACGATACTTTATAAAATACAATGTCTTATGTTTTTCAGAATAGGACATATCACGGCAAAGTAACAATAACATAATATAAGAAAAGTCTTCAATGTTAGCCTTGTGCGTGACTATTGCAATTTTTAGCAAACTACATCATTCAATCGTGACTATGTACAAATGATATTTTGTTCATCAACGTTATATTTACAATTTATATACAGCTAAAAATCCATATTCCATGGAATAAATCAAATATAACTTACTGCTGTATAGCAAACAGAAACTCTACATCTTCCAATTCCAATAACCAATGATTTCACCTTCTTAACTTCTTTGGTCAATTCTTTTTGTTCCAGAGTTTTATATTATTTGCTAATTGATTGAAAATCTGTGGTGAAATGAAATTATATTAAATACCGGGTGAAAAACTTTGTTTTTGTCAGTTTAAATAATATGTGTCCTTTTCTTTATCTTGCAGCAAATAGATTCATTAATCCAAGGCTTTAACTTTGTATTTACATTGTTGCATTATTTTATTTCAACTTTTCTTTTCTTTCCACAAGCGTTCAATATTTCAAAGGAACGATCATTATACGACGCATCAGGTTGACTGTAGTGTAGACAGATGACCGGTAGGCGCCGCATATAGCAGCTGATCCAGCCTAGCGTAATCAGTGCGGCAGCGGGGGAAGTAGGGGGAGCGGACATATCAGCTGTTCCACTCCCCCCGCCGCCCGCCCACACACACGTCAACCTGGACTAGAGAATGATCGATCAGTAATGTCTTTAACTTTTACCATTGCTTCGGCATATACCAAACTCGTAGTAGACAGTCTGACAAACTCATGATCGATACATATTTTCGACTGCTCGATTATTCTAGTTGGATCATTTAAAATGCTTTCCAAGGCAAACATTGACATAAGAGAAATACAATCATCTGTTACTGCATTAAAACTATTATTATCTACAATATTAATATTTAAATCTCCAATCCATAAGAAGTGTTTAGTGTTATTCAAACTAGTACTATGAAATATTAAAGCAATCACTTAATTCTATGACACATGTTTCAGCTGGGTAAAATTGCAATCTGTACATTGCCAGTAAAGACAATTGTATACCCGATATTTTAAAGGAACAATAAATCTGCCGAATAGCATTCTAATTCAGAATAATCTACATTTTCAATGGTTTATTTTACACATACAGCGACTCCCACTGCTGTGTGTGGCTCATTGTACTTAGCATAAACAATATAGTTTGGAATATTATAGAAATTGATCTAGTTCTTTTCTATCAAAATCTCAGTTAGAATAATTATACCTAGACTTACGTTTGCTGTAATTTATTCAGCATTTAATACCAAAGATGAAAATTCTACATTTACTTTTTACTTTTCCTCTTTGCAGTAGACTCCATGGAGCTTTGGCAGCGTCAAATCCTCTTCCTTAACGAAGGGGTGGGATTGGGCTAGGTTGGGTGTGGATTTGGCTCAAGGAATTCATTTAGGCAATAGAAGCACTTTTTTAGAAAAAAAACATTTTAACTCGCTCTTGAATTTGTTTACATTTGATATAGATCTTAGATTACTTGGCAGGTTTTGGTACATTTTCCTGCCCAGATACTCTGGTTTTTGTTCATATAATTTAAGTCTGTGTTGTTCAGAAAAGTTATATTTATGCCTATTATTGTAAATATGAGTTGTATTTATATATTCAGGTAAATATGTCGTTGCATACATAGCTATTTCAAAAATAAAGATACTTGGAACAGTTAAAATTTCGGATGCGATAAAATGCTCCCTACAGTGCTCCCTAGGCTTCAGCCCCAACATTGCTCGCAGTGCCCTTTTTTGCCAAGTGAAGAATATCTGTTTCTTAATATTCTTAATATAAATATTTATTAATAATTTAGAGCGTGACAACAACACGTCACATTAGAACACACATATAGAACAAGAAGGAGTTTTTTGTACGGAAACAATACTTAAATTAACTATTTACATCATACACTCTACTCATACATCATACATAAACAATATTATGTATGATGCGATACTTAAATTTACTATTTACATCATACACTCTACTTACCATATTTAATTACAAATATGATTGCTAATAAACTATAATACGCACACGTACATGATAGGTATTTTACTATAATCAAAACCCGAGGGACGCTATGATACAATAATAATCAACATACACGAGAGATGAGATTTTGTTCATCAACATATAAGTACTGTATCGTTATCACTGAGGCTAAAAATATCACACACATATTAGGGCGTACATAGGTTGTTTAATTTATTCAGATTTACAAAAAGTTTATTTTGTTCACCTTGAAGGAAATGTGGTTGATAGTTAATGCTATGTAATTATTTGAGAAATACATACGGAGGTATGTTACGATAATATGTTTTCAATCGTAATCTAATAATCATTATCTGTTTGAACATAATATAAGTACGACAATTGCTATAGGCTACTACACATTAGGGCATACATATAGGTTGTTTGAATACAAATCAAATTGACAAAAAGCATATTTGTAGTAGGACGACTGCGAGGAAAGGAGTAGGACAATTTCACGCGGCAGAGTGGCCAGCCTGCTGGAGGGGCTGGGAGGAGCCTGCGGCGGCGAGTGGGCGGGGAAACACGGTGTTGCAGAATCAAACATCACGGGGTTGCGCCACCGGACATTATTACTGGATTCTGCTACTCGAACTTAAGGCCCTCGTTGCCGAGTTGCAGAATTACGCAGTTCTAGAAATCATCTTATTCTAAACCAAATCATGGAGTTCCAGGATTACGGAGTTCGGTGGACTCACTAGGCTAGCCTACATACGACACCACCCGCTCAAACACGTACATTCTCGTCATGCTCCAATAAATGTAAAATACAATAATTTTATTAAAACATTTTTTACACTATTTTGAAACTGTTTTTCCTAAGAGAATTAAATTTAAAAAATACAGAAAAAGTAGATAGATTACAAGTAGCATTAGGGAAGAAAAACAAAGACTTGTAATTGGAAAAAAAATTTAAAATATTTGATGATTCTGATGAGAAAAATAAGTTTAAAGACAGTTTACTGAATTATAAATTAAGAATTAGTAAATGTAAAAAGGAATTTTTCGAAGAAAAATTTAAAATTCACGGAATATCTCCAGAACAACCTGGAGTATAAAGAAGTAAGTAAAAATAAGATTGAATCTCAATTAAATTGAATTAAAAAATACACATTGACCCTTTAGAAATATCTATTAAATTCAATAATCATTTTGAAAATGTAGTAAAAGATATTGCTGTACAAGATATATATGACCAAATGAAAATCAGCTCTGAAAGCCATGGATCTAGATATTTCTGCAAACAATTTCAATTAAAACCGGTTGAAGTAAATTATGTAATAGCTAAAATAGATTCTCTCAAAAACAGCTTCTCTACGGGGCATGATGAGATCCCAGTTTGTCTCTTAAAAACTGTTAAATGCCGTCTTGCTCCAATATTAACACACCTAAAACCTCATCAATCATATCTGGAATATTTCCTGAACATCTAAAGTATAAAAAGTTATTCCTATTTATAAGAACAAGAAAAAGATATATTTTTAAGCATCGCCCAATTTGTCAACTATCATTAATTTTCAAAATCTGTGAAAATTTTGCACAAGAAAAATTTATGCTTTGCTTAATAAAAAACAATTTATAAGATGGATCACAGCATGGTATCCGTTCGGGATGACCAGTAATGAGTGCAGCAGTCAAATTTATAGAATCTGAAGATAGAGAGGGTTACACTGTCGTGAGTTTTATGGACATATCAAAGGCCTTTGACAGTGCAGACCATAGTGCTTTGTAAACTGAACACTCTTGGATTATCAAAAATCGCTCCAAATTGGTTCACTTCAAATTTAAAAAAACAGATCCCAATTTCCAACAAACAGAGTATTGAAAATGCGGTCAAACTTACAAAAAGTAAAAGCTGGTGCCCTCAAGAGATCAATTTTAGGGCTCTTATTTTAGAATTATTAAAAAACACGCCATGCTCTTTATCATATATTCAGCACACATACGCAGATGATTCCAACTTAGAAACTTCCGTAGCCACACTAGATGAAGCAGAAAGAATTCCCTATGTTGAGCTCTCAAATTTGGCTGCCGTTTAAAAAGACTATAACCTGTTTTTAAATACAACAAAAATAAAATTTTTGCAATTTTAACGTTTCAAAATACTCATCAAATAGAACCCCTAATAATTCTTCAAAACAATATTATTGCAAGGGAAAGAAATACAAACTTCTTAGGATTAGAAATTGATGAACATTTGAGCTGGAACAGTCATGTACAGTCTGTTCTAGGAAAAGTAAATTCCGGTATCCATGCTCTTTCAAAAACGTTACATTTATTGAAAAACTTACAAACATTGAAAATGATCTATTATTCCTATATTCATTCTTATATATCATTTGGACTATGCCTATAGTATGGCTCAACATCAAAAAATAATCTTGGTGAAATTTTAAAATGTCAAAAAAAGAAGTTAGATTAATGTTAAGCTAAAGAAAGATGACTCAGCAAGACCACACTTTTAACATTTCAAATTGTTGACTGTTTATGGTCTGTATATTCTGGAAACAGCACATATATATATGGAGCCCCTAAAGGCAAAGTGGACTAACCCCAAAAAGTAAGTTTTGAGATATTAAGTGCTAAAGTTAAAAAATCATATCTTAGGTCAGAAGTTGATCTGGATTGTGATTTTTTGTAATCTGACAGATTAAACCCATAGAATTATACTGTTTGGTAAATTATTTAAAAAAACACAATATTTCATTTCCAAAATGGCTTCCAAAATTGAGTAGTCCGTTTTGCTTCCATGTCCATTGTGGGTTAGTCCATTTTAACATTAAGGTTAGTCCATTTTACTGTTACACATAACTATGTAAGACCTACATAGAGTATAAAGGAGAATAGAGCAAAAAAATAAAAGGCATGTCACAGTTTAGTCCATTTTGACTTTACAACAAAATGACATTTGGATTAACATTGTTCTAATGGGGGATAGTCCAAATTTGCACTTAATTTTGTGGGTTAGTCCATTCTGCCTAGAAGAAGATGTGTGATAATGCATTTTGGACTAAACTTTTTTTGTTCTAGAAAAAAAAATACAGCTGATAGAGCTTAGCTTGTTTTACCATTAGATAGAGCTGATTTTTCTTCACCAGCAGGTATACCAATCTCAAAATTGAAAATTTGTGGGTTAGTCCACTTTGCCTTTAGGGGCTTCATATATCCAGAGCATTAAATAATAAAAATGTCCAACCTTCCCATTCATATAACACCAGGAAAAGAAATAAAATCACTCCAAAGTAACATAACACCGACTGGAATTCTTAAAAAAGAAACCAACAATGCAACAACTATAGGATCTAAATTCTTAACTTACATTCACGCAAATATCAAAGAACAACTAGATAAATTAAAATTTCAAAATAAAATCAAAGAATATATCGTAGACAAAGTCTTATATTCCCTAAAGGACTTGTTCATTTCATACATTCAGAAATGCACTTCTGTAATCAGATTTATACTACAGCTTATTTTAATTTTATTTAATTATTTTTTAAGAATTACACTTAAATAAATATACTTACCGACGCTATATAATTGTAAATTGTTTTACATAAATTGAATAAAGATGTTTTGAATTTTAATTTGTGTTGTTGATGGTTAATTTAGCTATTATTATTATTATTACTTAAGTTTTAGCCAGATATTTGCTATCAGTGTACAAGTTGCCATTTACACAAGCCTATTTTAGTATGCTGATTTCATTACAATGTTTTGTTCCAACTGACAAACACTATTTACTGTTATAAGGTATTAATTAAACTATTAATTCATTATTCACCTCTAAGACGCCGATCATAGAGATATGGGCGAATATGAGGCGTGAATGAGTGTGATGAACGAGTGTAGTAATTGTTACTATCTGAGTTCGACTTGCCTCAGAAAGGACTATTTATTAATAGCCCAATAGCCAGGGCAACTATGGGACCTACAGCTTTACATGGAATTCGAACCACGTAGTGTTGGTATGATTTTCAGCTAACTGACAAGTTTGACACTTAGTTCTCTTCCCTACAAACACCCGAACCTTGACTACCATTCAACACGGACACTCCAGACGTCTCTAATAGTGTTTATATTGATGATAACCATTGAGCGGACGCCGTGTCTGTATTAAGAGAACCGAGCATGGAACCTATCGCCTACAATCTCCAAATTACAGTGGTAAGTTTTTTGGTGCATATTTTAACAAATAATAAATATAACTAGACAATCATATTTTGGGTTAGTGGTTAGTATTGTAGTACCATAGTCTCAAGTATGATATTATCTATTTCCTATACAAGGATGGTATAGAATATAGCATACTTGGCTATATCTTTTATAATAGAAACATTCAAGATGATATATTGAGTCTTGCCATTAGTGAGTTTAATGTAATCTGAATTTACGTCTGACTAAAATTTTTATATAAATTTCACATTGACTAAATTCTAAAACAGTAGATCTTGTGTTTTTTAATATTAGAAATACTACACTTCTCCAATGTATACGTGTGGAAGGAAAGTTTTGGAACAGCTAAACAATTTCTTAATGATTACAGATAAAGCATTAAAACTCAGTACATCAATACTGCACCTATTAATCTACTTTTTGAAATAACTACCTTTTTTCTGTCATAACAAGGGGATGGCTCGCAAGGAGGCAAACGAGAGCAAAATCTTAAATGAGAGCATAGGTCGAGTAGTGAATCAAATTAAAGATCATTAGTAGTAGAACAAAAACCCACAATTCCTACCTCAAAAGGTTTGCTTTTAAAAAATGATTCTGGTTCAAAGTCTGAAAAAGTTACAATGAAGGTCCTGTTCTAGACGGTTTAATATTCTTTTCTTAGCTCAAGTTGGGAAAGTTAAACTTTTTAAATACCTACTGGACTTGAGAAATACTTTGTTAAGGTAGTTATTGACTCCACTTCCAGTGGAGGATGGTTCACGAGGAATTCAACAGGGATATTAAACGGAAGCATTGGTCAAGATGTATATGTGGTTGTCTAGCACAGATTAATAACAAAAACAGCATTTAATAAGGTTGATCCAGTACAAAATGGCAGATGTTCAGAGATTATCTCGGTTTTAGTAAGACATTGCATTAGTGGCCACAATTCAAGTTCACTAATAAATCAAAGAAAAAGTTCTGCAGTATGCATTATGCCTGTCGTACAAATGTACTTCATGAATATAGTCATGAACAAGGATTAGCAATTTGAACATTTACTCTACAAATATTTAGCAAGTAAACATTTTTTTCCACTAAAATCTTAGAACATCTGCCATTTTGTACTGGATCAACCTTTTAAAGTGTTGTTTGTGGTATTCATTTTCACAAGACAACCCCTTTAAAATTATGTACATCTTCACCTATGCTTACGTTTAATATTTTTGTCAAGTGAACCATCCTCCACTGCAAATGAAGAGTCACTAACTACCCAAAAATAGTAATGAAAAGAAAGGAAGCAGCATACCTGATAAACTTGGTGCACTGTGGATAGAGACCAATCACATCACAAAGAATTGAATAGGTAAATATTTTGGGGCCACTGGCCCCATCTTCAGTCACTAAACCACTGGAAACACAGTCTCATTTCAGGACTGTATGTCCCAGTGTCACTTTTATGTTACAACATTTTTTTTATTCTAGTGCTTATATTTTATTCTAGTCCCTTCTCTTATTGGTTTTTTTTTATACACACCAAAACATGAAAATAATAATGATTAAGCTTTTACTTGAAGAAATGGGATATTCTACCCACAAACATAGAAGTTACCGGTATGCAGAATTGGCTAGAACATTTCCGAAATATAATAATTTATATTTGATGAACTTTGTCCCCCTGGCTAGAATATTTACATGGTTTTTTTATTTAGTAACAAATATGACTTGTATATACTAGTTTAAAATTGTTTTTAGCCCAATATTTTAATTTTTTTATATTTTTTTTAACGATCTAATTACTAGCTACATGTTTTGTCAAGATATGTGCATTTTAACTTAAAAGTGAAACAAAATGCTATAAAAATGATTAAAATGTGTTTAATTCAATTGTTTGATATTACAGAGAAACTAATTTATTATTTAAGCCATACTATGCCAAAAACAGTACAAAAAAAAAATAGTTATGTGGTTTATAAAATGGGGTGTGATACACCCCAGTGTGTCATTTATGTCACAAAAATTAAGTGTGTCTAACCAGGGTTAATTTATTGTACTACTCAGTCCATGCTCTCATTTAAGATTTCATTCTGACTCCTTGCATGCCATCACCCTGAAATGACGGAAAATTGGTAGTTACTACAAAAAGTAGTAAAAAAGGTGCAGTAAAGATGTACCAAGTGTTATTGCTATATCTGTAGTCGTTCAGAAGTTATTAAGCTGTCCCAGGACCGTTCTTCCACACTAAATGGAGTGATAGTGTGATTATATTGATATGTACTGTAAAATAAAGTTACATAAACTTCAATGGATATTGACATTCAAAAACCTCTTAAAACAGATATAGTAATTTGTTTAACTAAGCATTATTATATTTTTATTAATACATAACGACATTTCACGCAAAACGAACGCTATTTAATAAAAAGGGATTTGGAGAATCTAGTTTAAGAAAAGAGGAAAATAATGAGAAAAATGTTGTTCACAAATAATCAGAAGAAGGATTCAGACTGCAGTTAAGAAAAACCACAAAACAACTGTCAAACCTCGGTTCAGACATTATGTAAAGAAGATTAGAATTTTGTGGACATGACGACAGATACTAGAAAACTTGATTGGCAAATACCTCACTTACATGCAGAAAGTCAAGATGACCACTCCCTGAATAATCCAGTAGTAAATATCTAAAATGCACAAATAAAAACTGAAGAAATAGTTTACAGGGCATTATACCGAAAAAATATAAATATACATCAGACAATAATTTCTTTACTTATGGCACATAGAAAACAGAGTTTGTGTTTTAACTACACAAAATTTGGTCATTTCTATTTATTCTTCAAACGGCATCTGCTAACATACTATAGTTAACACCAATATGGAACAATAAAATATTACAGTTCATAATAAAATAATTTATTTGAATTAATGAATGAAAACAATAATTATTTCTACCTTCAAGATAGTTAAAATTTTGTACAGATTAATAGTTTACATCAAGAGTTCTTTGAATTCATATATTCTTGATTGGAATTAAATGTTTGTTCAGCAAGCCAGTCTTCTCATTTACACTTACAAGTAGTGTAGGAGAAGGATAAATGGTTTAGAGCTTGCATAGCTAGGTTTTCATTCAGTGAGAGTTAAGTGATGATTGAAGGAACGAAGGCTCCTTGGCAAGGCCAATAGATCCGGCCGTGACACTGACTGGTTGGCCTACTGGGAGTCGCAAAGAGAATACAGACGAGAGGTTCGTAGGTTCTCCAGAAAATCCTGGAGAGACTTTAGTTCCTCCAGTGATGTCTAGGCTTCACAAAGTGCTGGCCAAGGATCCTGGGGGAAGACTGGGACCCCTCATTAAAGATGATGGGGAGTGGACCAGATCTGAAAAAGAGACTTTGCAACTCCTCTTTGAGACTCACTTTCCGAGCTCCGCCGAGGAACTGGTGGCAAGCCCCTCTGTTTCTGTGGGGGCGGGCGTATACTGGGGCCTCACGCGGACTGGATTGAGGCAAAGAGGATTGTCACAGAACAAAATATCAAGTGGAACATTCAGTGCTTCGCCCCTTTCTAGAGTGCGAGGCAGGATGGCATCCTGCCTGTGGTCTTGCAGAGGGGCTTGGGGACGCTCCTGCCCCATCTGACCATAATATGTGGGGCTTCCCTGGCTCTGGGTCACATTCCAAGGCTGTGGAGGACAGCAAAAGTGGTCTATATTCCCAAACCTGGATGGGGTACACATATGAGGGACGGGGTATTAAGAGATAACCCGCTTCATAGAAATCAACACGCATACGTGGCTGGGAGATCTGCTGTCGGCCCTCCATCGACTCGACACCAGAGTTCAGGAGACGATTCGGCAGAAGGAGCTAGCTATGGGTGTCTTCACAATCAAGGAGTTCAAAAATGTCTCCCTGCAGTCCATGATTGCTGCTGTCGCTAGAACGGGTTCCAACACCAGATGGATCGAGGCCTACCTAGGCAGAAGAATGGTTAAGGCAATTCTGAAAGACGCGACGGTTCAGGTTGTAGTCGGAAGCGGTTGTCCTCAAAGGGTTGTCTTTTCCCTCTCCTGTGGTTCCTAGTGGTTGACGAACTTCTAAGGGTGCTAAACGGGATGGGGTATATGCTCAGGCATATTCGGACGATGTGTACATACTGGGCATTGGCAAGTTTGTTTGCACAGTGTTGGACATTGTCCAATTTACCCTGAGATTCTTAGAAAGGTAGTGTAGAGTGTAATGTATTTGGTTTATTTTTCCAATCATATGTTTTTGTTTTGGTTGTCATGGTTTCACATACAAACAGATTTGAATGTTGTTTCAAATAAAGGAGAAGTTTTACTATAATTTGATTCTGTGGCGACGAGGATAAAAATGCCAAGGAAGAGGCATCAATATAATGGAGAAACAGATTTGGATAAAATGGAAAATGAAGAGAATAGGAGAGTGAACAACAAACATGAAGTAAGTAGTTCATGGCAACTAACTAGTTTACCCAGTTTTGACAAGTCAACCTGCAATTGGGATCGGTATTGCAGAAGACTTCTCAACAGATTTGTTCTAGAGGGAATACCTAGGTCTAAACAGGTGTTAGCATTACTTGATATAATTGGGGAACAAACTTATACCAAGTTAAGTGACCTTTGTTCACCTGATCCACCAGAGACCAAGTCGTTAAATGAATTACTGGAAATTTTGGGGAAACATTTAAACCCTGTTCCTAATAAATATACAGAAAGGGTAAAATTTCATGCACGTTTCCAAATTAATGACGAAAATATTCAGGACTTTTCCGTAGTTAAAAAAATTGTCAAAACATTGTCAGTTTCCAAAAGCATGGCTGGATGAAGCTTTAGTAACACAATTTATAACTTGAGTCAGCAATGAGAGACTAAGGTTAAGTTTATTTAATATAGAAAATTTGACCTTTAATAAAGCAATTAAAGTAGGCTTAACTTTTGAAAGTAACCTTTCAGCCAACTCTCATGTAAAGATTCACAGCAGTACTAGCACCACTGATAAAGTTTACGCTGGTAGCAGATCACAAGCCATTAGTAGAGACAAGGGCCTCTCTGTTAATCCTAACAAGACAGAACTTATACTCTTCACTAAGACGAAGAGGGTGGATGGCCTATTCATGCCCACTATGGGAAGTACGGTGCTAAGAGCTACAAGGTCGGTTAAGTATCTGGGGGTCACTCTGGACGCTAAACTGAACTGGTTCAAACACCTACAGGATAAAGCCAGGAAGTTCAGAATGGCTTTTTGGGCGTGTCGGAGGGCCATTGGCGTATCGGAGGATAGTGTATTGGCTATACATGAGTGTGCTTCGGCCCTCCTCATGTTATGCTGCAGTTGTCTGGTGGTCGGCCATGGCACAAAACAGTGCAAGGCTAACACTAGATGGATACTAGAGAATGGCATGCCTGGGAAATTCAGGCGCAATCAGAACAACCCCATTGGCAGTGATGGATGTCCTCACTGAGCTCCGCCCTATGGACTGTTTCTTAAGGGGGAGGCTTGTAAAATAACCTTTAGAATAAGAGCGACTGGTTGCTGGCTGCCTGGCCAACCAGGACTCCATGGCGAAATACTATCTAGGGACATTGGTCTGGACCCGTTGCTTGCGATGGGGACAGACTCAATGACACCTAGGTGCAGATTTGACAGGCAGGTAAGGGTGTTCCTTACAAGCAGAGATGAGTGGACGGGAAGTACCAAGCCTGCACAAGTCAAAAGAAGCATATGGTTCATGGACAGCTCACTTACAGAAGGAAGTATGGGCACTGGGGTGTGCGGAAAGTTCTGTCTGTAACTCTCGGAGTCCATACTACCGTCTTCCAAGCGGAGGTGATGGCAATCATCACTACCGCACAGGAAGAAATGCGTCTAGGTAGCTTCAGAGGAGTTGTTTCCATCTGCTCAGATAGTCCGGCAATACTAAAGGCGATCAGGTGCCACGTACCAGCTCTAAGTTGGTATAGGAGTGCCAGGGGATCCTAGAGACTCTTTGCAGCGTAAACAGGTAAGACTCATATGGGTCCTTGGGCATGCTGGAAATGAGAGGGCTGATGGTCTGGCTAGGAGGGGGGCAAAGAGTTCTCTTCTAGGACCGGAGCCGGCCCTTGGCATCCCTTTCCAAAAGGTTAAGAGAAGAATTGATCGTGGACCTTTGAGGAACACGCTGGTAGATCGAGGGCCGAGACCGGGCTCAGGCTGTCTTGTGCACTTATTCAAGGACCGGATCACAGTTACAGCTGAGCTTTGTTGAGCTGTGACTGGGCCAAGGTGAGGGCTGGTACAAAACTTCTGACTGGACATAATCTTCTTCATAGACATATGACGATTATGGGCCTAACAGAAGACTCCACATGTAGGCTATGTGAGGAGGATGAGGTGAGCTCCATACACATCTTGTGTCATTGTGGAGTTCTCTCATCTCTTAGGTACAAAACTCTGGGTACCGCTTTTCTGGAACCAGAGAATATTAGACGGGCTACACTCAGGGAGACCCTGTCCTTCATAAGGGGGACTGGTCTCTTGTCACACTATTGCTAGGCTCGGGGTGCAAAGGGCCAAGGAGTCTAGGTGCAGTGAGCTTGTTGACAGGACCACAACCTGGTGTATCTAATCTAAGTGATGAATCGGCAGTGTAAACATGTTGTCGTTTATGGTTTAGTACTTGTGTCCCCGCTCTTTTCTTGTTAAATCCTTGGATATAGCGATGCATACTGCCTCTAAACAAGGATGAGATAGCCTAGTTAATATTTTTATTTCCTTAACAGCTAGTCGTCAATATGCAAAAAAATTTAGGACAGCCATTATTCTCGCTGCTTTTTTTCTATGCAATTATATCAGGGCTAAGATAATAAATAGATGGATTTTATTATGTAAAAGCCATCATAATATGTTTTACAAACTGCTCTTGCTTGACATTAGCTCTAACCTGGTATTAAATGCAACTGAATGGTTTATCTCCTGTGTGAGTCCTTAAATGTTTTACAAGATTTTTCTTGTCTGCAGCTCTATAAGTGCATTGACTACAACTGAATGGCTTTTATCCTGTATGAGTCCTCATGTGTCTTATCAGACTGCTCTTAAATGTAGATCTATAAGGGCAATCATTACATCTGAATGGTTTTTCTCCTGTGTGAATTCTCATGTGTCTTACCAGACACTTCTTTTCTTTAGCTCCATAAGAGCATTGATTACAACTGAATGGTTTGTCTTCATTGTGAATCCTCAAGTGACTTATCAGACATCTCTTATATCTACCTTTATAAGGGCATTGATTACAACTGAATGGTTTGTCTTCTGAGTGAGTTTTCATATGTATTACAAGATTGCTCTTTCTTGCAGCTTTATAAGGGCAATGATTACAACCGAATGGTTTGACTCCTGTATGAATTTGCAAATGTAATACAAGATCACTCTTTTGTGCAGCTTTATAAGGGCATTGATTACAACCAAATAGCTTTTCTGCTGTATGAATCCTCATGTGTTTTATCAGTGTGCTCTTGTCTGCCGCTTTATAAGGGCATTGATTACAACTGAATGGTTTGTCTCTTGTGTGAATTCTCATGTGTCTTACCAGACACTTTTTTTCTTTAGCTCCATAAGAGCATTGATTACAACTGAATGGTTTGTCACTTATGTGAATTTTCATGTGTCTTGTCAGATTCCTCTTTTCTGTAGCTCTATAAGGGCATTGATTACATCTGATTGGTTTGTCTCCATTGTGAGTGCTCATGTGTCTTATCAGACTGCTCTTGAATGCAGTTCTATAAGGGCATTGATTACAACTGAATGGTTTGTCTCCATTGTGAGTCCTCAAGTGACTTATCAAATTCCTCTTATCTCTAACTTTAAAAGGGCATTGTTTACAACTGAATGGTTTGTCTCCTTTCTGAGCTCTCATGTGTCTTATCAGATTCCTCTTTTCTGTAGCTCTATAAGGGCATTGATTACATATGAATGGTTTCTCTCGAGTGTCAGTCTCCAAGTCGTTTCTTAGTTGGTTCTTACATGAAGTTGCAAATGTGCACTGTATACGACTGTAGAGTAGTTTTCTTTCTACTGTCTTATGCTCTACTGCTTTGTCCTCCAAATGTTCTGGCTCTGCATCAATGTCCAAATAAGCCACCTTTAACAAATAAATAAACTATATTACTCACTTTTTTAGTCACTTATATAAAAAACATCACATACAAATGGCTTATGCAATTTTTTTACCATCCATTATGGTCCTTGAATGAAATCTTCTTATTTAAGTACTGTACAAGAACAAATATTTACATTTATTATAAATTTATTCTTAACCTGTATTGTTCTAACTTACTCTATAATGAACCCCTTTTAAAGAATGGCTTTATAGATAAGGAATTTTAATTTCACTTCAGCAGTATTTCATGTGGTCGGATGACTTGATAAGAAGGAACAATGGACACTGTTGTACTAGCGTTGCAGTAATAGTCAAAACACAATTTATCCCTTAGAATCGTGGCCTTCGTAGTTTCATCCTGCAAGGAACTTTCTCATGTTTGTTGGTTCGACGGGGGGATGAAGCTACCTTTTAATTGGCTAAGATATTTTGTGGGTTTGAATCATTGTGGGAATGTTAAATCAGTTTTGGACAGTCGTCTTTGGTGCTTTTAGAACGCTATACCGCAATCAACCATTTGCTTTCGTGATCTAGGAGTCTTTTCATAGTTTTCACGTTGTCACAGTTTTGTTGTGGTAAGTGTCTGCCTGTATTTTATGGATTTTGGACAGTGTTATCTAAGTAAGTTTCCTTCTTCTTTATTACTCTTTGTTATTGTTATGTATTTCCAATTCAAGGATGATATATTCAGACTGATATTATCAGTAGGCTTACCATTTGTCCGGGATTATTCCAGACAGCCCGGGATTTATGACTGTGACCAGGGTACCGGTCCAGCATTGACAAAGAGTGGGGTAGTATAGTGACACACACGCGAACGGCTAAATTCACACTGACAGCCTCCAAAAGCCGCTTATAGCTACACCAATCAACAGATTGTTTACTTTCTCCACCGAATGGGGACGTACGTAGCTAAATGCATGGTTAAAAATAATTAAATCATGCTTATTTTACTGCTTAATATGCAAACTCTTCACTGTTTTTAAAGTGGAATGGCAAAAAGAAAAGAAAAAACAATTGGTAAAAAGTGTAATGTGTGTTTGATACCGATTTCATACTCTTCAAAAATGTCCGGGATCAAAAATGGTTTCTGTAAATTAGGATACATCTACATGAATTTACGTCTGTCTAGAATTTTTATAAGTTTCACACAGACTAAATTCTAAAACAGTAGATCTTGCGTTTTTAATTTTATTAAAAATACTACATTGTTCCAATGTATACAGTGTGGAAGTAAAGTTTTGGAACAGCCTAACAATTTCTGAATGATTACAGATAAAGCATTAAAACTTAGTACATAATTTCTGCACCTATTAATCTACTTGATAAGGAGTAAAAGTATGTATTGACATTCAAAAACCTCTTAAAAACAGTTTTTTTCTTTAATTAAACATTAGTTTTATTAATATATAACAACAGTTCACACAAAACAAACACTATATAAAAAAAGGGATTAGGACAATCTATTTAAAGAAAAGAATCATGAGGAAAATGTTTTTCTGAAAAAAATCAGGATTCAGATTGCAGTTAAGGAAAACAACAAAACAACTGTCAAACCTCAGTTAAGACATTAGGTAAAGAAGATTAAAATTTTATGGAGACGACAACAGATACTAGAAAACAGGATTGGCAAAACAAGTCCTCACCTCCTCACCTAGATGCAGTAAGTCAAGATGACCACTCGCTGAATAATCCAAGTAGTAAATATTTAAAAAGTACAAATAAAAATTGAAGAAATAGTTTACAGAGAATTATACACACAAAATATAAATATACAACAGACAATAATTTCTTTGCTTATTGCACATAGAGAACAAAGTTTGTGTTATAACTACACTTAAATTTTTTCATTTTTATTTGTTCTTCAAACGGCATCTGCTAATATACAATAGTTAACACTAATATGGGACAGTAAAATAAAATTGTTCATAATAAAAATAATTAGTTGAATTAATTAATGAAAACGATAATTATTTCTACCTTCAAGATAATTAAGATTTGAAACTCAAAAAATAAATGATAAAAAACATGAGTTTGACATGTCAGACAATCAAGGAGAAAAAAAGCTAAACATTATTTTAATACATATGGCTTGAACTTAGTTGTGGTGTAATTAAGGTGACTGAATAAGACTATCAGTGCAGCCGCAACAAGACAACAAATAGAATAGAATTATATTTTATTTCATAAAATAACAAAAATACAATATTTATACAACGGAATTCTAGCAATCTCATCAAGTAAATGATGGTTGGCACAAAAAATTTAACCTTAAAACAATATTTAAATACAGTCAGTTAATCAAAAACCAGGTAAAGCAGACAGCTCTCTGCAGCGTGGTTAAACTTAAAATGTTAATCTTTTTATTAACTTTAATAAACTAATATACTATAACTATACTGATCCTATAACTACTCAAATGCCAATCAAATACCACAGAACAACACTACAACCAATCAAACTCTTCCCTTTCATGTGCCTACAAAAAATAAACTCCTAAAACATTAATTAGTAATGGACAATAAATATGTAAATAAAATTATTTGGTTTCATTTTTTTTTCTTTAGACTAATGTTTCAAACAAAAAGTTTACTTGATCTTTAGTAAGGAGCCATTACCTTAATTTTGCTAAAAATTGATTAATGGATGAGTTGTTATATTTAATTCCATTTGGAATTTGATTAAATAACTTAGGTCCTAAATAAGTAAAGCTTTGTTTAAATATACTTTTTTTTCTAGTTCTATATAGTGACACTTCTAGTTCTGGGTAATAATCTATCTGTTTTAAAATTACCACTCCTATTATATAATCTTTAGAACCTTATAAACAAAAAGATGAATTACAGGTAAAATTTGCAAGTCGATAAAAAGGGGGTGAGAAGATTGACGTTTGGGTTTGAATGAAATAATTGTTACAAAATGTTTTTGTGTAGCCTAATTATCAGCGCTTTACGTGTGGTTCTGCCAGCCCCTCCCCAGTTTTCAATTCCGTAAACTAATCTTGAATGGATAAGAGAGAAATAAAGCATTCGTAGCAAATTTTGATTGAGAAAGTTTCTTAAGAAGTAAAATTGTCTGATGTTTTTTCTCAAATTGTTGTGTAAATGAATTGTATGTGTCTTCCAAGAAAGTTTTTCATCCAGATACAAACCGAGATATTTAATATTTTCTACCTGCTCTATTTCTGTGCAAGAGCAAACTGAGTTATTGTTAAAACATCGTCTTTAACATGGAATTTTAGAACGCTGTCAAATGAAAAAAACCCTTTGAGATCGAAATTTATAATTTTTGTTTTTGTAGCGTTTATGACCATTCTGTTATTGATACACCAGTCCTTTAACAATTTAAGATCGTGGTTCATATCTTGCCAAATGGTTCCCCAATGGCTGTTTAAATACCGGAGGGCCACGTCATCTGCAAACGCACTAACCACTCCTCTCAACTGCATATTTAACAGATCATTAATAAATAATATGAATAATGAAGCTGATAGAATGGACCCTTGGGGTACCCCTTTTTTATTATTTGTGGTGTGCTTAATACATATTTTATTTTTACTTTTTGGGTTCGATTTGTCAGATATGATTTGAACCAATTGAGCGCAGTTCCCCTTACTCCTGCATATTCTAATTTATTTAATAAAATATTATGATCTACAAGATCGAACACTTTGGAAAAATCAATAAAAATTCCAGTAGTTTTAAGATTGTTGTTAACATGTTGACTGCCAGCGTAGATAATTTATTGTGTCATTCTGAGGCCGCCGTAGTAAAACTGTATGTCCGCCTGACGCCATGAGGGCCACCGGTAGCCCACGTCATACGTGCCGCTGTGTGCCATGTGGGCCACCGGTGGCCCTCGCATCTTTTATAAATCAAACACAAATTATAGCGCCATTTTTAGTATTACGTAATTTTTTATGATATATTCTGAAAGCTCATAAAATGTAATAGAAAACAGTCCTCTGAGGTTAAGTGGTAGAGAGGACTCTATCTATAGTCCTAACTTCGCCTCCAATAAAGCCATTTTTCATTTCATTTCTCTGGTTTTTAAATAAAGCAACCCTAAATACGTTTTTATATATTTGAACTAGTTTTTACGACATTTAGACAGACTAGTTTCTGTCACAAAAAGAATCAATGTCACTTACTAAACACGTAACCTCAAAATCTGATCAGTGCGCGGGAAGAAAATATAAAAATCACAACAAAACAGCTGAAACATAATATCATATGGCATATGTAAAGTTTTGCCCCCACGCCATGAGGGCCACCGGTGTACCTCATCAATAACTTCACAAAATGGCGGCAAAAGACCGGATGTCGGCTATTTCTGTACTCGAGAGGTCATTTCCGGTTGTATGGAACACAGAATTCGGAACAATGAATATTGAACTTTACCGTAGAAACAGCTATGGCGCCAGGCTGAAAACTAGTGAGGGCCACCGGTGGCCCTCATGGCGTGAGCTAAAATTGTTGTGTGGGCCACCGGTGGCCCTCATGGCAGTCAACGTGTTAAAACATGAATATATTGCTTCTGTGAAATTCAATATTGCACCTTCGGTGCTTTTACCTTTCGTAAATCCGTATTGTTGATGGTTAAAAGATGTTATCTTAACTAAATATTACAGCTTCAGTAAAACAAAAACATCAGCTGTGCAAACAGGTAAGCGTTTTCACGTCCGCCATTTTGAATTTTGTCTAGGTTATGAAATTGCCAAATAAAATGTTGTATCAATTTTGCTAACAGAAAAATGAAGCTAAATATTATGTAGGGTTTTAAGTTTATGGCTTTATTTAATCATATTTAAAGTGGGAGGAAATTGTATTTAAAAAAATAATATGTTTTCGACAAAACTCAAATTTACAGACTTTTTGTGAAGAAATTGTAGTATATACCATAAAAATGTATATGAAACTTTGTGTACAGACTTTCATTGATAATTTGAACATACAGAATTACAGACCAATCTCGTTACTCTCAGTACTATCAAAGGTGTTTGAGAAGGCTGTTAAATTCAGATTAATTGAATTCCTTAAAAAGAACAACAGATGCAAATGTCAATTTTAGTATGCATTTATACTTTTTAGTTCTTTATTGCCTAACCTGACCGAATTCCGATAACCTGCCTGACTGACTAGCAGAAGCTGTTAGGATGTATTTGACTGTAAAAATAACCAATATTTCCGTTAATTGCAGACGTATACATCACAGAAAGTCCTGGCTTTTGTCATAAATGATGTGTTTAAGTATTATTTTCTCTGATCCGTTACAACAAACAATACACTCTCCAGAGGCAGCCATTAGCAATCAATGATAACGTAACTGAATTGAAGTTACGTTATCATTGTATAAAATACTATAAAGAAATTATTATAGTAACAAAATTCGTAAGTCAAGAAACCCTCAACGCGTTACATGGAGCATCATAAATTCTGAAGTTGGTAAAGCCAAACTAAACAGTAATTACTTATCCCTTACACAAAACAATTCAATAATAAATAACCCTAAAAAGATTAGCGAAATTTTTAACAATTATTACATTAATGCAGTTGGAAACTCAATGCATTTGGGGTCAATTACATCTGGCTCTGTTATAAATCAGGGTAACATGTCAGGAAATAATTTTGAATGCAGATTAATTAACAGGGATAAGATTGTACAAATCATTACCAGTCTGAAAAATACCTTCAGTACTGGGTATGATGACTTACCAGTGGTGTTGATAAAAGGTGCAGTGGAATATCTAGCTGATCCTTTACTGCACTTGGTCAATTCCTCAATTTTATCTGGAATCTTTCCAGAAAAATTAAAGATAACAAAAATAAAACCCCTTTTCAAAAAAGGTGATAATACAGATCCAAGTAATTATCGCCCTCTGGCCTTACTTCCAATAATCTCTAAAATATATGAGCGTGCAATGGCTGAGCAATTCACTAATTATTTAGAATGTAATAACTTAATTGATAATATTCAACATGGTTTTAGGAAAAGTAAATCTGTGATTACTGCTGCCACTGAATTCCTTGAAGCTGTGATTGATTCAGTAGATAAAGGTGACAAAGTAGTTGGTATATTTATGGATTTGCACAAGGCTTTTGATAGTGTATCTCATTCTAAACTTTTGGATAAATTAGCTTCTATTGGTACCAAGGAGAAGGAGTATAACTGGTTTCAATCATATTTAAAAGATAGACAACAGTTTGTTGAGATATCTCAATTAAATACAAAAAATGTTATAATTAACTCTACTTCAACTTTGAAAACGGTTTGTTTGGGGGTTCCTCAAGGATCCATCCTGGGGCCTCTATTATTCCTCGTTTATATGAAAGGAATCCCAGAGTTAGAGAAAATTTGTTTATATGCGGATGATGCGACTCTAAGGGTAAGTGCATCATCAAAAGATGAAATTGAAATGTCTTCCTTTATCAGTTTATCTAAGTTAACACAATTTTTCAAAGAAAATAACCTAATCTTGAACCCAAGTAAAACCAATTATGTAGAGTTTAATACCAGACAGTGCAGAAATAAAGTTAACCCTAATATACAAGTGGACCAATCTTCAATAACAAAAGTAGATGAAGTAAAGTTTTTGGGACTTACTCTGGACAGTTCACTCTCTTGGAATAAACATACGGACAAAGTAATTTCTAAATTGAATTCTGGCTTGTATGCTTTAAAAAGAATGTCAAAATTATGTACAATTGATACTTTGATATCAATATATTTCTCTCATATCCATTCTCATATTATATTTGGAATTTCTTTGTATGGTTCAACATCAATTAAAAACTTAAACTCAATTTTAATTATTCAAAAAAAAAGCAATACGAATTATGCTAGAACTAGGGTGGAATGAAAGTGTGAAAACACGATTTCCAGAATTAAGAATAATGACTGTGTATAGCGCATACATTTATGAAACTGTACTATCCGTAAAAATCAGAATAAATGATGTTCTGACACGTAAAAATCAGAAACAGTGACAACCATAATTACTTTACTAGATACAGAAATGATGTAACTGTTTCTCAACATAACTTACAATTCTTTTGTAAAAAACCAAAATATATTGGTGCACGTTTTTATAATTTATTGCCGAATAGATTAAAATCTATAGACAATTTGAAAACATTTAAATTTAAACTGAAGCAATATTTAATAGAATTACCACTGTACTCCTTCTCCGAGTTTTATGAAACTGTGCATTAAATAATAATAAATAATTGACTAATTATTAAAGTTAATTATGAATGTTCTTCCAAATTTGTATTATCATATAACACAATTGTTGTAACACAAGTAGCTTTTAATTAATAATCTTTAATTTGTATTTAGCAAATAGATTTTAAATAATTTATGACACCATTCATGTTCACCATGTGAAATTGTTGAATAAAGAGATTCTGATTCTGATTACCCAAACACGATGATCCGATCGTAATTGGAAAGCAGGAGTGGAGAGATGGGTACTTCATGAATGATCGAGTCAAATGAACAAGTTCAGTTAAAAGTGAACATCAGAGCTGGGAAAGAACACTGACAAAGTCATTAAAATGTAATTATTTATTTTTATCATTGTTATTACAATAATAAACACTGAAATTTGAAGATGGATGATTGAACAAATATACAAGTATAAATAATAATGCCTGTCTATGAAACAATACTCTTAACAAAACTAAAAATCAGTCCAACCGTCGCTTGTACAAGTCGTTGTTCGTCGCGGCATTTTAAACTACTTCTTTACACTGAACAATTGGTCTACTTTCTAGAGTAGACCAATTAGTAGACCAATAGAGTAACCACACTATTACTCTAGAGTGGCATAGTGTGGTTAGGGTTTATGCAAACTTGCGCATGCGTTGAAGGTGACCGGCGCCTGACTTTCGTCTCACTGCAGTTAGCTGTTGTTCATTTCGTAAAATCGCAAAAGCCATCTGTAATTTTGATCAGTAAATACATGTAGTTTGTTATAAAGTTGCACTACAAATACAGTTCTAATTAATTGTTTTATACACAACACCAGATATCGTTCTGCAGAAATGAATGTTGTACTTTTGGGGTGCGGAATATAGTTTCTCAATTAGATGATTTCTTTCTGCAGCCGTCTCTTTCATTCTGCGACAATGTTGCCCTGTCACACGTTATTCTGCTATGGGGTACGAAGAGAACAGAGTTTGTGTTTTAACTAAACTAAAATTTGGTCATTTCTATTTATTCTTCAAATGGCATCAGCTAATATACAATAGTTAACACTAATATGAACAATAAAATGTAATAGCTCATAATAAAATAATTTATTTGAATGAATGAATGAAAACAATAATTATTTCTAACTTCAAGATAATTAATAGTTTGTACACATTAATAGTTTACATAAGAGTATTCTTTGAGTTACTACACTTATAAGTAGTCTAGGAAAAGGTTGAATAGTTTTGAGCTTGCCTATCTTGGTTTTCATTTAGAAGAGTTAAGCGATGAATCGGCAGTATAAAAATGTTGTCATTTAAGGTTTAGTACTTATGTCCCCGCTCTTTTCTTTGTAAATCTTTGGATATGGCGAAGCAGATTGCCCCTTATATAAAAGGGTTGAGATAGCCTAGTTAAGATTTTTATTTCCTTGTAAGCTAGTCGTCAAGATCCAACAAATTACAGGCCAGCCATTAACCTCGCTGCTTTATTCTATGGGATTATATCAGGGCAATGATTATAAATAGATGGATTTTCTTGTGTACAAGCCATTATAATGTTTTATCATACTGCTCTTGCTTCACATTAGCTCTAAACTGGAATTAAATGCAACTGAATGGTGTGTCTCCTGTGTGAGTTCTCAAATGTTTTACAAGGCTGCTCTTTCTTGCAGTTCTATAAGGGCATTGACTACAACTGAATGGCTTTTCTCCTGTGTGAGTCCTCATGTGTCTTATCAGACTGATCTTGACTGCAGCTCTATAAGGGCATTGATTACAACTGAATGGTGTGTCTCCTGTGTGAGTTTTCAAATGTTGTAGAAGATTGCACTTGTATGCAGCTCTATAAGGGCATTGACTACAACTGAATGGCTTTTCTCCTGTGTGAGTCCTCATGTGTCTTATTATATAGCTCTTCACTGTAGCTCTATAAGGGCATTGATTGCAACTGAATTGTTTTACTGCTGTGTGAGTCCTCATGTGTATTATTATATTGTTCTTCACTGTAGCTCTATAAGGGCATTGGTTGCAACTGAATTGTTTTACTGCTGTGTGAGTCCTCATGTGTTTTATCAGGTTGCTCTTGTCTTTAGCTCTATAAGGGCATTGATTACAACTAAATGGCTTTTCTGCTGTGTGAGTCCTCATGTGTCTTATCAGACTGCTCTTGACTGCAGCTCTATAAGGGCATTGATTACAACTGAATGGTTTGTTTCCTGTGTGAGTTCTCAAATGTTTTACAAGGCTGCTCTTTCTTGCAGTTCTATAAGGGCATTGACTACAACTGAATGGCTTTTCTCCTGTGTGAGTCCTCATGTGTATTATCAGATCACTCTTGTCTGTTCCTCTATAAGGGCATTGAATACATCTTAATGGTTTTTCTCCCGTGTGAATTCTCATGTGTCTTATCAGATGGCATTTTCTTGCAGCTTTATAAGGGCATTGATTACAACTGAATGGTTTATCTCGAGTGTGAGTCTCCAAGTCATTTCTTAGTTGGTTCTTATATGTAGTTGTACATGAGCAGTGCATATGACTGTAGAATAGTTCTGTTTCAACTGTCTTATGCTCTATGACATATTTGTCCTCCAACTGTTCTGGCTCTGCATCAATGTCCAAATAAGCCACCTTTAACAAATAAATAAACTATATTACTCACTTTTTTAGTCACTTATATAAAAAACATCACATACCAATGGCTTATGCAATTTTATTACCATCCATTATGGTCCTTGAATGAAATCTTCTTATTTAAGTACTGTACAAGAACAAATATTTACATTTATTATAAATTTATTCTTAACCTATATTGTTCTAACTTACTCTATAATGAACCCCTTTTAACCCTACAAGTGATGATCATTTTTCTCCTCAATGATAGCCCATTTTTCGCTGTCGCGTAGACTTATTTTGATAATTACATATTAAATTGATACAATGCCTTATATATAACATGTTATATATCAAAATGTTCAAAATTGAATTCTATATAAGATGCAAAAATAAAATAAAAACTTATATTAACTTTTTTTGAAGATATCACCGTGTAAGTATTATAAAACATTTTTTCCTAATTTTTTTTCATATTTGAGCACCCACAGTTTTTTTATAATAGGTTATTATAGAAATTCCAAGATATACAAAAGATTTCAAATTTCATACTGAAAAGAATGATATATAACAATAGCTCTTATGTACAAAAAAGTGATTATTATAGCACGACAAAACAAAAAATGGTAAAGTCAGAAAATGTAGAAAAATGTGACTTCATGTAAATAAATTTTCCTTTCCATATTTTCCGAACATTACGAAAATGAAACGGCATAGAGGAATGATAAATATAACTATTCTGCTTTAGTTTAGTATACAAAATAACCGGATCGGACAATAAATAGTGACGGTAGGGCGCGTTTATGAAACGACACGCTCCGTGTCGTTATCAAAACACACGGGTGTAATAACGACACGGACCGTGTCGTTATCACTTAGAGGGTTAAAGAATGGCTTTATAGATAAGGAATTTTAATTTCACTTCAGCAGTATTTCATGTGGTCAGATGACTTGATAAGAAGGAACAATGGACACTGTTGTACTAGCGTTGCAGTAATAGTCAAAACACAATTCATCCCTTAGATTCGTGGCCTTTGTAGTTTCATCCTGCAAGGAACTTTCTCATGTTTGGTAGTTCGACGGGGGGATGAATCTACCTTTTAATTGGCTAAGATATTTTGTGGGTTTGAATCATTGTGGGAATGTTAAATCAGTTTCGGACAGTCGTCTTTGGTGCTTTTAGAACGCTAAACCGCAATCAACCATTTGCTTTCGTGATCTAGGAGTCTTTTCATAGTTTTCACGTTGTCACAGTTTTGTTGTGGTAAGTGTCTGCCTGTATTTTATGGATTTTGGACAGTGTTATCTAAGTAAGTTTCCTTCTTCTTTATTACTCTTTGTTATTGTTATGTATTTCCAATTCAAGGATGATATATTCAGACTGATATTATCAGTAGGCTTACCATTTGTCCGGGATTATCCCAGACAGCCCGGGATTTATGACTGTGACCAGGGTACCGGTCCAGCATTGACAAAGAGTGGGGTAGTATAGTGACACACACGCGAACGGCTAAATTCACACTGACAGCCTCCAAAAGCCGCTTATAGCTACACCAATCAACAGATGATTTCTTTCTGCAGCTGTCTCTTTCATTCTGCGACAATGTTGCCCTGTCACACGTTATTCTGCTATGGGGCACGAAGAGAACAGTTTGTGTTTTAACTAAACTAAAATTTGGTCATTTCTATTTATTCTTCAAATGGCATCTGCTAATATACAATAGTTAACACTAATATGAACAATAAAATGTAATAGCTCATAATAAAATAATTTATTTGAATGAATGAATGAAAACAATAATTATTTCTAACTTCAAGATAATTAATAGTTTGTACACATTAATAGTTTACATTAGAGTATTCTTTGAGTTACTACACTTATAAGTAGTCTAGGAAAAGGTTGAATAGTTTTGAGCTTGCCTATCTTGGTTTTCATTTAGGAGAGTTAAGCGATGAATCGGCAGTATAAAAATGTTGTCATTTAAGGTTTAGTACTTATGTCCCCGCTCTTTTCTTTGTAAATCTTTGGATATAACGAAGCAGATTGCCCCTTATATAAAAGGGTTGAGATAGCCTAGTTAAGATTTTTATTTCCTTATAAGCTACTCGTCAAGATCCAACAAATTACAGGCCAGCCATTAACCTCGCTGCTTTATTCTATGGGATTATATCAGGGCAATGATTATAAATAGATGGATTTTCTTGTGTACAAGCCATTATAATGTTTTATCATACTGATCTTGCTTCACACTAGCTCTAAACTGGAATTAAATGCAACTGAATGGTGTGTCTCCTGTGTGAGTTCTCAAATGTTTTACAAGGCTGCTCTTTCTTGCAGTTCTATAAGGGCATTGAATACATCTCAATGGTTATTCTCCCGTGTGAATTAACATGTGTCTTATCAGATGGCATTTTCTTGCAGCTTTATAAGGGCATTGATTACAACTGAATGGTGTGTCTCCTGTGTGAGTTTTCAAATGTTGTACAAGATTGCTCTTGTCTGCAGCTCTATAAGGGCATTGACTACAACTGAATGGCTTTTCTCCTGTGTGAGTCCTCATGTGTCTTATTATATAGCTCTTCACTGTAGCTCTATAAGGGCATTGATTGCAACTGAATTGTTTTACTGCTGTGTGAGTCCTCATGTGTATTATTATATTGTTCTTCACTGTAGCTCTATAAGGGCATTGGTTGCAACTGAATTGTTTTACTGCTGTGTGAGTCCTCATGTGTTTTATCAGGTTGCTCTTGTCTTTAGCTCTATAAGGGCATTGATTACAACTAAATGGCTTTTCTGCTGTGTGAGTCCTCATGTGTCTTATCAGACTGCTCTTGACTGCAGCTCTATAAGGGCATTGATTACAACTGAATGGTTTGTTTCCTGTGTGAGTTCTCAAATGTTTTACAAGGCTGCTCTTTCTTGCAGTTCTATAAGGGCATTGACTACAACTGAATGGCTTTTCTCCTGTGTGAGTCCTCATGTGTATTATCAGATCACTCTTGTCTGTTCCTCTATAAGGGCATTGAATACATCTTAATGGTTTTTCTCCCGTGTGAATTCTCATGTGTCTTATCAGATGGCATTTTCTTGCAGCTTTATAAGGGCATTGATTACAACTGAATGGTTTATCTCGAGTGTGAGTCTCCAAGTCATTTCTTAGTTGGTTCTTATATGTAGTTGTACATGAGCAGTGCATATGACTGTAGAATAGTTCTGTTTCAACTGTCTTATGCTCTATGACATATTTGTCCTCCAACTGTTCTGGCTCTGCATCAATGTCCAAATAAGCCACCTTTAACAAATAAATAAACTATATTACTCACTTTTTTAGTCACTTATATAAAAAACATCACATACCAATGGCTTATGCAATTTTATTACCATCCATTATGGTCCTTGAATGAAATCTTCTTATTTAAGTACTGTACAAGAACAAATATTTACATTTATTATAAATTTATTCTTAACCTATATTGTTCTAACTTACTCTATAATGAACCCCTTTTAACCCTACAAGTGATGATCATTTTTCTCCTCAATGATAGCCCATTTTTCGCTGTCGCGTAGACTTATTTTGATAATTACATATTAAATTGATACAATGCCTTATATATAACATGTTATATATCAAAATGTTCAAAATTGAATTCTATATAAGATGCAAAAATAAAATAAAAACTTATATTAACTTTTTTTGAAGATATCACCGTGTAAGTATTATAAAACATTTTTTCCTAATTTTTTTTCATATTTGAGCACCCACAGTTTTTTATAATAGGTTATTATAGAAATTCCAAGATATACAAAAGATTTCAAATTTCATACTGAAAAGAATGATATATAACAATAGCTCTTATGTACAAAAAAGTGATTATTATAGCACGACAAAACAAAAAATGGTAAAGTCAGAAAATGTAGAAAAATGTGACTTCATGTAAATAAATTTTCCTTTCCATATTTTCCGAACATTACGAAAATGAAACGGCATAGAGGAATGATAAATATAACTATTCTGCTTTAGTTTAGTATACAAAATAACCGGATCGGACAATAAATAGTGACGGTAGGGCGCGTTTATGAAACGACACGCTCCGTGTCGTTATCAAAACACACGGGTGTAATAACGACACGGACCGTGTCGTTATCACTTAGAGGGTTAAAGAATGGCTTTATAGATAAGGAATTTTAATTTCACTTCAGCAGTATTTCATGTGGTCAGATGACTTGATAAGAAGGAACAATGGACACTGTTGTACTAGCGTTGCAGTAATAGTCAAAACACAATTCATCCCTTAGATTCGTGGCCTTTGTAGTTTCATCCTGCAAGGAACTTTCTCATGTTTGGTAGTTCGACGGGGGGATGAATCTACCTTTTAATTGGCTAAGATATTTTGTGGGTTTGAATCAATGTGGGAATGTTAAATCAGTTTCGGACAGTCGTCTTTGGTGCTTTTAGAACGCTAAACCGCAATCAACCATATGCTTTCGTGATCTAGGAGTCTTTTCATAGTTTTCACGTTGTCACAGTTTTGTTGTGGTAAGTGTCTGCCTGTATTTTATGGATTTTGGACAGTGTTATCTAAGTAAGTTTCCTTCTTCTTTATTACTCTTTGTTATTGTTATGTATTTCCAATTCAAGGATGATATATTCAGACTGATATTATCAGTAGGCTTACCATTTGTCCGGGATTATCCCAGACAGCCCGGGATTTATGACTGTGACCAGGGTACCGGTCCAGCATTGACAAAGAGTGGGGTAGTATAGTGACACACACGCGAACGGCTAAATTCACACTGACAGCCTCCAAAAGCCGCTTATAGCTACACCAATCAACAGATGATTTCTTTCTGCAGCTGTCTCTTTCATTCTGCGACAATGTTGCCCTGTCACACGTTATTCTGCTATGGGGCACGAAGAGAACAGTTTGTGTTTTAACTAAACTAAAATTTGGTCATTTCTATTTATTCTTCAAATGGCATCTGCTAATATACAATAGTTAACACTAATATGAACAATAAAATGTAATAGCTCATAATAAAATAATTTATTTGAATGAATGAATGAAAACAATAATTATTTCTAACTTCAAGATAATTAATAGTTTGTACACATTAATAGTTTACATTAGAGTATTCTTTGAGTTACTACACTTATAAGTAGTCTAGGAAAAGGTTGAATAGTTTTGAGCTTGCCTATCTTGGTTTTCATTTAGGAGAGTTAAGCGATGAATCGGCAGTATAAAAATGTTGTCATTTAAGGTTTAGTACTTATGTCCCCGCTCTTTTCTTTGTAAATCTTTGGATATAACGAAGCAGATTGCCCCTTATATAAAAGGGTTGAGATAGCCTAGTTAAGATTTTTATTTCCTTATAAGCTACTCGTCAAGATCCAACAAATTACAGGCCAGCCATTAACCTCGCTGCTTTATTCTATGGGATTATATCAGGGCAATGATTATAAATAGATGGATTTTCTTGTGTACAAGCCATTATAATGTTTTATCATACTGATCTTGCTTCACACTAGCTCTAAACTGGAATTAAATGCAACTGAATGGTGTGTCTCCTGTGTGAGTTCTCAAATGTTTTACAAGGCTGCTCTTTCTTGCAGTTCTATAAGGGCATTGAATACATCTCAATGGTTATTCTCCCGTGTGAATTAACATGTGTCTTATCAGATGGCATTTTCTTGCAGCTTTATAAGGGCATTAATTACAACTGAATGGTGTGTCTCCTGTGTGAGTTTTCAAATGTTGTACAAGATTGCTCTTGTCTGCAGCTCTATAAGGGCATTGACTACAACTGAATGGCTTTTCTCCTGTGTGAGTCCTCATGTGTCTTATTATATTGCTCTTCACTGTAGCTCTATAAGGGCATTGATTGCAACTGAATTGCTTTTCTCCTGTGTGAGTCCTCATGTGTATTATTATATGGCTCTTCACTGTAGCTCTATAAGGGCATTGATTGCAACTAAATTGTTTTACTGCTGTGTGAGTCCTCATGTGTTTTATCAGGTTGCTCTTGTCTGTAGCTCTATAAGGGCATTGATTACAACTAAATGGCTTTTCTGCTGTGTGAGTCCTCATGTGTCTTATCAGACTGCTCTTGACTGCAGCTCTATAAGGGCATTGATTACAACTGAATGGTTTGTTTCCTGTGTGAGTTCTCAAATGTTTTACAAGGCTGCTCTTTCTTGCAGTTCTATAAGGGCATTGACTACAACTGAATGGCTTTTCTCCTGTGTGAGTCCTCATGTGTCTTATCAGATCCCTCTTGTCTGTTCCTCTATAAGGGCATTGAATACATCTTAATGGTTTTTCTCCCGTGTGAATTCTCATGTGTCTTATCAGTTGGCATTTTCTTGCAGCTTTATAAGGGCATTGATTACAACTGAATGGTTTATCTCGAGTGTGAGTCTCCAAGTCATTTCTTAGTTGGTTCTTATATGTAGTTGTACATGAGCAGTGCATATGACTGTAGAATAGTTCTGTTTCAACTGTCTTATGCTCTATGACATATTTGTCCTCCAAATGTTCTGGCTCTGCATCAATGTCCAAATAAGCCACCTTTAACAAATAAATAAACTATATTACTCACTTTTTTAGTCACTTATATAAAATACATCACATACCAATAGCTTATGCAATTTTATTACTATCCATTATGGTCCTTGAATGAAATCTTCTTATTTAAGTACTGTACAAGAACAAATATTTACATTTATTATAAATTTATTCTTAACCTATATTGTTCTAACTTACTCTATAATGAACCCCTTTTAACCCTACAATACAAGTGATGATCATTTTTCTCCTCAGTGATAGCCCATTTTTCGCTGTCGCGTAGACTTATTTTGATAATTACATATTAAATTGATACAATGCCTTATATATAACATATGTTATATATCAAAATGTTCAAAATTGAATTCTATATAAGATGCAAAAATAAAATAAAAACTTATATTAACTTTTTTTGAAGATATCACCGTGTAAGTATTATAAAACATTTTTTCCTAATTTTTTTTTCATATTTGAGCTCCCACAGTTTTTTATAATAGGTTATTATAGAAATTCCAAGATATACAAAAGATTTCAAATTTCATACTGAAAAGAATGATATATAACAATAGCTCTTATGTACAAAAAAGTGATTATTATAGCACGACAAAACAAAAAATGGTAAAGTCAGAAAATGTAGAAAAATGTGACTTCGTGTAAATAAATTTTCCTTTCCATATTTTCCGAACATTACGAAAATGAAACGGCATAGAGGAATGATAAATATAACTATTCTGCTTTAGTTTAGTATACAAAATAACCGGTTCGGACTATAAATAGTGACGGTAGGGCGCGTTTATGAAACGACACGCTCCGTGTCGTTATCACTACACACGGGTGTAATAACGACACGGACCGTGTCGTTATCACTTAGAGGGTTAAAGAATGGCTTTATAGATAAGGAATTTTAATTTCACTTCAGCAGTATTTCATGTGGTCGGATGACTTGATAAGAAGGAACAATGGACACTGTTGTACTAGCGTTGCAGTAATAGTCAAAACACAATTCATCCCTTAGAATCGTGGCCTTCGTAGTTTCATCCTGCAAGGAACTTTCTTATGTTTGTTGGTTCAACGGGGGGATGAATCTACCTTTTAATTGGCTAAGATATTTTGTGGGTTTGAATCATTGTGGGAATGTTAAATCAGTTTCGGACAGTCGTCTTTGGTGCTTTTAGAACGCTAAACCGCAATCAACCATTTGCTTTCGTGATCTAGGAGTCTTTTCATAGTTTTTGCGTTGTCACAGTTTTGTTGTGGTAAGTGTCTGCCTGTATTTTATGGATTTTGGACAGTGTTATCTAAGTAAGTTTCCTTCTTCTTTATTACTCTTTGTTATTGTTATGTATTTCCAATTCAAGGATGATATATTCAGACTGATATTATCAGTAGGCTTACCATTTGTCCGGGATTATCCCAGACAGCCCGGGATTTATGACTGTGACCAGGGTACCGGTCCAGCATTGACAAAGAGTGGGGTAGTATAGTGACACACACGCGAACGGCTAAATTCACACTGACAGCCTCCAAAAGCTGCTTATAGCTACACCAATCAACAGATTGTTTACTTTCTCCACTGAATGGGGACGTACGTAGCTAAATGCATGGTTAAAAATAATTAAATCATGCTTATTTTACTGCTTAATATGCAAACTCTTCACTGTTTTTAAAGTGGAATGGCAAAAAGAAAAGAAAAAACAATTGGTAAAAAGTGTAATGTGTGTTTGATGCCGATTTCATATTCTTCAAAAATGTCCGGGATCAAAATGGTTTCTGTAAATTAGGATACATCTACATGAATTTACGTCTGTCTAGAATTTTTATAAGTTTCACACAGACTAAATTCTAAAACAGTAGATCTTGCGTTTTTAATTTTATTAAAAATACTACATTGTTCCAATGTATACAATGTGGAAGTAAAGTTTTGGAACAGCCTAACAATTTCTGAATGATTACAGATAAAGCATAAAAACTTAGTACATAGTTTCTGCACATATTAATATAATTGATAAGGAGTAAAAGTATATATTGACATTCAAAAAACCTCTTAAAAACAGTTTTTTCTTTAATTAAACATTATATTTTTATTAATATATAACAACAGTTCACACAAAACAAACACTACATAAAAAAGGGATTAGGAGAATCTATTTAAAGAAAAGAATCACGAGGAAGATGTTTTTCTGAAAAAAATCAGAAGGATTCAGATTGGAAAACAACAAAACAACTGTCAAACCTCAGTTAAGACATTAGTCAATAGTCAATTTTTTATTCACATAACGTTTACAATACAGCAAAAGCTGAAAGAAACAGGTGAATAGTCAAAAATTATACGAACAAAGTTACATTCAAGTTCTCTTAAAACTACAATAAATGACACAAATTACTAATTTTAAAGTATGATACTGTAATATAATACTACAAAACGTCTTCCAAGAACTCTTTTACACTATAATAAGCTTTACTGACAAGCAGTTTAGTAACTTATTTTTTAAATAAATAAACTTTTTCAATGGAATTAATTTTTTGTGGGATTTTATTATATAATTTTCTTCCCAAATAATGAGGCAGTTTTTCTAGAGAAGCAAGCCTGTGAATGGGCAGCTGAAAATCATGTTTGTTTCTAGTCAAATAATTATGGTGGTTATTTTCATTCATAAAATTTTCAAAATTATTTTTGACAAATAGTAAACATTTTAAAATGTATAAAGAAGGTAGTGTTAAAATTGTAAGTTCAGTAAATATTTTTCTACAAGATTTGTTATTATCAGAGAAGGTCACAATTCTAAGAATTTTTTTTTTTTTTTTTTTTGAAAATGGTTTCAGCATTTGAGCTGTTACCCCAGAACTCTATTCCATATTGCATCCTTGAAACAAATAACGAAAAATATACTATTAACTTTGTTTTAAGGTCAGTTATATTCTGTAGAATTTGCATCTGAAAACAGATTGTATTGAGACCTTTTGCTAAACTACATATATGCTCATTCCAATTTAAATTATTTTGTATTTTCATTCCTAAAAATGTTGTAGAATTAATGTTCTTTATATCTGTACTCTTAAAACTTATTCGTAAGTCATAATTTCCCCTATTTTGGCTTGTCTTAAAATGCATTATTTGAGTTTTTGTGCAATTAAGTGTAAGACCATTGGCCGTAAACCAACTGTTAAGTTCTTCAAAAATACTGTTCAATAAATGTTGTAATATACTAGAATTTTTAGATTTCAGTAAAGCAGTGGTATCGTCTGCATATAATATGAGTTTGGAAAGAAGGTTAGAAGGCAGATCATTAACATATATTAGAAACAAAAGAGGCCCCAATATTGACTTGGCCCCAATCTTCTACCATTAGGTAACGAAGATTAAAATTTTATGGAGACGACAACAGATACTAGAAAACAGGATTGGCAAAACAAGTCCTCACCTAGATGCAGAAAGTCAAGATGACCACTCCCTGAATAATCCAAGTAGTAAATATTTAAAAAGCACAAATAAAAATTGAAGAAATAGTTTACAGAGAATTATACACACAAAATATAAATATACAATAGACAATAATTTCTTTGCTTATGGCACATAGAGAACAAAGTTTGTGTTATAACTACACTAAAATTTTTTCATTTTTATTTATTCTTCAAATGGCATCTGCTAATATACAATAGTTAACACTAATATGGGACAGTAAAATAAAATTGTTCATAATAAAAATAATTAGTTGAATTAATTAATGAAAACAATAATTATTTCTACCTTCAAGATAATTAAGATTTGAAACTCAAAAAATAAATAATAAAAAACACGAGTTTGACATGTCAGACAATCAAGGAGAAAAAAGCTAAACATTATTTTAATGCATATGGCTTGAACTTAGTTGTGGTGTAATTGAGGTGACTGAATAAGACTATCAGTGCAGCCGCAACAAGACAAAAAATAGAATAGAATAATATTTTATTCCATAAAATAACAAAAATACAATATTTATACAACGGAATTCTAGCAATATCATCAAGTAAATGATGGTTAGCACAAAAAAATATAACCTTAAAACAATATTTAAATACAGTCAGTTAATCAAAAACCAGGTGAAGCAGACAGCTCTCTGCAGCGTGGCTAAACTTAAAATGTTATCTTTTTATTTACTTTAATGTTATTTATGTTGTACTTAAACTAATATACTATAACTACACTGATCCTATAACTACTCAAATGCCAATCAAATACCACAGAACAACACTACAACCAATCAAGCTCTTCTCTTTCATGTGCCTACAAAAAATAAACTCCTAAAACATTAATTAGTAATGGACAGTAAATAAGTAAATACAATTATTTGGTTTCATTTTTTTTTCTTTAGACTAATGTTTCAAACAAAAAGTTTACTTGATCTTTAGTAAGGAGCCATTACCTTAATTTTGCTAAAAATTGATTAATGGATGAGTTGTTACATTTAATTCCATTTGGAATTTGATTAAATAATTTAGGTCCTAAATAAGTAAAGCTTTGTTTAAATATACTTTTTTTCACTTTGGGTCTTATATAGATTCCTTCAGTGACACTTCTAGTTCTGGGTTATAATCTATATTTTTTTAAATTACCACTCCTATTATAAAATATCTTTAGAACCTTATAAACAAAAATATGAATTACAGGTAAAATTTGCAAGTCGATAAAAAGGGGGTGAGAAGATTGACGTTTGGGTTTGAATGAAATAATTCTTACAAAATGTTTTTGTGTAATTATCAGCGCTTTACGTGTGGTTTTGCCAGCCCCTCCCCAGTTTTCAATTCCGTAAACTAATCTTGAATGGATAAGAGAGAAAGAAACATGCGTAGCAAATTTTGATTGAGAAAGTTTCTTAAGAAGTAACATTTTCTGATGTTTTTTCTCAAATTGTTGTGTAAATGAATGTATGTGTCTTCCAAGAAAGTTTTTCATCCAGATACAAACCGAGATATTTAATATTTTCTACCTGCTCTATTTCTGTGCAAGAGCAAACTGAGTTATTGTTAAAACATCGTCTTTAACATGGAATTTTAGAACGCTGTCAAATGAAAAAAACCCTTTGAGATCGAAATTTATAATTTTTGTTTTTGTAGCGTTTATGACCATTCTGTTATTGATACACCAGTCCTTTAACAATTTAAGATCGTAGTTCATATCTTGCCAAACGGTTCCCCAATGGCTGTTTAAATACCGGAGGGCCACGTCATCTGCAAACGCACTAACCGCTCCTCTCAACTGCATATTTAACAGATCATTAATAAATAACATAAATAATGAAGCTGATAGAATGGACCCTTGGGGTACCCCTTTTTTTATTATTTGTGGTGTGCTAAATACATATTTTATTTTTACTTTTTGGGTTCGATTTGTCAGATATGATTTGAACCAACTGAGCGCAGTTCCTCTTACTCCTGCATATTCTAATTTATTTAATAAAATATTATGATCTACAAGATCGAACGCTTTGGAAAAATCAATAAAAATTCCAGTAGTTTTAAGATCGTTGTTAAAACATGAATTGTTAAAAAATGAAAACATATTGCTTCTGTGAAATTCAATATTGCACCTTCGGTGCTTTTACCTTTCGTAAATCCGTATTGTTGATGGTTAAAAAAGTTGTTTTTTTTAAGGAAATCAATTAATCTGAATTTAACAGCCTTCTCAAACACCTTTGATAGTACTGAGAGTAACGAGATTGGTCTGTAATTCTGTATGTTCAAAATTATCAATGAAATTCTGTACACAAGGTTTCATATACATTTTTGTGGTATATACTACAATTTCTTCACAAAAAGTCTGTAAATTTGAGTTTTGTCGAAAACATATTATTTTTTTTAATACGATTTCCTCCCACTTTAAATATGATTAAATAAAGCCATAAACTTAAAACCCATGACCAACTTGCGTAGCTCCCGTGATCCTGTTAGAAACTCTGTGATAATTCGTGGTCTTCTTGGGTAGCACCTATCATCGATTAGGTTAACCGGCCGTCAACCACTTAGGTAGTCCCATGATGATCTTTTATAGTCCCCCGTGATCCACTTTGATAACCACCCGTAATAATTATGTGTAGTCAGTGATCAATTTGGAAAGCTCCTGATAATCAACTTTAGTAGCCACCCGTTACCATATTGGAAAGCACACGTAACCTGATTAGCTAATGATGCTTAAACCACAAGGGGGTTTCGAGGGCGAAGCCCCCAACAAGCGAAGCGAGTATAACTATAATAGGCTAATTTGATTTCAGACTTGTCCAATATCTCACTAATCTGTCCAAAAGCAAAGAAGAATTTACAGGTTTTGTTTGTTAGAGTTTCAACATACTGAGACCAACTCAATTGAGCGTAAAATATTATGCCTAAGTATATATACAAGACTGAAAAAAATTACCACAATTATGAATTACAAGATTTCCAAGATTGTAATTATGAACAGTTCTTAAAGAAATAAGCATAAATTTATTTTTTGATATATTAAGTGATAAAACGTTCTGATCAAACCATTTTTTCAGAGTTCCCATACGACATTGCTCACACTACCACATTAATAATACTACCATATTGCTCACAATACCATATTGCTCACACTACAATATTGCTCACACTACCATATTGCTCACAATACCATATTTCTCACAATACCATATTGCTCACAATACCATATTGCTCACAATACCATATTGATCACACTACCATATTGCTCACACTACCATATTGCTCACACTACCATATTGCTCACAATACGACATTGCTCACAATACGACATTGCTCACAATACGACATTGCTCACACTACCACATTAATAATACTAACATATTGCTCACACTACAGCATTCATCAAACTTACCATATTGCTCACACCACTATATTGCTCACTCTACCGTATTGGTCACACAACTATATTGTTCATACTACTACATTTCTTACACTACTCTATTGGTCACACTACTATATTGATTACACTACTATATCGCTTACACTACCATATTTCTCACACTACCATATTGCTTACACTACCATATTAATCACACAAATATATTGCTCACACTACCATATTGCTTACACTGCCATATTGCTTACATTATCATATTGCTTACACTACTACATTGCTCACACTACCATATTGATTACACTGCCTACTGATCACACTACCATATTGCTCACAATACCATATTGCTCACACCACTATATTGCTCATACTACCGTATTGGTCACACAACTATATTGTTCACACTACTATATTTCTTACACTACTCTATTGGTCACACTACTATATTGATTACACTACTATATCGCTTACACTACCATATTTCTCACACTACCATATTGCTTAAAATACCATATTGCTCACACTACCATATTGCTCACAATACCATAATGCTTACACTACGACATTGCTCACACTACCACATTAATAATACTAACATATTGCTCACACTACAGCATTAATCAAACTTACCATATTGCTCACACCACTATATTGCTCATACTACCGTATTGGTCATACAACTATATTGTTCACACTACTATATTTCTTACACTACTCTATTGGTCATACTACTATATTGATTACACTACTATATCGCTTACACTACCATATTTCTCACACTACCATATTGCTTACACTACCGTATTAATCACACAAATATATTGCTCACTCTACCATATTGCTTACACTGCCAAATTGCTTACACTATCATATTGCTTACACTACTACATTGCTCACACTTCCATATTGCTCACACTACCATATTGCTTACACTGCCATACTGATCACACTACCATATTGCTCACACTACCATATTGCTCACACTACCATATTTCTCACACTACCATATTGCTCACACTACCATATTGCTCACACTACCATATTGCTCACACTACCATATTGCTCACACTACCATATTGCTCACAATACCATATTGCTCACACTACCATATTGCTCACAATATCATATTGCTCACACTACCATATATTGCTTACACTACCATACTGATCACACTACCATATTGCTCACAATACCATATTGCTCACAATATCATATTGCTCACACTACCATATTGCTTACACTACCATACTGATCACACTACCATATTGCTCACAATACCATATTGCTCACACTACCATATTGCTCACACTACCACATTGCTTGCACTTCCATATTTCTCACAATTCCATATTGCTCACACTACCAATATGGAATTGTGCTGCACTGCCATACTGATTACACTACCATATTGCTCACACTACCATATTGCTCATATTACGCATTTGTATAATTTCTTTACAGAATATTATTAATTTTATAACAGTTTGGAATTGTATATTAAACCTTTATAGGTTTGAGAATATCTTGGTCTTTCTAATGTAGCCTAAAGAGAGTTTAATGGAATGGATGTGAAGGAATGCCCATTGGCTGCCATTGAAAAGGCCTCCATAATAGGCAATAGCTTAAAAGCGTATCTCAGATAAGATAAATGTTTTTAAGCCGTTCTTTATCGTTCAGTCTCGTTCAGTGACAGTAGCATTTGAGCTACTTTACATTTCTTCCATAATTATGTACCTTAAATCTCTTCTGCACTGATTCGTGCTTCAGATTATAATAAAGGAAAGAATCATGCATGGACTCAATGATTTAATATTATATTATTAGATTTTAAATCAGCAATTAGATTAAAATAAGTAATTCAAAGTAAAATGTATACAAAATGTGTTTAGCTTGAGCGTAAAAAATTAGTTTTATATGTATAAAGTGCTATAAAATTAGCTCCCTCATTCCCCCAAAAACGTCTGTCAAGGCGGCTGTTTCCCAAACTGCCAAGCCACCGCTGAGAAGATTATCAGTTATAGTGAACACTTTATGATTATTAAATACCCAATCTAGTTAATAATAAGTCGTTAGTATAAGGTTTTTATAATTTACAATCCTCAAAATTACGTTTAAAGTTTTAGACATTTAGCTGTAAAAAATATTTCAAAGCACTCACAAAAAATATAAAAAACTTCTGGTCCGCTACAAAAGTTAACTGTCTATCAAATGACACTTAAAGTGTTTCGATAAAATCAATATTACAAAAATCATTGAGTTAGTAACTCATGTTTTTGGATTTGTTCCTAGAGCAAAACACCCCCTTTAAGTATGAACTGTACATTCGGGTAGTGCGTTTCTTATAAGATAAAATAAAAGAAGCAAAAAATTATAATATGAAAACATAATGTACAGATATAATAATTTTGACCATAGATTTTGCATGGTTTTCAAAATATTTTTGGGGTATTTTAATAACATTATGTAATCTTGGAAATGGAGTTATGTAATGTTGGAAATATCTATTATTTGTATTAGATAGTTTCCCATTCAACTGAACAAGAAGAGGCGCCTTCAAAGCCTGGACGTGATTTAGCTACGGCGATCATGTTGCATCATCAGTGGGAAGGCGTCTGTTAGATATTTTCATCCCACTCGTTAGATAGATGTTAGGAGTTGAATTATACATTAATTTACAAAAATAAAACCATTCATACAATTAAAGGGAGTTATTATTAACTCACATTATGGTAATAATAAAAACCAAATGGTCATATACAGGGTAAATATATGTTTAAATATCATAGTTTAACACGTTTATTGCTCAGTAAATATTATGTCCTTTAACATATGCTAAAACCATAAGTGCCATTTCGGAAAACTATCTAATAAATAATAAAAATGTAAAACTTAAAACGAATTCACATCAAAAGTCACATAACCTCTAAATACAAATGTATAGAACGCAAAACAATCATATTCAACAATAAACCATGAATTAGCGGTGACCAGCTGTTTAAGTCCATGACGCACAAGTGCGTCGTCTGTACACCGCGTAAGCTCAACTTGACCACAAGTGCACTTCCACCAGTGAACGTGTTAACGTAACAACGCTTAAAATAATATAATATGAAAATTGATACATTTAATGCGAATATTAAGATTAAACTGAAAAATAAAATGTAAATAATTTAATACTTCTATATGTTAAATATCAGTTTATAATGTAACTGATTCGGGTTACACGAGAATATTACCTAATAATGTTGTTTCAATGGGAAACATAAGTGTATTTAGGCGTCATGAAACTACAATCAAGTACGTAGGCCTACAGAGAAGAAAGAAACAGAGGTTGCATCCAATGGTGCGTTGAATGTGTATCAAATAGTTATTTCTCCAGATTACCATGACGAAGGCAGGACCAAAATCTTATCAGTCGCTCCTTTATTCCTCCAAATTCTTAAGGATAAACGTTGTAATTACTACTACATTTATAGATATGTACATTAGATATAACTAACACTGAGGCGTACGCTGTAACCATAAGAAAGCGAACCATCTTTCTTTTTTCTCTGTGGTAGTACTTATTATTTCTACACAAATGATATCCTTTCATGGTTTTTTTATTATAGTTATGGAAAAACTATTTAAAATGATTTACAATCCCAAATACCCACTTCTTATAAAAATTAACTTTCACTGAACGAGATTTAGTAATAAGTAACGACACTTTAGTGTACATTTGTAAAATGGTAAACTAACGATGTTTAAAACATTTTGACCCTGATAAAAATACCACAAACCTTCGGGACTGTAATGTGTAGTTGATAAAGAATCCACAAGAGTCCCATTTGCAATGCAAAGCCATTATTCCCACCATCGTGGCAAATCCCACTGTAACATCATATGGATATTTTATCTGGGATACTTGTCCAATGTATTTACATAATCTTCCTTTATTGAGAGAGTTATAATACAAATCTCCAACATGGCACACTATTTTATGTGATTATTCTTATTAATAATGACATGAAAATAGTCTTTACTACGCGTGAAGTTAGTTCTATGACGTTCTGTTCCACTTAAATACGAAAAAAAAAAATAATAATAAGAGATATATTTTCAAACCCTCCATTACACTTTGAGAAGTTGAAGTTCATCATTAAATGGCCTATCACTTTAAGGGGTTACAGTGGCATTCGAACCATGGAGCTAATGTTTGGCCAATAAACAAGCTTGATACTCGGATACCGTATTTGGAAAACATCCGAATCTTGGCTTTCATCCAACTGACATCCTTATCTTCTCCAATAATCTATGATCCGTATCAGACGTCTTATTGATACTAAGAGGAGTACAAACAGTATCTATAATCTACAATCTCTTAGTCCTCGAATTGATAACTGGAATAAAAAATATATTGCACGAAGAGGTTGACACTGACTGATTGCCTTTTTTTAGTTTTGCAAGTAATTAATTGATTATAATTTTTCTTAGACCACTTTTCATCACCACTGTAGGTGTATGGGTGGGCGGGCGGATCATCACCACTGTAGGTGTTATGGGGTGGGCGGGCGGGTCATCACCACTGCACTGTTTGGGTGGGGGGCGGGTCATGACTACTGTAGTTTATGGGTGGGCGGGCGGGTCATCACCACTGTAGGTGTATGGGTGGTCGGGCGGGTCATCACCACTGTAGGTGTATGGGTGGGATCCATGACAACTATGGAATAAAGAAAAGAAAGTTTCTGTTTCCATTCAAAAGTGACGGTGGATTAACCAAAAAACGTGCTTAAAAACATAAGTGTTGTAGAATGTTATCAAAGTGTTTTAATTAAAACCAAATATATACTATTAAGTATAATAAAAAAATTGGCGTGGTAAAAGAAAATTTGCATGCTATAGTTTCAAGAATCAAGCACTGAAGAATCACCATTTTCTAAAATTTATTTCGGGGCTTTCATGTTGTCAATTTTAAAAATACTTATTAATTTTAAAGTTCTATGGTTCTAAACTGGTCTGAATATTTACAGCCTATAGTAAGATTAATAAATTAATAACCTAAAATTTAGCAGATAAGGATGGGAGTAGTTTATTTACACGACTACACCGTAGTCATGTGATTATTTATTTATGAAATTGCAATTATGAAGTAATATTAAATAGATAAAATAAAAATAAAAAAGTAGTTATTGTCTGCTAGTAGTGTCATTATTTAATTGCACTTCCTTAGAGGCGGAAACAGCAGTGGCATGATATTCCGGTGTCTTTTCAGAGTATTTTATGTAATAAATAATGACGTAAGTAATATATATATATAAGTATATAATCTTAAGTTTACTTATAAATTTTATCTAAATTCGTAATCAATTGGTATGTTACTTTTTTCAAGGAGATACCGATCTCCTCTTTAGTTTTACTCTGCCCATTCCAAATAGACTATTGATCTGTGCGGGGATATTATTCGGGCAGAATGAGAAGAAGAAGCATTACGGTACAAGGTGAAAATTACTGATAAAAACTAACAGTTAAGGCCAGATTCGAACCTAGGCCATCTCTACACTCAAGCTTCAACAATTGACGACATGTAAAGATTGGCCACAGAGTATATACAATTCACTTCGTGCTAAAAAGTAATTTTACACATATAGATTTTACCATGTTTTTAATAATGTAAACATATTAAAACTATATAATTTGCGTGCATTTTAACATTAAAGTCAAAGTATTTTTTTTTTTAAATGGGTAGTTTTAGGATTTCCAAAAAAAATCTTACAACAGATTAAATGCATTTCTGAAGTAGAGATGTAATATATTTTATCAGTACAAATGCCATACGACATGTAACAGATCACAGTCATTATAGTGGTAAGTGAACCGATAAAAATTGACTGCTTCAGTGGAATTTATCTTTAACGACGCAGAGGGAATAAAATAGCTGCACCAAGCAATTTAATCTAACATTTTAGTTTTTATCTTAAAATTTTAATGAAAATTGAAACTTTTTAAATAATAAGTAACACAAAATTGAATCAAGTTTAAACTAAGTACTTCTTGAAAATAATTATATAAAAATTGCACCATTGAAGAAAAAAACATAATTGATATACGATAGCTCTTTCAAAACTTATTTTAAATTTTTACTGAAGTAGATTCTAATATAAGTTATTTAAATAGTTGATAGGTCTACTTTTGAGCATGTTTTGTTGACTTTTTAAAATAGAGTAAATAAACAAATATGTCAAGAATAAAGTATTTGAGAGGCGTTAAAGTATGTTTAGTCACTGAACATGAGGATACATTGAAATGTTAATTTTTAAACTACCTTAAAATATCAATGATATCATACCATTTGCTATGATACTGTTTATTCATAACCGACCATATCATATAGAGTTATTACAAGCATTTAAAACTAAATTAGATAGCACTGATTATAAGACTCAGATGTGAAACAAAGACTTAATTATGTCTTCTTTTGAACAAACTTGTCATGAGAGTTAGTTTATTACTTTGAAAGGGATCTGAACGACAGAGGCAAAACGTCAAAGTATAACTGTGTCAACAGAACACTGAAGACGGATCGTTCCAAAACTTGTGACAACTTGACAGCTTCAAGTATAACTTTCTGCCTTATATCTAGGCCGAGAGATATTTATACCTTAAACCTTTCAAATGAGATTTTGTGCATGACCTTAAAACAAAGATATGCTTTTGTTTAAGTTTGAATATTATATAGAGCCATGCTTTCAACACATATAAAAGATTTATACTTTTGCTCTAATATGTTATAATACATATGTCAGAGTTATACTTTTGTTCAAAATTGCTGTTATAAAGCAGTGATTTCATTTCACGTAACAAAGTTATGCTTTATAATAACTTGCTTGTTACGACCTATCTATACATATATAAGCCAAATACCACTCACTCACTCACTGACTGACTAAACACGAAATCTCAAAAACCACCGAACGGATTCGTATGAAACTTGGTACATAGCTTCCTCTAGGGTAGTAGGTGCTCGCTAAGAAACGGTTTCAAAAAATTCAATCAGGTTCGCGACCAAACCGCGAAAAACGCGACTTTATATATTTATGTATTTTTTGTGAACCTACAAATCACATTGCAACAAAACTTGGTACCAAGCTTCCTTTTAGGTCTTAGATGAACTCTAGAAAAAAGTTTTCACAAAGTTCGGGTTCATTTCAGCACTATAAAGAACTCACTCACTCACTGAACTGGACTAAACACGAAATCTCAAAAACCACCGAACGGATTCGTATGAACTTGGTACGTAGCTTCCTCTAGGGTAGTAGGTGCTCGCTAAGAAACGGTTTCAAAAAATTCAATCAGGTTCGCGACCAAACCGCGAAAAACGTTGACTTTAAATTTATGTATTTTTTTGTGAACCTACAAATCACATTGCAAACAAAACTTGGTACCAAGCTTCCTTTTAGGTCTTAGATGAACTCTAGAAAAAGGTTTTCACAAAGTTCGGGTCATTTTCAGCACTATAAAGAACAAGCAGAAAGTACCCGTGCTTCGCTACGGATTATGATTAAGGAACGGATTCGTATGCAAATTGGTATGTAGCTTTCTCTAGAGTTGTAGGTGCTCTCTGAGAAACTGTTTCAAAAAATTAAATCGGGTTCTCGACCAAACCGCGTAAAACGCGACGTTTAGTTTTCGAATTTTCTGAACTTAAACATTAGATTAAAGGAAAATTTGGTGCTAAACTTCCTTTTAGGTCTAAAATGGATTCTGTGACGTTTTTTCTGAACTTACAAAGCAGATCGCAACTAAAATTGGTGCTAAGCTTTCTTTTAGGTCTTAAATGAACTGTAATAAAAATTTTACAACAAGTTTGGTTCTGCTCGGCACTATAACTCTTTATACTTTGCATAGTGCTTACAAAAAAAAAAAAAACATTTCAATCACGTTTCAAACCAAACAGCAAAAAACTCGATACTTGACGATTGTTGTATATTTTCTAAACCTAGTACAACAGATCACAAATAAACTTGATACTATGAATTCTTCGGCTGATTGTAAATTAGCGATAGCAGTCTTGGCTGTTCACTAGAAGGCCGGTTCTTATCAGTTGACCTCTGCCCTCCCTCACACTCCCCGCACCTCACCAGCACCTGCACCGCAGTACGGCTCGGCTCATATCAGTCCAGTGCACGCTTTTGACCTGAGACACTGCTTTGTTTTTTTGGGTTCAGTTCTGCCCCATTGTTTAAATTGCTTCTAAATTACAACCAAACTTTTTTTCTTAAATATTTTTTTTTGCCCCCCCATTTGTTTACCATATTTTCGATTGCCTCAAAATCCTTTCATACCATCATTTTTTTTAACCTTTTTTTCCATGTCATACCCTGACTTTCTTAATATTTTCTCCGGGTTAAAAATTGAAAACAGTTGACATAACTCTGTATTTTACAACCCCCGGCCCATTTCCATTTTGGGTAGGGGGTTCCCTTATACAATGATTTTTACTGGTTTTAACCCTTCTGGGGGAAAAAAATAAAAATACATGTTGTACCGAAAACCGCAACAACAAAACAATTAACTGTGGCATGTATGTTTGTTTCTACACTGACTTTAAAGTTTTCGGGCCGAATAATAGCAAGCAAATGTGAATGACATGTCAACATAGAGAAAACTGCCCTGGAGTGATTGAAAAAGAATAAAAAATTTGCTTACATCTTTCATAACAACAACCTTGTATCGCAAGAGTTATTTAACTCGCAGCTATTTAAGTGTAAGTTGAGTAAACACAGGAGTTTGAAAGAAACAGAAGAGAATATTAATAGGATAAGTTTATTGGAAGAACAAGTTCTTTTTTACATTGAAGCCTTAATGCAGTTAGAAAATACTGTCCATATGAAAGATATGGTTATAGATGAATTAAGTAATAAAAATGTTTCTCCTTGTGAGCTATCAAATACACATGGAGGCGGAAGAAATATGGTCCACAAAACAAATATAGCGAAAAAAGTAAAATAAAAGTTAAGCAAAGGGAACAAAATAAATTTGTCAAACTACAACAAAAAACAACCGTGGAAGCTCAATGTGCCACGCGCACGGAAGGTATTGTTACAAAAAACAATTCCCAGGTACAATCTAATAAAGTAAAAAAGATTCATATTCTAGCGGATAGCTACGGTAAAGACTTGGGGCCACTTCTACAGGTGGAGCTGGGAGCAGCGTACAACGTGAGCTGTCACACGATGCCTGGCGCGCCGCTCTCCCACCTCACTGACCACTTGGACGCGGACTGCGATCCCTCGGTGCCGAAGACTGCCTCGTAGTAATTGGGGGGACTAATGACCTGAGCTATACTTCTAGGGTAGACTTAAGTTGTGTTCAAAAGGTTATTCAAAAATCAACTAGTTGTTCAGTAGCTTTTGTAAATATTCCGTTAAGGTTTGATTCACCTCAACAAAACAATAAATATAGTAAATAGGAAAATCAGCCAATTATGTAATAAAAACCGTAACTGTTATTTTATTTCAACTTCTAATTTTAAAAGAGCTACCTATACAAATCACGGTTTGCACATGAACAAATTAGGAAAACGATTATTGTATAAGATTATTAAAAATAGTTTGTTAACTCAAGCAAACAGTAACATAAGCGTAACCGGTTCAACAGCTACAGATAACTCTTATCTCAGTCCACAGCATGTTACGATAGAGTCAGACACTAGCGTTGTTGATAATGATCAGCAGACTAGAGTAAATATTGAAGAATTTGCTTATAGCAACACTATTAGTGATGTAAATACTACTGTAAATAATATAAGTGATAATGATAATTAGCTATGCCTGATAAGAGCCCCATTGTAAACAGATGAGCGCTTCACCATTAATGTAACTGGAGACTCGAGCCAAACTCCCCGAACTGATAGTTTTTTAGATCTGTTGAAACATTCCACCCCTAAATGTGAGGGTAAATTGCATTAAACCGTCCTGCAGTGTATGATGAGCGTTGTATTGACGTGTTGTTTTGGAATGTACAATGCCTTTCAAATAAAATTGAATATCTTAGTTTTTTGGGGCAGCAATATAATACTAAAGTAATCACATTAGCTGAGCATTGGGCTAGAGGTAGCGATACTCAATTTGTGTCAATACCTGGTTACGAATTAGCAGCAATATATGGTAGACCAACCAGATTACACGGAGGGGTAGCCATTTTTGTTGAAAGTGGATGTTTATTTGAAACTATCCCAAGCATTAGTGCTCTGTCTATTGAGATGGTTTGCGAAGTGGCTGCAATAAAACTCATTGAGGAAAATGTGATTATTGTTAACTATTTATAGGCCTTATAATGATAATGTGACTTTTTTGAAAAATTTTTGCACTGTTTCTATAATGTATTATTGATTGCTACGAAGGTCTAAGAATAGTATTATGATTTGTGCTGATTTCATGTTAAGTTTGGCAAAGGAGGCAGGTTTGAGCGGAGAGTACTTAACATGTTACATGCTTTTGGCTTGAGTATTACAGTAACTGATATAACTAGACCGGGTCCACAGATAGGTTCTGGGAACTGTGTTGACAACATTGTAACAGACATTCATCGTAGTGGTTGGTGTCTTCTGTTGTTCACACAGTTTTATCAGATCATAATGCTGTTATTTGCAAAGCCATATTAAAAGTAAAAAATCACTCCTGCAACTCCACGTAAAACCCTAGAGAGAAGAGATTTGTTAGATCTATGAACCACTATAATATAAAGGTTTTTGTAAATGCTTTAAAATCAATAACATGGTTTGATGTTTACTCTGCAGGAGATTGTAATGAAAAGTTTACATATTTAATAGACTATTCATGTGGGCAGTTAACCATAGCATTTCCTCTTTCTTCTCAAGTTTCGAAATTAAAAATACTGATAATAAATGGTATACCCACGATCTGTTTAAAACTTAAGCAAAAAGTGTGATCAGCTTTATAATTTATCTAAAGTATACAAGTGTGATTATCTTACTAATAGTTACAAGCAATGTAAAAAATCATTATAACAAATCAATAATTCAGCAAAACAAAGTTACTATTCTACAGTTATCAACCAGTCTCATAATAAAGCCAAAAAAATGTGGGAAGTAGTTAATAATCTAACAAACTACAACTCTAAAAGCAATTCTACCGCGTGTGGAACTAAACCTGATGGTTTTATGATTTTTTTTATTAGTCATGTGGAACAGCTTAAAGATAGTATAGACCAAAGTAAATTTCCCAGCTCCCATTATTTGAAACCATCAAAACTATCCTCCACCCGTTTCTCATTTTCACATGTTAAAGTAGAAGATGTCCTTAATGCTATAAATAAGTTAAGTAACAGTAATTGCCTAGACATGTATGGTGTAAATTCTTTAATTTTGAAATTGTCAGCCCCTTTTATAAGTGAAGTGTTATCATATGCATTCAATCAGTGCATAGACAATAGTGTATATCCAAGAGATCTCAAGAAAGTTAAAGTAAATTCCAATTCCTAAAACGAATGATAAAAAATGAAATACATAACTATCGCCCTATTTCAATTGTTCCAGTAATATCCAAGACGTTTGAATCATTAATTAATATGCAATTCTCTAATTACTTTGAGGAACAATTTCCTTTTTACAGAAAAACAGTTTGGTTTTAGACCCAATCAAAGCACTGTTAATGCAATAAGTAACCTAGTAGATGGTGTAGTAAATGATCTTGAAAAAGGGCTATCTGTTTGTTTTAGATCTTATGATATGACAAGAGCTTTTGACACGGTGGATCATGATTTACTGTGTCAGAAGCTTCGTTTTTATGGTGTGACAGCCCTTCAGTAAAATTGATTGAATCTTACTTGTCCTGTCGATCTCATATTGTTTGTTTGGGTACTTTGTTTTCTGGGAGAGAGTGAGCCGATGTGGAGTTCCACAAGGTTCAGTTTTGGGACCTCTTCTCTTCAATATATATATATAAATGATTTGCCAGCCAATATTGATAATATGAGCAATAATGGGTATCTTTTTGCAGATGATTTTGGGCTGAAAGTCTCAAGTAATACATTGATAGGTGTTCACGATCAACTTAAAAAGAGATTCTCAATTTTGGGAGACTGGTGCTCTGCCAACAACTTAGTTTTGAATGTCAATAAAACTCAAGAGATACATTTTTTTTACAGCAGCCCAAAAGTAAGCTTACAAACCGAAAAAGAATTATCTCTTAAATTTTTAGGTATCTGGCTGGAACCAAACTTGTCGTGGAAAACTCACACTGAACATGTATCAAGGAAGTTGTCAAAGGGCTTATATATGTTTTCTGCTGTATATGCTTGATGGAATTGTTTTGGTTGTAAATTAAAAGTCATTTTTTTAAATAAATTCCACAATATATGTTATATATGTTGCGTAGACTCAGTACATCTATAGATGTGGTGTGTTTATTGCAAGTATATTATGCTCAAGTTCACTCACACTTGTGTTATGGGGTGCAATTGTGGGGTAATAGCCAACATTCCATGAAACTTTTTATTTTCCAAAAAAGGGGCAATACGGATTATCTGCAATGCTAGCAGCAAAAGTCATTGTCGGCCCCTTTTTATCAGATTGGAAGTATTTAACGCTACCCTCTCTATACATATTTCATTCATTGTTATTTGTAAAAAAACAATCAACAATTGTTCTCAAAAAATACCTTTTAAATCATGACCCAAGCAACGGGGCAAAAAAGGGAACATTCGAACAATAAAAGTATAAACGCACCAAAATCTCAAAAAAATTTTGTACTTTTTTTCCCGAAAAAAAATTTTTTAAAATTATCTCCCGGCGTTATGTTAAAAATTGCAAAATTTTCCCAAATTTTTAAAAAATAAAATTAAAATTTGCCCAAAAATGTCTTTAATGAAGTAAAAAATTTTTTTTTCCAAAATTTGGGTTTTTAAAAAAAGTTTTTTGAGATGTATTTTAACCCAAATTTTAAAATTCTTTTTATAAAAAAGGGGAAAAGGGATAAAAACCTATTGTTTAGTTTTTTAAAAAAATTTTAAAGCATAGTAAATAGTAATAACCCTTGTGCCCAATGTCCAAAAAGGTTTTTTTGTAAATTTTGGGATGACAAAAAAATATTTTTATGCCCTTTATTTATTCTGTTTAACTTTTTGGGCTTTTTTTAAAACTTATTGCTTGCTTCAATTCTAAAAAACATCTTTTGGGGTTTTGGGAACCCTTTTCACTTCATCTTTCTTTCTAAAATACAAAAAAAAATTTTTTTCTTTTTTCCTCTTAATATTTTTTCCCTGAAACAGTTGCACGACAAGGGTTTAAATTAAAAACATTCGATTTTTAAATTGGGGGGCCAGTACCTCCCCAAATGTCCAAAAAAGATCATTTTGGGGAAGGGGTTTTTCCCTTTTTTCTCCTTTTTTATCAAAATCGGGTTCCACGGGTAAAAAGCTTCACTAACACTCCGAGTGCCCCGCGGGCCCCATTGTGCGTCACGGTCCAACAACTGGCGCAGCCCTTAACCCTTACCCTTAAACCATAAATAAAGCCCCTTTTAACAGAACTAAACATAAAGACATCGCCGACATGTAACAGCCTTATTTCTAGGGAAACCTTTTGTGAGCTCAGGGTTTGCAGCAAAGGCCCTTTCCTTAAAGTTCGGCCCCTTTCGGACAAAAAAAACTTTTACCCTTTTAAAGGGGGGAAATGAGGTTCAGGAAATAAAAAGCCCTTGGGGTTCCCCTTCTGGGATGACTTGGCAGGGGCACTTTGACGTTTTTAAACCTTGCGAAAAACCCCTTAAATTTCCCAAAAATTAAATTTTCAAAACGGGTTTTTACATACCTCAAAATCTTACCCCCTTAACATTAAAATCCCAACCGGGTTTTTTTCCAAAATTCCCCCCAAAAAACCGCCCCCCCCTTAAATTTAAACCCAACCCAAACCCCTTGGCCCAATCCCCCCCCTCCCCTTTTGTGTCTTTGAACCTGTTGCAGCCCAAACCGGGCCCTTCTCACCCAAACCCTATCAAACCTTGAAACCCCCTTTAGACATGATTTTCAGACGAATCAACGTAAAAAGTGTTTCACACCTCAAAAATCTAGAGGTAAAAAAAAAAGGGAAAAATTCACTGTTTTCCACCCAAAAAAAACCGGTTAGTGAGTCTGTTGCTAAAAAAAAGGGAGAACCACCCTGAAATGGGATAGAAAGGGGTGTTAAAAAAATATGCCGGGGAGCCACCCTTAAGTGCACAGGGGGCCCGTTCAAAAATATGCCTAGAGCCACCCAGAAGTAAACAGAAGGGCTGTTCAAAAAAAATGGCCCCAGAAACCACCCAAAAGTAAACAGAAGGGGGTTTTTAAAAAATTAAAAACCGAGAACAAAACCCCCCAATTAAAAAGAAAGTCTGTAAAGAAGTCCCCAAAAAAACCAAAACCCTAAAAATTAAAATCGTGAGCTTTTTCTTTTTTAAAAGAGTTAAACAATGAAGGCCCTTTCACAATTAAAAATTCTGCCATGGACCAAACAAGAAACTCTCAGGTTTTCAAATATTACCCAAACATTGAATATTTTAACAGAAAAAAAAAGTTCAACTTGGGACCTTTGAAAAAAAATGCAAATTTTTTTGGCCCTGCTTTAAAAAAGGGAAAAACGAAAGCCCCGGAATGTGTTTTCAGTAATGGGAAAAATTCAAAATGCTTCCCTTTTAAAAAAAATTTTCCCGGGCCCCTTACAAAGCCCTTTTTTCTTTACGACCCTCCCCGAGGGTGGCAATTTTTCCCTTAAAAAATATTCCAAAAAACAACGGTTTTTTTTTCCAAATTTATGTTTGTTTGGAGGGAAAAGGGGATTTAAAAAGGAAAACCAAATTTTATCCCCAAAATAAAGGTTTTTAAAGGGCCAGTTTTTTCCAAAAGAATAGGGATTCCCAATGCCTCGAACCAACAGCAAACCGTCTTTTCCTTCAGATAAAATTTTTTTTGGGATTTAAAAACCGGAAAGAGAAAATTCGCTGGGGTACTTTTTAAGATGTCAACCAAACCCTTGGTAGGGGCCCGCTCCAAAAAAAATTCTTCATGAACATAACAAAAAATATCAAAGATTTTTAAAGCCTATTGATTCCCCGTTTTCCCCAAAAATCACAAGAATTTTCCCGGAAATTACACTGCGACCAGAAAAACCTTCGAGTGCCCCAAAGGGGCGTTACAAAAAACCTACCAAATAACGAATTTTTGTCCCTTTATTGTAGGCCAGGTTTTGAAAAGCGAGACAAAATTTTGCTATCAGTAGGAAGACAAACTGATAAGAAATCATTTAGCTACATCGAGCCCCTATGAAATTTTTCAGTATCCCCCCATTTTCTTCCCTTTGGTTTTAAGATGGCTATTTTAAACAACATCCCTCAGCGTGAAACCCCCCCCCAAGGGCAGCACTTAAGAAAAACTGGGGTCCCGCAGCTGATTTTTTACAGATATAATTTTAAAGGAGCAGAAAGGCAAGAACCAAATTTACTTTTTTTTCCCCAACCTCCCCAACCAAATTTTTTGGGTTAAAAGTAAAGCAAAAAATTTAAAAAAGAACGGGAAACTTCTTCGAAACAACCAAAAAAAGTTGAGGGGTGGGAAAACAAAATTCACTTTAAAAGGGTTTTCCCTTTTGAAAAGCTGAAAGCTACAGGTATCGGGGGTGGGTAAGATGGTTTGTAAATCCAACAAGCTTCACTGGGGGGGACCCCCCGCTACCCATGGGGCGTAATCAGGGTGCCCCGGCCCAAAAGTTCCGGGCCCTTTTTGGGCGTCCAATTTTCTTTATAACTTTTTTTCGTGCAAACCCCCAAAATGGCGAGAATAAAAATGAAAATGCTCAAGGAAAAGGCAGAAGGCTCACACAGACATTTACTTGGTAGCGCCCGGGGTTTTTTTTTTCTTTAAAAAAGGGAACATTTGATGAAAACTAACGAAAGGGTTCCCAAAATTTTAGCCTGTAGATGTCACATGTTCTCCATAGAAAAGGGGAAAAAAGAGGCCTTCCTCATTACAAATTCTCCTTTTGGGTAGAAAAAAAAAATTAAAACCCCGAAAACGATTTTACAAAGTTAAATTTTTTGCAAGATACCGGGCCCAAAAGGGTAGAAACCCGCCCCCATGGGGATTTTAAGTCAACTAAAACCACGGGCCCCTGGGTGCTCTCAACAGAAATTTTGCCCTGTAAAGGTTTTTAAGGGGGGCCTTTTCAGCAAAAAGTATCCCCCTCCTCTACTAAAAAAAACACCCAAATGGGGAAGACGGGGTTTTCCTAAATACCGTTTCGGTACCCCTTCAGATTGGGGGGATTTGTTGTTGACATCAACGGGGTAAAGCATGACAATCAAAAGGGTGGGGAACCTTTTTAAAAAACCCCGTCCCCGTCCCCCCACCCCTTTTTACGCATATCAACTCGAGTACTGCAACTCAAAATCTAAACAAATATAATTTTCAAAAAACTCAACAAAGGGGGGATCAAGCAGCCTTTTTCAGTTTTTAAAGAAAATTTACCCAGGTTTACAAGGTACCAAAACAGGACGCTACATTTGTAAATTTCTGAAGCTGTCTGGCGAATTTTTCTGCTTTTTTCCCAAAACACGATCGCCATCCCCCAGTCCCTGCATCTTGCAAAAAAGTTTTTTTTTTTTTTTTTTTTTTAAAACTTGAAAAAAAAGGCCAAAGATTTATTTTAAAGAAAAAAAATGCCATGGAAATTTCTAAACCAAAACCCCCCCAAAAACTAATCCTTTTTTTTTGGGTTCCCTTTGATCTGTCAAACCGAAAGCCCTTTTCAAAAAACCCCCAAATTTCTCTGAAGTTCCCCTCAAATTTTTGAAAGGAAAAAAATAAACCTTTTTTTTAGAAGAAACAAAAGGGGAAAAAGTACCAGGGGAATTTCCCGGGGGGGTGAAAAAAAAATCAGGTTTTAGGCAGGGGAAATACTGTTCCCCCCCTAAAAACCCCTGAGTGGTAATTTTCTACGCCTTCCCTACAAAGAATTAAAAAGGGGCCCACTCATTTGAAATTTTTTGGAACGAAAAAGGGGGGTGGTTTCCCAAACCAAAAAGTTTCAAATCCCCCATTACAGCTCTTTTGGGTTTTTTTTAAAGACACACTCCCCGGAAACGAAAAGCTAGAAGAAGCTTCACTCTCAAAAACTTCCCCCCTCCCAAAACCGTGAAAATACTTGCCATCCCGTTGGGGTTTTTTCCAAGGGAAGTAGTCCCCCTCACATTAAAAGGAAAAAAAAACCGCACAGTTTGGCGGAACCCCCGTAAAGAGGTCGATGGGACAGAGTTTGGGGAAAGTTTCAAAAAGCGTATGGCATTGGTACAACAAAAGTTTGGTTTTCCTCGAAAAAATTTTTGGTTTTATTCAATGTCTGGCCCCCCCGTCCCCCAAAACTTTTTGGTTCCCCCCTACACCACTTCGCGAGCAAGAGTCCCCCCACAACAAAACCCGGAACGCCTCAGAAAAATTTCCCTTTTGATGTAGTTTCCCGCCCCTGTGAAATGGTTTTTGTAAATGTTCCAAAACTGAACGAAGAACAACTGAATATTTACAAAGGGAAAATTAAACCCGCAGTATTATTTTTTAAATCTGGCAACTCTTTTTTTCCTGACCTCCCCGGGGGGTACCGGAAAAACAATTTTTTTAAACAATTTTGGGTGTTTTGCAAAAATTTAAAGGGGTGGGGAAAAAAATTGGGCCCCCGCAGTTGCATCCTTTTGGCATTCTTTTCACAAATGGGTTGATGGTGGGAAGACGGCTCATTTTAAACTTTCAATTTTTCCTTTTCAACCTGAACCACTCAGAAACCACCTATTTTGGGAACATATCAAGACAAAACAAAAATGGGCCAGGTTTCTCAAAGAAAAAAATTTTTTAAAAATTTTTTGGGACGAGTGTAAACCCTGGCCCACAAAAGGAAAAAAGAGGCCCCTGGAAAAGGGCACTTCAAGACACAGGGAAAAGCAAAAAGTCTAATTGGGGGGGAAATAAAAAGTTTTTGCGGCTGGGGACCAAGGGAAACCCCTTTCCCGTGATACCCTTTGGGGAAATCCCGGGGTGATGAGGTTAAATCCCGGGCCTTTAATTTATCCTTCCCTTAAAGGGGGAAAAATTAAAATCCTGTCATTTTAGAGTTAACATGAGAAAATTCCCCTTTGAATGGAGATTTTTAAAGCAGAAGAATTTTCTAAATTAGTTTTAAAAAATAGGGGATTTGGTTTAAAATCTAGAAATCTGAAGGAAAAAGTGCAATACCTTAAAATTCCCCCCCCCCCCCCCCCCCCCCCCCCCCCCCCCCCCCCCCCCCCCCCCCCCCCCCCCCCCCCCCCCCCCCCCCCCCCCCCCCCCCCCCCCTTTTCCCAAAATGTTTTGTGATAAGAAGGAAAAACTGCTTGACCCAAAATAAAAACAACTTAAAAAGACAATGGGGGGGAAAAAATAGTCCAACAAGGTTTTCAAAAGAGGGGCCCATTCTTACCCCAACTAACGACTCTGCAAATATAATAAAACCCTTTTGTTGTTTTTGAAAAAAATTCCTTCCCGCTTTTTGTAGGAAGAAACTGTTTTTCCCGTGGTTTTAGACAGAAGACGCTTTTTCAAATATCCGGGGGAAATTTTTTTCTCCACACTCTGAAAACCCCCCGGAATTTTCCCCCTCATGTTCTTATCCCCTAAAAATCGGGGGCCCCAAAAATGCTAAATCCGCCCAAACCCAAACCCTCCCAAACTCCTTTTAAAAAGGTACCCCGGCCCGGGAGTTTAAAACCTGGGATAAACATGTTTTCGAAGGGGACAATATTTTTCGGGGGTTGGTCAAGGAGAAACTGTTTTTTTTTCCCCGAAATTTCCCCTTTTTCCCTCAAAACAAACCCTTTTGCATTTAAACGTCTTTCAGTTTTTCCCCGTAAAATTAAAGCTAAGGGCCCTGGGCTTTTTAAAAAAAGGCACAATGGCAAAGTTTGAAGAGGCTGGGGTAATCTTTAGCAAAAACTATTTCTCCCCTGGCCAGTTTTAAACTAGCAAAAGTTTCTAGATTTAAACTCATCTGACAGTCTGGGGCGTCCTTCAAAACCAGAAAAAAGGGAAATAAAAATGTTGTTTACCCAAAAAGGGACTTAAGCACTTAAAAAAAACAAAAACAACATCCAAATTTTTCTGCCGTATAAATCATCAGAACTAAAAAAAAACTAAAATATATTTAAGTTTCTTGCCCTTAAAAAACTACCTGGTTTGGGGCTGTTCCGGCAGAGGAAAGGGGGACTGCCTTACCAAAATAAAACTACCCGGTGGGGACGGTTTCCCCCGGCGGGGGCCCAGGGGACTGCCTTTCCAAAAAAAACTACCCGGTGGGGGTTGGTTCGGCAGAGGGGTAGGGTGACTGCCTTAAACCCAAATAAAACTACCCGGGGGAGACGTTCCGGCAGAGGCTTTGGGTGACTGCCTTTTCCAAATAAAACTACCCCCCGGGGGGATTTAATTTTGGCAGAGGGTAGGGTTTACACCTTACCAAAAAAAAACACCCGGTGTTATTGAAAATTTTGGCAAGGCCCAAAGGGAACTGCAAATTTAAAAAATAAAAAATACCCCCGGTTGGGATTGATTCGGCAAGGCTAGGGGGGACTTTCCTTAAACCCAAAAAAAACTACCCGGTGGGTTTTTTAAAAAAATGTTTTTATATATATATATATTTTTTTTTTTTGGGAAAAAAAAGGGAAATATGGCTCTAAACCCGGGCCGGGCCCCCCCCCTGGCGAGACGGGTTTCCCAAACTCATTTTCTCAAATTTTTAAATTTTGGTAAAAAACCCAAAAGGGCAAAATGTACTCCCAGGGTTTCTTTAAAAATTAATTATTTCTTTCCTCGGGGGAAAAAAACACACCCTTTCAAAAGGACCTAAATTTTTAATGTTTTCCCTTTAAACCCCTAAACCCCTAGCGAAGCACGGGTACTTTTTACAGGTTTTCAATAAATTCAAGGGTTCCCATACACTTTTATAGTTAAATCAGTGCAATTTAAAAAGTTTTTGGGAAACAAATTTTAAAAAAGTTTTTATTTTTTTTTTCCCAAAGTGTTTTTCCCTTTCCCCAAGGTACAAAAAAAATGCTATTTTGGGTGTGATAAATCCCCCCACCCCCCCAAAGGGAACAAATTTTTTTAAAAAACACCCTGTTTGGGGTGTAACCTCTAATATTTCCCGGAAAAATTTCTTTAACAATACTTAATTTTAAATGTTCCCAAAATGGGCAAAAAAAGGAAAGGGGGCCGTTACTTTTTTTTTCCCCATATATTTTGGGGCGCCAGTTGTTTTTTAAGTGGGCCATTTTTTAAAATAGAAAAAATTTTGTTTTTTGACTTTTTCCCAAAAACTTTTAAAATTTTAATAAATTTCTAATTTTTTTTTTAACAAAAATTCATAGATTTCTTATCCCCATTTTAAATTTTTTTTGGGCCTCAAATTATTAGCTGTTTTGGGGGTGCAGTTTTAAAGGGGTTTTGTAGTCCCCGGGAAATCAATTTCGTTTTAAACAACTATGTTAGAAACTTTTACTAACTAACCAAATTAATGGGGACAACCAAAATTTTTCCTATTTAAAAAGATTTCCCAAAGTAGGGGGTATTCTGTAAAAGTCCAAAGGGTATTATAAAACCTATTAAGTGCTATTTTTTAAATTTGATAAAATTTAAATTTTCCCCAAAATTGGGCTGCCTCAATACCAATGTACCCTTTTAAAGGTTGGGGGGGTGGTTTAATACCAAAAAAGTAAAGGTAGGGGGGGGGGGGTTGGGGGCCAAAACCACTGGAAAATTTTAAGGGCGGGTGGGTGGTTTTTGATATCAAAAAGATAGTCTAAAAAAACAGGGAACACATGATGGGGCCCGGCAGAAGTAAAAATACGTCGAGGACTCACGAGTCTGGGAGCGAGGGTTGCAGGCGCCAGGGAAAGTTTAGGCCGAAATTCTTTGACAGGTGATACTAGCCGTGACACAAATACTGCCCTACCCCTGTACTCACGAGCGCGGAAGTTAGAGCAGTTAAAGTCTAGGCCATTGCCCTCGGAAACAACTGTTCAGTTTTCTTGGTAATGCCTATTAACGGATCCTAATCTCCACAGAGCTTTAGTTCTGTGTCAGTGTTCACGAAGTGAAGGTGGAACGAGTGAGTTAAGTTTGTTGAGTATGAAGCATTTGTATTGTGTTAATTGTTTTGGTTTAAAGTTTTAAGGGGAAGGGAAGTAACATGTCAAAAAAAATCAAAATTTAAATTTTTTACATGATTAAGTTTTAATGTGATTGACTTTAATTTTAATTTAGCCAAATTTTTTTAAGTTAATAAAGCAGTTAGGGAATAGTGTTAAAATTGTGAATTTTAACAATTTATGCACAAAAAATAATAACTCTAAATTATAACAAATTAAATTTTCCGGACAGCTACATCAATGGGGGCGGGCCTATGACAAATTTGGGTTTAAGCCATTTTTTGGGTGATGTTTGCGATTAGTCCACCACTTGCAAGGGTAAGAACTTAAACCTTATACCCAGAAACCCCTTCAATTGAAAAAACTTGAAATTGCCTGGGGCCATAACTCCAAAAATATAATGGGTAATCAAGAATTTGAAAAAAACCAAAATTCATCACGGTTCAAGTCACATTTCACGGGACGCAAAAAACAAACGTGGGGCCGAAAGGGCCGTAATAAACGGTGCTTGGTTATGCATGTCGATTCTTACCCATGGCCGTTGGATGGAAAAAGTAACCCGGAAAGAGGGAAAAAAGCTGTTTGGAGCTGGAGCTACCCACCTTGCATCACTCAAGGAAAACCCAACACCATGGGTGCCCCGACACCCTCCCGGGGAAACTTAAAGGGTTCAAATACATAAACAGCACTAAACCAAAAACGAGCAGGTACGAATCACAAAAACAACAAACTCAAAATAAGAACACCAAAGGGAGATGGATGAGAGCAGAAAACCCATTATTCAGGGATTGGTTTTCCAATGAACACTTTGCAAAAAAGTTCCCTTCACGGTGGAATGAATTCTTCTAATCCCCAAAATGCAAAATGACTTCCGCTTACTTCTCACAAACTGAAATTTTAAAAAAACATGGGGTTCGGAGTCTAAAAAGAGTAAATACTCAACTTTCAATTTGAAAAAAATTACAAGGTGCGAGTTTTGAACAGGTTTAGGTATTCGGACCCTGGTATTAATTGTTATTAAATCAATGAAGAAATGGGTGAAATAGGATTTTAGAAGTGAAAAAGATTGGGAAAAATCCAGAAAAATGTCGCCACAACAAATTTTTGGCAAAGAGGAAGTGAGGCAAATAGAAAAGGATGACCCCCAAAAACCCTAATGGTGCTGGAAAGTTCTAATAACTTATTTCATGAAATAAAGTCAGTAAAACAAAAAAACCGTTTTTCCGAAAAGTGTGTTTTTTCTTTCTTATGTTCCTTTTTCCAGGGGCCGTTTCAGAATTTTCCCCAATTTATTTTTATTTTGTACCTTACATCAAACTACAATTTTTTAATTGACAGTTTTGTAAAATCTTTCTTAAAAAGAGTTTTTCAGTCATTTAATATGGAAAAAACATCATAAAAAAACTATATTATTATAAAATGTACATTATATTTTTAACTGTAATTTTTTTTTAATTTTCTCAATTTAAATATACATTAGGACAAGCCCTTTAAGACAAAAAAAACCTGATTGGAAATTATATAATATATGTTTTGAGAAAAGGTACATGTAGTTGCTAAATTTAACATGCGGAAGATAGGGACATCCTGGTCCCCTTAATGTGAAATGGAAGAGAGAAGAAGTACATACAAAACCATCCACAGCGAAGTTAGGGAAATTGTGAGGAGAGTAATAGACAAATGTACAGTGACTTGAGGCAAGTGTATAAGTGATACATTGACGCCTCTCATATTAATTCAATTCAATTCAAAACATCTTATTCAAGTTATGTAAAGCTAGTTACAGTGGAATAGTGTCAATAAGATCTGTAATATATATAAAACAACAATAAAATTAACACTAAAACAATAATAACATCTTTAAATTCATAACAAAATTAACAAATTTCTCATAAACGGACAGCTACATGATTGGGGTTTCGGGCCTCACAATGGGGTAAGCCAATTTTGGAGTTACAGAAATAAGAAAAAAATGTTTAAGTTATTGATTCCACCAAAATCTTGCGGGTAACAGAGTGGCTCCTAATGGAACTTAAAGTGCACAAATACCCGAGAAACCCGTTCATTGAAAAAATATCATTAGAAATTGCCCGTAAAAAAATATAAACTAAACAAAATAAAATCTAAATATAATTTCTCGCTGTAAAATCAATGACAGTTCTTAAAAAAACAAAATGTTTCATCACAGGTTCAACTGATGACATATCACTGGGTGACGTTCTTCAAAAAAGTTCATCGTGGAGGCCAGAAGGGCCAGATAATAAACTGGGTTTGGGTCACCTGCATGTCGATGTCTTCATCCTGGAGGCCGTTGGATGGACAGCACGGAAAGAGGGAAAAGGTGGCTGCCCCTCTGCGACGCATAGTAGAGGCTAGGCCCAGCCCATAGATTCCGCACTGTGCCTCCAGGAAACAGAAGCCATGCAGGTGCCCATGCATCACACTCTGACTCCGGAGTCAGGGCTAAAGGTTTCTAACTAGTGGACATAACTTGACAGCAGCAAAGCCAGAATGGCGAGCCAGCCGTAGTTGACAATGAACACATAAAACGAAAACAAAGACGCAGAAGTAATGAAGAGAGGAAGCCTGAGATAGGAGAGCAGAGACTCCTTTAAGGGTAAATTATTGACAGAAGTGGGTATATACCTAATAGAAACCATTTGCCTAGCAAATTCAAAACACCTTCTGTGGAATGAACCTTCATTCTTAAGGTACCAGACATGCAAATGACTTCAGCTTAGCTTCTCACAAGACTGGAAGATTTTAAAAGAAACTAGGGGTGTGCGAGTAGCTCTAAATTCCAGTTTTTTTAGTTTTAAAAAAACTCGAACTCAAGGTTTAAATAAAAAAAAAAATCGAGTCGAGTTTTGCCATATCTTTTAGCGTAAAACACTATAATCAAGACAAAAGTCCCAATTGTATAATAAATTGTAAAGATAATCATTTTATGTAGGCAACTGTATTTATAATATGATCATAATATCATATTCCTAACCTGACATATTCTCGCGATGAATTCAGATTCGTGATTCACGCACACAAGTCTCGATCGTACGGCCATGGCGATTACGGCAAAAAGTATTCTCGTTATTTATAAAGAAGGCACGACCAAATAAGCTGTTCCAAATAGCCGTCACTAGTTATTCATACAAAATGTGATCACAAAGAATCATTTATTGCACCCAACAGAGAAAAGTATATGTACCTAGATACTAGGGATGGGTCGATTCCGATACTCGATTCCTCGATACCTCGATACTTAGTGGTATCGAGGTATCGACGATTTTCGATACCTTGACTCATTTCACTCGATTCCGATACCAATATTTCCTAAGTATTTTTCGACAAAAAAACTATAAAATCAATGTAAACTCCAAAAAATAGTATTTAAAGTTCCAATACTCATTGAAATTTATTGATTCTTTAATGAATTACGTATTTTAAACGTTGAATGTCTAAGAATAATCGTCAAAGAAAGCACGTATTCCATTCGAGTTCAGTTAGCGATCGTTTCTGACGTAGTTGCAGCCGTCGCAATCAATAATACTAGTAGCGACAATATCTGCAGCTAGTTCCCCGGAGGCCGCGGAACTCGTTCCTAAACCAGTTCCAGCAGCAACTACTTTTAAAATAATCTCAATAGCGCTGAATTGAAAATACTTTGACAATAATGATTTGCAATCAAAACTATCAAATTATACTCATTATTAATTATTTTAAGAATGAAAATTCAAATTCCAGTTATATAAAAGAGCTGTAACTGGTTGAACAGCTTGCAGCTGATTTGAAAGTAGTTCTTATAAGAACGGAATAACTGGTGAACGGTTGGAATTGATTTCGCTCTCAGAACTTTTTTAAACAAAGCAGTTCCAGCTGCAGTGACAACAGTTATCCCGGTACATCTCGTTTCTGATTGGACCAAGTTTTTCCCGGCAAGCCCGAAGTGACGTCAACGACGCCGCTAGCCCACTATTTTTTTACAATCGGTCGTGTTTATTTGTTTTGAGAGCTAAATCTGTTGTTTTTAAATAAAATTCGTGATGTTGACGCGTTGATATTATTTTTTGTCAGTTATAAGTGATTTTTTAGTGAGTGTTGTTTTATTTTAAAGGCGTAAAAATGAGTACTTCACGTGAAAACAAAAGTGATGTGTGGCAATATTTTAAATTAGAGTCAGCCGACAGTGAAACTGCTGAATGCATATTTTGCAGGAAGCATATTTCCAGGGGCGGAAAATCATATAGTCATAATACTTTATGTTTATATATTGATTTTCAGTGCTATGTATATGTATGTATTATGTGTTTTGATTGGATTTTTCTTAGGCCATTACATTTTTCATTGATATTATTTATTTGCTACTCTTAATAATTTAACTGATCTTACTTAATAACTCATTTTTGTATGAGTTACATGTACATTAAAATATTCTGTTACTTGTTTGGCTTAAAGTATTTTACTAATTAAATAAATTTCAAGATATATGACATGTCATCTTTTCCTAAAATAAATACAAAGTGTTTAAAATTAAAATGTTATTACTTCAGTAAATTACATGATTTGTAATAGATAGTCTTCAACAGGTTTATGTATTTACCAAGAAAATGGTAATACTGTACTTGAATTTTTATTTTTCATAAGAAGAAAGTAGTATGTGACATGCAGAATTGTACATATATATGTATAGCCTGTAGACTAATCTATATTTTACAATTTTATTGCTAATTTTCTAATTATTTTTGTTTCTAGCTTGTCAATAATATTTTTACTAGTACAAGTAAACTATACCATTTTTCAAACTGTTTTTGTTTTATTTATTACAAATACCTTTGAATTATTTCTCCAGAATATATTAAACAAAAAGGTAACTTATAAAATAAGTACAAGTAAATAAGATTCATACTTTTTGGTATCGGAAATAAGGCAGGAATCGAAATCAAATGTGGTATCGAGAATAAGTACAAGTAAATAAGATTCATACTTTTTGGTATCGGAAATAAGGCAGGAATCGGAATCGAATTTGGTATCGAGAATCGAGACCAAAATTTTGGTATCGGAATCGGTATCGGAATCGAATTTTTTTGGTATCGGCCCATCCCTACTAGATACTCAAATGGTTTTTTGGAAGATTTAATTCTGAAAGTATTTTGAAAAGTCTAATGGGTTATTAAAGCTAGAAAACTTTGTAATTTAAACTAACTACAGCAGGCAGTTGATTCCTGTGACATCACGTGGCTATTCCGATTTAAGCTGTATATGCATTTCAAACGGCTTCTAATATTATTGCATTCATTTTTAAAACTTCTTATGGACTAATATTCAATTACGAAATAAATGCTATATTTATTTTAACACCTTTTTGACTTGAATAATCGAGATAGAATGCAATAGTAAATATAATTAATAGGTACTTTGTTTATCAGATTACCATTAGATTATTTAGCTAAAAAAGATGCTATTAATTAGTTAAAAAATGATGCTATGTTTGATCTTTTAACTTAAGTTTAGTAAGGGATTTTGACAATGACATACCTAAACCTGAAAAATACTCCAGAAAAGGCAATATTATTACTATTAAAATATCAATGACGAGTACATACCTCATCCATTATAGATTCCTCTTTATTAGAACCAATCCATTCTTCTTTCAAGTCTGTATTAACAACATCTACAATGTGTTTGTTCTCCTCAACATCAGGGGTTATCTAGAAACACAAAGATCACTTTAACATTTAACTGCTCCAGCATGGATCTTTTAGACCAGGGCGCTATATTATTGAGTCTGATTATACGTGTATTTTTCTTCCCTCCCTCCTTCTTGACTTTTCCCGAACCCCTTCCCAATACAAAAAATTGATTTTTAGCAGTCTAATCCAATTTTCTTTGTCGTCATTGTCAATTAGTCTCAACTCCCGTCTAAAGTCACATGCGCAACTCAGTACAATTGTATTTTTCACAGTCAAAAATCCTGTGTACGACTTAATTACTATGCTTACATGTTTAATCTTTGTTGTGCAATACTGACTTATTTGAAGTTATTGTTGTTGGTGTGTAAGAATTAATTGTAAAACCTAAGTCAATTATTAAGCCAACACTAACGTTGAGGAAGTGGAAAGTGAAGTTGAATAGACTATAAGTTTCATAGGACATATGTCATAATTATGTACATATTCTTGCTTTGTTTGATTTAATCTATATTTTGATATAATCTAATTCTTAGTATTTCTTATTAAGTTCTATGTAAATAATCTGTAAAATTAACCATCATAATTACGGCATGGCGATTACAGCGAAAATTATTCTCGTTATTTATAAAGAAGGCACGACCAAATAAGCTGTTCCAAATAGCCGTCACTAGTTATTCATACAAAACGTGATCACAAAGAATCATTTATTGAACCGTTTCAAAACTTCATTACATAACATTTACCAACATTTGAAATTGACAGTTGCATTTATTTCAGATCTATACTTTAAAAGTTTATGAATAAAACTATTGTAAGACTGACAATTTCAGGCAGATTTAATTAAATCACATCCAATCTGTAACATAAACTACGCATGGAACGTAAACTACTGAAATTGAAAAGCTATAATAACTTGAGATAGAATGCCCGGAACAGTCTCGTTCTGGCACCATGACTAATAAAATAACGATTAATGTAGCTACTACCAGTACATAACCGACTCGATGAGTCCCAATATAAAATTTACTCATAGCCATGGATTTGATTTGTATTAATTTTAAGTTTTTGTTGATGTTTACACTAGAGATTACAGTTATTTTTTTGATAACCTGTTAAGTAATTCAATTATGTTCTGATAACGTGTTATAATAATCTAATATTTTGTAACCTGTTACTCTCGACCCGTTGACGTTCCAGACAGTTATTCTATTTCTGTTATGGCCTGACATTACTTTATGGCTCAAAGCCTTGTTACGTCTGGTCTAGAAAACGTTCCAAGTTACCAAAGGTTATGAAGTTGAAGCAGAGATCAAGTAAGTTTATTATGTTTGGTATGTGGTACGGTCGTTGGGCTTTGCTTGCCCATTACAGAGTTACCGCTCAAAGTTTGTTCTGTTATCGATAATTTAACTGTAAACTGCAAGAGACTCAAGTTTCATTCGTTGTTCAGTTACAGTTCCACTTACTTCTCAGCGGGCTATATTTACTCTCCATTACCACCATGCGTTATAGTTATATAAAGTTCGTTATAACCTTATCATGCATCATGACTGGGAGTTACAAAAATAACAGGATATTTCGTGTAACCCGTTAAATCTATAACAGGTTTCGTTAAATAACCTGTTATAGAATACATTTCGTTAGATAACACCCATCTCTTGACGACTCAACTTGGCACATGGAACGATGGAAGTACACATTGTTTTGGTTAGGATTGAAAACCATAACAAGGTTAACCTTGATCAGTTAGCACGGCAGTTGTGATCGCTAGTTAGTATAGTATTGACATTAATTATTTTGTTTCTGTTAGTGGAAAGAAAACATTTTAGTCAATGGTGAAATTGAGGTTAGCTTAAAAGAACATATTATTGTATGTTTTCATTTTTAAAAATTAAGAGTTAAATACTTGACTTGAAAAAAACTTGGAACTCGAAATTATATCTAAAACTCGACTCGAATCCTAAAATTGCTACTCGCACACCCCTAAAAGAAACCTACTTATGCTGGTTCTAAATTCTACAACAGGTTACCTGCTGAAGTAAAAAAACCAGAAGAAAAAAGATTTAGAACAGATCTTCAAGCTTGTCTTCTTCAATGACCGTTCTACAGCATAGCAGAGTTCCTGGACTGGCCCAACAACTTCCCATGAAGACTTATATTTATGTAATTTAAACTATTTGTACGACACTATTTTCAATTTTGATAGTTGTAAAATAAAGCTTTTTCATTTCTCATATGAATCGTAATGTGTGCTAATGGCACAGGTTTTTTAATTGGGTTAGAGCACTCCATATCTAAATCTTAAGAAAAATCCAAATAAAGTGCTATTATTATACAGGAATAAACTGTGAGCACTAACCTCATCCATTACAGATTCCTCTTCATTAGAATCAACCCATTCTTCTTTGAAGTCTATATTAACAATATCCACAATGTGTTTGTCCTCCTCAACATCAGGGGTTATCTAGACAGACACAGATCACTTTAAAATAGATGTTTACAGAATAGCAACATCAATTAAACATACTATATTCTATTCTTAAATGTATACATTATTGTAACTGACATATGCTTAGAATAAATGAAAAGCAGACTTATAGGGAATAATTGAGTTCATTTGTAAATTATACAATCAGCTGTTCTAAATTGGATACAGTGTAAACTGAAAGCTTGCTGCAAATTTCGATTATGTTATAATCAAACTCAATATTATGACCGGCAAAGCGGGCAGGTACAGCTAGTAATGCTTATATTCTTCTCATGTGCCTGAAGATGACTTAGAAAGTCAAAAAGTACATTCCATATAAAATATTTGAAAGTGAGATTGTATTAATTTTAAGATGTCCCAACCATTGGATTTGTAATGTTGGTTCATGATACTATTATTACTATCCAAATAATCCCATTGGACAAGTTAAATTTGGCAAAGGCTTGATTTTTGCTCAATCCTGTGATCTAATTTTGAAGGGGAAAGGAGATATTCGTGTGGAAGAATTTGAGCAGAGAGCAAATGCTTCGACAGTTTTCAGCCCGAAGATGTGGCTTTGGTATGTGGATGACACTTTTATATCTAGAATGATGGAAAACAGGAATTAGATGATTTCAAAAATCACTTGAACAACATATCCCCAACTTTAAATCTAACAATAGAGAAGAAAAACAACAAACAATTCACATTTTAAAATGTAGTAACTGTGAATAGGGAAGACAACACCTTAAATATAAAAGTTTAGATAGCAAAAATACAAATGGGCAGATACCTAAAACTTATCCAACCACAGTAAATCTGCGACAGAAGGAGTAGCCTATTCTCTCTTTTACAGTGCTTAATATTTTAATGTTTTAAGATGAAACAAACACTCCAGTAAATCATTTTTTAATTTCATTAGGCCTTTCGGTAACTTTGTACAATTATTTACTGGAGTGTTTGTTTCATCTTAAAACATTAAATTATATATCCAGTAAAAAACGAGCTTGAAGAATGATAGTGCTTAATATGTTTTTATGAATAAAACCAGCAGGGTCATTCCATTTGAAGTGATCCAGAAAAAGATAAATTGGTTGCTTGACTATTTTTAAATTTGATGAAACTTGCCAGGTTGTTTCTCTCATATCTCAAGACTTTAAAACCATCAAAAAGATTTTTTTTTCTTTGGTGGTTCACCTTTGGCGGCTATTTTGGATTTGCTGCGCATACCCATTTTCGCTAATGTAAGGGTTTACAAGAATGGCCGTAACTGATTAAGTATTTGTCTTAGAAGAATGAAACAAAAACCATTTTGTTTATAAACTAACAATGTAGAATAAAGGTCCAGTAGCTTATTTACCTATCTCTAGTATTTCTTTTTGAAAATCCTAAGACAAATACAATAAAACAATCAACAAAATGTCACTTTTGTAATTTTTTTCAAAAAAAAAAAAAAATCATTGGTAGTGAAATGCAATGTGATTATTTTTTTCTTTGAAGATATATGTTAGATTAGATTAGATTAGATTGAAGGGATGTACAGTTGGTCCAGCCAACCCTTGCAACGAAGCCTGAGGCTTTTTGTGCCAATCCCGGTGCCTAATCGTCATAAAGCTGGCAATCCTTGACCAAGTCAAGGAGCTTCTTCACTAGATTAGTAATTTCCGACTGTCCCAGAGGTGAACCTTCAAAAAGTACTCTTCTCCTGGCACCAAGAGCCTCACACTCCAGGACAATGTATTCTGCCGACGAGTCGTCCTCCCCACAGAGGCGACAGATGGGATCCTCCGTAAAGAGTCCCACTGTTCTTCGATGCCTCCGGAATTTGCCGTGACCGGTGATGAGTCCCACCACCAGCTTGACGTGCAATTTACTCAACCCAAGAAGTGGCTTTGTTAACTTCTGGGAAGGATTTCTGACAAGAACCTTGCCGAGTCTTTGCCCTGGGAACCGCCGCCATCTTTCAAGATGTCTGGCGCTGACCCAGTTTTTGATTGCTGTTTTGACAGCTGCAGCCGAAACGCCGCAGGCCGGCTCAGGACCAATGAAGGGCTTGATAGCACCTTCCCTAGCCAAGGCATCGGCCTGCTCGTTGCCTTCTAATCTAAGGCCGCCTGACTGTCTGAGAGGATGTGGATATGTTTCCCGCAAACCCCCATCATAGTTTGCGCTGAATGTATGGCGACTTCAGCTTGGAAAACGGTGCCATACGCTCCCAGGCTCACGCTAGCATTGGTCCTGGGGTCGCCAGTATAGACACCCAATCCAGCTCTGTTGCCCATTCTTGACCCGTCTGTGAACCATACAAATCGGTCGTGAGAAGAAACCGGGCTACTAACAGCGTCCCAGTACTCCCTCGACCTGAAATCCACAGTATAGGGTCTGGTGAAAAGATACTTAGTCCCAATGAAGTCAAAGTTCATTGAGAGTACCTCATCGTTTACTAGATTGACCACTGAGGAGTGACCTGTAGAGGACCCCCTCCAGTGGTCAGTCAGTTGAAGCCTGTAAGCCGCCGCCCGAGCCTCTAGGTTAAGAAGAACCTCCAGTGCAATTATAGGGGTCACCTAAAGGCCCCTATCATGCACATGCAGGCAAGTCTTTGTTGGCTTGAAAGCCTACCCCGGACACGGTACGGCACGGGAGAGTGGATGTTTGGTAGGATAAGGAATTAATGGGATAGGAGTGCTCTCAGTATCGGGATCACACTGAGAGCTGTGGGAAGGTACCCTCCTCCTTTCTCATCGGTTATGGGAAAGATGAGACCCCGGGCTTGGGACCGGTGCAGCGGAGTTAAGATATATGTTCGTAGTATTACCATAAATAAAATGAACTTTTATATACTAACCCTACAGTTTTTATAAATTTTTCAAAAGTGAAATTTTTGAAAAATTAGCAATTTTGGCTATTAATAACTCTGATGGGGTTGGTGATATAAAACTAAAATTTACATAAAAGGAAGGTCTCGTGTATATGTACCTAGGAAATAAAAAACATTCTTGTATATAGTACTGGGTAACAAGTTACAAATTTTTAAAAATGACTAAAAATCTGGTAAAAGCGAAATTTTTGAGTGCACAACAAAATATGCAAATGAGCTTTTAAAATTATATAAATATGATGCAAGCATATAAAAACACTTTAAAGTAATAAAATAATATTTATAAAAACAAGTTGTGCAATATATGGTTAGGTGTCTTTGTTATGCCAGCCTTGGAGACATGTCTGAACATGACACTTTCGTGTAACTGCATGTTGTTTACTGCACACTTTGATACTTGATCACTGGCTCAGTCTGTTAGGAGCCTCTGATCTGTTCACATGGTTAATTGTATACAGTAGTGTGTTTCAAAGTTTCAAGTCTAAACAAATTTAATTTTGAATATTTTTTTTAATTAATTTTTTATACTGACTTATGTAGATTTTTAATGTTGTGAAAGTTCTGTGAAAAGTTTTAACATGGAAGATTAGTGTTCTATTGGAAAACATGTGAATGAAGAGTGTCATAAAACAGTGTATGGAACAGTCCCAAAGGATTTAATAAATATAAGTGAGTTCTGTGCCAAGGACCAACAACTTTTTTTATTACGTATAAATTCAAATGTCACAACAATATGTAAGTACCACGAAAAAAAATATTTGCTCAAATTTAATCATTTATTTGGACAGTCCTGTTGTGATCCTTTAAAAAAACATAAAAAAACAGTGAAAAAGAACTTGCGTGAAATAACTTTTGATCAAGTCCTTAGTAAAAGTAATAGTAACTTTAAACTAGTTCCAGGAAAGTCATTGTGTGTTAACTGTTGTCAAGCTATTTTTTATGAACAGGAAGATAAATCAAATGAATGTGAAGACCAACAGATGTACATTGCATCATATGAGAATATTGAAATGTTAGATGCTGCCTGTTCAATGTTGGGTGTATCACCAGCATCAAAATTAAGAAAATTAAGCGCAGAGAGACGGCCTGCAGGCCTTAAATCTAAAGTTGAAAAAGTGTCTGAAAAAATTAAAAGAAATCTTGAATTATGTTTTGAGTCAAAATTAGACGAACCTACAACCACCTCTCAAAACTCTAAAGATGAATATGATGAACTTATTCAAAAATTAAAAGCAAAATGTGTCCTAGCTTCAAAAGATAAGATAAAAATTATTAGTTAGTTTACTCCCTTCATCGTGGTCTAGAGCAAAAATTGCATCTGAGTTCAATGTGACAGAGCGGTTAGTACGATTATCTAAGAAATTAGTTAATGAGCAAGGTATTTTGCCTGATTTAGGGAACAGAACTAAAGCTGGGATAAGTATGGACACTATTAACAAAGTTATTGAATTTTATGAAAATGAAAGCAACAGCCGAATCTGTCCTGGAAAAAAGGATTGTGTGAGCGTTCACATTGATGGTGTGAAAGTGACAAAGCAAAAGCGCCTTGTTCTTGTAAATTTGAATGAACTATATTCTTTGTTTAAAAGTGAATACCCTGAGGAGAAGATCGGAAGATCAAAGTTTTGTGAAATTCGGCCAAAATGGTGCATCCTGGCTGGTGCATCGGGGACCCATACAGTTTGCGTTTGTCCTCACCATCAGAACGTGAAACTCATGCTTGATGGTGCAAAACTAAACATTGATTATAAAGACCTACTTGATATAATGGTTTGTGATAAGGAAAAATACAACTGTATGATGAATGAGTGTACTGAGTGCCCAGGCAAACAAGCTTTTTAGTGCAGTCATTGAAGCATTATTGCTTAGAATTTTTTTACTGTGAACCGAATTGCATACAATTTTGGAATTAGGTTCATCTTACCCTTAACTTCAAAAGTGAAGATGATTTGAACTCCGCAACCACCCTGGGGGTGGTTGCCACCCCTTCTCGGTGGTGAATTTTTTTTCCAAAAAATAACCTCGGATATCGATAGAAGGCCTAATTTTAAGCACAAAATCATCTATAAAGTTTTTCGAAAAATCCAATACTTTTCAAGTTATTGGCAATTGAAAGTTCGCAATTTTTTCACGTTTTTCATCGGTTTTTTGCAAATATCTCCAAAAATATACGTTTTATCAAAAATTTTACAAAAAACAAATTGTAGCAGGTAAAAAAATGAACAATTTAGTTTTTTATAAAGTATTCTAAGTGCAATATTAAGCTAAATATTAAAGATCAAAGCAGTTTTTTACTTTGTCTGAAATTTAATCGATGTGGTCAATGCCATCTAGCGGCGAGCAGATGCATTTTAGGCATTCTAATAAAAAATGATTTTGTAGTGCTTGAAATAAGCTTTAAAATGAGCACTATTAAAAGTCTTTTGAACGTAAAATAAGTGAGCTGTATTGCAAATAAGAGGAGCATCTAATGTTTTTTCTTTTAAATCAATGGGTTTCATAAGTGCCATTTCCACCAAAATTAAAATTAATCGTATTCCGCCTAGAAATAACTTGACTATGAAGATTTTGATAGATTGTATCAGTTTGGCTGCTTCAGGACACATATTTTTCAAAAAAGTCACGATTAAAAAAACAACAAAAAATTTAAAAATTTTTAAAAACCACATTTTTTTCATAATATCTCAAAAATGACGACAGATACGTATAAAAATGTAGGTATAAAAACTTAGGTATATTTTTGACAAACAATTTGGTTTTTTGTTTTTTCTGTCAAACAAAAATTGACGGAGATATGATTGTTTAAATAGCGCGTGGCAGCGCAATCACAGCCTCTCTTAAGCCCTTTAACCCTTCACCGTGTTAGAAAAAGGTTTTTTACTATATATTGCAATAAAGGATGTTGTAGCTCTCTTAATTACCTTTACAATGGTTTTTTATAAATTGTGATAGCATGAAAATTGAAGGAGTTATGGTCCGAAAACTTATCATATTTTTTTCTACATAGTAACTGAAAATTTCGGAGTGTGAATATTTGGAGCAATGTGAAAGTACGCAGTATAATAGAGACCCAAAACTATTGTAATGTGTAATATACTATAATTCATACAATTTAATTAAGAAAATTAAAATTGACCTTACTTCATAGGGTGAAGAGGGTTTAAAAGCATCTTCAAAAGAATACTTGTGGAAGCGATTTTTTTCCAATAGCTTTTCACTAATTGCGTATCTGTATTTGAAAAAATGCCCTTTGAAAATTTTCTCAGAGCTGCTACGAAAAACACTGCCGTAAAATTATCATCCTTAGTTCCAACCGTTGGTGCCATAAATGAACATACTAAGAGGGTTTATCTTCAAACCCAGATTTGGCTTGGCAACAAAAACATTCATCCAACGGATTGGGGGTGGGTCATGAATGACAGTTTATTAAATCCACTTAAGTCTGTAGATCCACCCGCACCACAAGAACTCCTGAAAATGATTTTTTGCAACTGCAAAAACGGATGTGGAGCGTCTTGCAGATGCAGAAAAGTTGGTCTATTTTGTAATAGTACCTGTGGAACGTGCAGTGGAGATAACTGCCAAAATAGCCCTCCAATTCAGCCAGAAGATGTTGAATGTGACAGCGACTCCGATATTGAGTCATGAATAATAATATTATATTTTAATAATAATAGTACAATTTTATATAATTTGTTAATATTTTATTCAATAAATGGCAATTTTTTACTCTAAATTAAATTATTTTTAAATATGTAATCATATATAATTACTGTTTTAATTTAGGGGTAGTTTTAAGGGTAGAAAAGCTTAAGAATATGATAATCATTTTCGAGAGTGTGGAATAATATTTAAATCCTTTTCATTTCATTTCATCAAAAAAAAATTTTTTAACAATTTTTTATCAAGTGGTAGTTTTCAAGGGTTGAAAGGGGGTTAAAAATTTGATAATTATTATAGAGAATATAAAATATTACTTACTCTATACTTACATCTTTTTATGTCATACCAAAGAATTTTTTTGTGAATTTTTCAATTTAGGGGTTGTTTGCAAGGGTTGTAAGATTTTCAAGGGGTTGAAAATGATTTTAATATGAGGTAATTGTGTTAGAAAACACTTTACAATTTCACCACTTACTATTAGACATGTTTTCTAGCGATAAAATGGCTCAATGTCAATTTTTCCATTAAGGGGTTGTTTACACCCCTTAAAAATAATAGGCGGAGTTCAGATCATTTTCACTTTTGAAGTTAAGGTTAAGACGAGCCTAATTCCAAAATTTCATGCAAATCGGTTCACAGTAAAAAAATTCTGAGGTAAGACCGTATTTTTCGCTTCAATGACTGCACTATTTATGGACATGATCAACTTGTCTGAAGAGTGCTCTATGTTGCCAGACACCATAGTATATAAACAGTGGGTTACAGCAGATAGAGCTGAAATGATCACCGTTCTCAAGACCAAAGATGAGTTTTTTTAATCTTTGGCAGAAAAACTTGAAAAACTGAAAACTCACCACTTTGTTTCAAAATCTCAAGCCCATTTTTTTAGAAAGAAAAAAACAGAGCTCACAGAAGATGAGTGTTTGGTGTTAGCTGACTTCGCTGAAAACTTTTCATTTGTAATGCAGGATGAAATACAAAGTTTTCATTGGGTTAATAAGCAAGCTACAGTTCATCCTTTTGTGTTGTACTTTAAGGAAAATAACAAAATACAGCACAAATGTTTATGTATTTTAAGTGATCATTTGAAGCACGACACAGCAGTGTTTTATTGTTTCCAACAAATTTTGACAAATCACATAAAAGAAGAACATCCACAAATAAAAAAATTAATGTATTTTACTGATGGAGCAGCAAGTCAGTACAAAAACAAAAAAATTTTGTAAATGTTTGTAGTCATCAGAAAGACTTTGGCCTCGACGCAGAATGGCACTTCTTTGGATCTTCCCATGGAAAAAATGCATGCGATGGCGTTGGTGGAACTACCAAACGAGAAGTAGCTAAAGCAAGCTTACAGAGACCCCTGAACGATCAAATAATGACCGTTGATGATATGTTTTTATTTTGTAATGAGAAATTGAAGAACATAAGGTTTTTTTTAGATTAAATCAGATGAAATAGTCAAAAATTCAGAAACTTTGAGAAGTCGATTTGGTTGCTGCAAAAGAATAGTTGGAACTAGGGGCTATCACAAGTACATTCCCTTATCAGAAGGTATTTGCAGGTGCTATTTCACTTCTGAATCCTTGGTTTATCAAGATCACCCTGTTTCAAGCAGTGTTCCCCTTTCAATTGAAAGAAATGACTCAATCGCTTGTGTCTACGACAATGAGTGGTGGATAGGTGAGGTGATGGACATAAGTAATGATAATGATGATGTGCTAGTTCATTTCTATCACCCATCTGGACTACGCACATCATTCAAGAAGTCTCAAGATGACACAGTGTGGGTGCCAATCAGCAATGTTTTAAGGAAATTAACTCCTTTAGAACTTACAACAGTTACTGGCCGTTCACACATCATTTCAAAGGAACTATCAGAAGAAATATCAATGCTGTTGGTTAATCATGTATCATCAAAGTAACTCTTATAATTAATTGTAAGTACTGTATGAAAATCAAACTAATTCTTGTAAATAAATATGTACATATTTACTTTTATTTTTATTATTTGTTCTTTCAATGTGATTCGGCTTACAAGGAGTTATATAGGTATTATTAATCAATTGTAATAAATCATATTAGTTTTCAATAACTGGCTAGCTTCTTATTATTTATAGCCTACAAGGGTAATATTAATCACAAGTCATGAAAACTGAAAAATAATTGTAGATTGAACTTTAGTTGGGCCAATTGTTCGTGATTGTTTAAAGTTAAGCAATTACCACCACACAGTCAATTAAAAACAAAATATATATGAATATATACAGAGTGAGTTTTATGTCCTGGCACACCTGGATATAATTTAAACGGCCCGAGATATCTATGTGAAACCTTGACCCTACCTATTATAACATATTTTCTTAATTTTTCAAGTTGTTGAAAATTTTGCCCCCCTTTTCTAAAGGGGGTAAAGGGGGGCAACTAAACATTTTCAAATACAAACCCCTATCATGTGACCCCTCATTTTAAAGGGAATAAAAAAAGAAATCCAATAATGCAAACTAGAGGTCTCTACGTTTATTTTAACAGATTTTATGACAAATTTATAATAATAAAATCAGTAACTTACCGACATTAGCCAATCTTCGGTAAGAAAAATTCTTAAATGTAATAAATTCAAACCTTTTAAAGTCAAACTAGTGCAAGAGCTTAGTGAAGATGACTATGACCGTAGGGTTGAATTATGTGATATAATGATGGGCAAACTAGACGCTGAACCTGAGTTACTGAACAGAATCCTTTTTAGTGACGAAGCAACTTTCATGACCAACGGTGCCGTCAATCGGCATAATTGTCGTTACTGGGCAGATAACAATCCACACTGGTATGTAGAGGTCCATACACAACGCCCTTCAAAAGTTAATGTTTGGGCAGGAATAGTTGATCACCGCTTAGTCGGTCCATTTATAATTGATGGAAATTTAAATTCTGTGAAGTATTTAGATATGCTTGAAAACCAGATTGTGCCTGCACTCCAAAATATGTTTGGACAAGAAGCTGATAACATTTGGTTACAACAAGATGGAGCACCACCACACTATGGTCTTGAAGTACGACAATATCTAAATAATGTCTTCCCAAGAATGTGGATAGGCCGAAGGGGCGCTGTGGAATGGCCAGCAAGGTCTCCTGACCTTAACCCACTTGATTACTTTTTTTGGGGCTACATGAAATATCTGGTGTACAAAACAAGGCCAATTGACGTCCATGACTTAACGCAAAGAATTTTGAACTTATCTCAAACAATTCCTAGAGATAATTTCTTGAGTGCTGTCACAAGTTTTTACACACGTCTAGCACACTGTCAAAAGCCGAAGGTGAACAGTTTGAACACCTGCTACATTAAAACAGGTAACTGTTTTTAGAATTTGCGTTAGTGTTGACTCATGTTACGATAAACAGGACAAGACAGTTACTGATTTTATTATTATAAATGTGTCATAAAATCTGTTAAAATAAACGTAGAGACCTCTAGTTTGCATTATTGGATTTCTTTTTTTATTCCCTTTAAAATGAGGGGTCACATGATAGGGGTTTGTATTTGAAAATGTTTAGTTGCCCCCCTTTACCCCCCTTTAGAAAAGGGGGGCAAAATTTTCAACAACTTGAAAAATTAAGAAAATATGTTATAATAGGTAGGGTCAAGGTTTCAGATAGATATCTCGGGCCGTTTAAATTATATCCAGGAGTGCCAGGACATAAAACTCACTCTGTATATAGGATTTATTTATAAGGTCACACTTCAAAAATGTAGAAACATAAACAATGTACTCCAATAAAGTGCAAAATCAAACATTTTGTAGCAATTATAGAGCAAACAAAATCAGCAAATATCTCGCTTTTACCGGATTTTTAGTCATTTTAACAAATTTGTAACTTTTTACCCAGTACAATATACAAGAATGTTTTTTATTTCCTAGGTACATATACATGAGACCTTCCTTTTATGTAAATTTTAGTTTTATATCACCAACCCCATCAGAGTTATTAATAGCCAAAATTGCTAATTTTTCAAAAATTTCACTTTTGAAAAATTTATAAAAACTGTAGGGTTAGTATATAACAGTTTATATTATTTATGGTAACACTACGAACATATATCTTCAAAGAAAAAATTAATCACATTGCATTTCACTACCAATGATTTTTTTTTTTTTTTTTGAAAAAAATTACAAAAGTGACATTTTGTCGATTGTTTTATTGTATTTGTCTTAGAATTTTCAAAAAGAAATACTAGAGATAGGTAAATAAGCTACTGGACCTTTATTCTACATTGTTAGTTTATAAACAAAATGGTTTTTGTTTCATTCTTCTAAGACAAATACTTAATCAGTTACAGCCATTCTTGTAAACCCTTACATTAGCGAAAATGGGTATGCGCAGCAAATCCAAAATGGCCGCCAAAGGTGAACCACCAAAGAAAAAAAATTCTTTTTGATGGTTTTAAAGTCTTGAGATATGAGAGAAACAACCTGGCAAGTTTCATCAAATTTAAAAATAGTCAAGCAACACACCCTGGATCACTTCAAATGGAATGACCCAGCAGCATACATTAACATACCTGACATTCAAAAAGTATATAAGAAAATAAGACGGATTGCCGAAAGTAAAATGTAAAAACAGCATTTCTAATGTTACTCTGAAAAAGCCCAGGCATTTGTGACATGTAGTGTCTGGGAAAACGCACACCTGGAGATTTCCAACCGCTGCTCCCCCACCAAGATCTTGAACTCTCCTCTCCCTAGGTATTTCCTGGCTAGGCCAATGGAATGAGTTACCCTACTGCTGAAGGGCCATAGAACTTTGCAGCTTATTACATAAATGCAACTGGAATTCCCATCACTACAAATATTAGTATACTGTATTCCTTCTTGGAGGGCCACTGGAGAATTAGGAAACCATTGCACTCAACGCACATTCACGGTTCCATGCAGGACCAAGCTCACCTGCTGTCAATAGCTTTTTGATGAGTCACCTAGGAGGCTTGCACAAACTTATCTATAGTATTTAAATTTGAATTTCATATTGATAATTCACTTTGCTAAGGATTAGTGAACAGGAAATTACAGCCTCGGTGGAGATGCGTATCAAATTAAAAGTATTTGTTAGTAGTATACATTACCACAAATCTGACCTCAAAAAGTTTACTGGTGACTCGTGTCTTTCAAAACTTCCGAAAGTATGTTTCGTACTATATTAATTTTCGTATTCATAATATTCCTACATGTAGTAAGGGTACAATAAAAATACTTCAAACATGATATTTTGGCATAAAACTAATTTTAAAAATATGATTCAATAATCAGCCTATCATTAAAATCCAATGTTAGAGTTGTATTCCCAAAATTAATTCATTATAATCCCAACTTTAGTTTAGTAAGAGGTTTAGAGAACTCCATACCTGAAGGCTAAATCTGAATAATGCTCCAAATAAAGGCACTATTATTGTTATAAAAGAATAAAAAAAAAGCACTAACCTCATCCATTATAGATTTCTCTTCATTAGAGCCAATCCATTCTTCTTTCACGTCTGTATTGACAACATCCACATTGTGTTTGTCCTCCTCAACATCAGGGGTTATCTAGACACAAACAGACCACATTAAAACAGATGATTTCTGAATATCAACACCAAATAAACATATCGTAGGTTATTTTTACATTTTTATACATCATTTTTATTAAAATATGCTTTTAATAAATGACAAGCTATAAAAATAACAACCATGTTAACCTTTATCAAATTCAAGACTTTAGCAATAAAACTTAATCAAAAATTATATATCAACCAAGCAAACATCTAATCTTAACACAATTGTTCAACACAATCAAACATAATATATCAACCAAGCAAACATCTAATCTTAACACAATTGTTCAACTCAATTCATGTTGGTAAGGGTATTCTGAAATTGTAGTGATTCCAACAGTAATTGACAAACTCATTAACATCTTAGGAAATTATTGTTACCAAACAATGTTTTTTTCAATCCTTGAAGTATTTTAACCAATAGAGAAGTTGTTCAGAACTTCTTTTTCTGTGGGACTTGGTTTGAAATAAGTCCCTGACACATGTATCGTACTGATGATGCTGTACATGGGCTGACAAGAATTCCTAAAAAGTTTTGGCGTGAAATATTCCTCAAGACTGGAAAAAGGGTATGATAGTATCACTCTTTAAAAAAGGAGACAGGAAGAAATGTGCAAACTATAGAGGAATAACTATACTATCACATTCACTAAAAATATTAGAAAAGCTTATGGAAAAAAGATTAAGAAAATATATAGAACCACAACTAGAGGAAAAACATGAACTGTTAGGGAGTACAATAGATTTGATTTTTGCAGTGAGGATTCTTATGGAAAAGTATTGGATATTTAACAAGGATTTGATCATGGTAATGTAAGATATAGGGAAAAGCTTAGAATGGCATCCCCAGGGAAAAATATGGAAATGTTTAAAGAAAAGAGGTGTATCAGAAGATTTTATTACGAAAATACAATGTTATATTAAAGTTATAGCTGTGAAATTAAATGAGTGAAATGAAAAATGTCTTTATTGCAACTACATGAGGCGAAGTTAGGGCTGCAAAGCCCTCTCTACCACTTAACCTCATCATACATATTAAGATATAATTTGAAATATAGTAACAATTAACAAGAAATTAAAAATATAAACATAATGATGAAGTAAACCATACACAGTCAAAATATGAAAGTTATATTTAACATTAATAATAAAAATAATTGTACTATATCAAATAAAACTAAAGTAATGCATTACACTTTTTACAAAGGTATATTCATTCAACTTAAAGCGTCATTACCATCACCACCAAGCCACAGTGCCACCAGCCACTACTCCCGCAAGGCCCAGAGCAGATAACACCACCTTACTTCGGTCCCGATCCGAGTGTGCTTATCAATGGATCTGATATTATCAGGCAGAGCATTCCAGAATCTACACGCTGAGACAATGAATGATTTATTGAAAGTGGTGGAGCAGTGAACTGGAATAGCTAATATTGACTCTCCACATTTTCTGATTGGAAGTGGAAGATCTGAGGGGTTTGAAACGACAACAGGCGTACAGCGGGGAAGCTCTTTATCACCACTGCGTTTTATAATTGTTATGGACGATATTATTTAGTCAGTTCAAGAAGATGGACAGGATACGCAGGCAATGGCATTTGCAGATGACGTGATGATTTAGGGTGAGACTGAAGATGAAGTGCAAAGCAAATTAAATACTTGAAGACAACATTTGATAGCTATAACATGAAAATAAGTCAGTCTAAAACAGTACAATCGATTTTAAGTAGAGGAGGAAATACTACAACAACTTGTAGTTGTAAGTTGTAACAAACTGAATATTGTTTGGATTATTTAACTCCATTCAATATAATATTGAATGGAGTTAAAGTTAATACGGTAACTGAGTTTAATTAGTTAGGAAGTATTATTACCAATAAAAATATACACAGGCAAGGGGCATTGTCATCATTATTATTATTATTATTATTATTATTATTATTATTAGTTCTTTATATTATTCATTATACTCTGTGGTAGTTGAAAGTAACTTCAACCGAACATTTTCACTCTCATATTTACTAATAATATTTGGAGTTTATGGATTATATGGCTCACTAAAATAGTGAAGAGGGTAAATAAAGATTCCATTTATTAGAAAATGTAATAGGTTTTTTGTGTTAAGTTGATATTGGTTTATGTGTGATTACCTGTAGAAGTGAGGTTAGGGTCTTCCAAACCAATCAAGGTAAACATTTTCTATTTCTATTAATAAATTAACATTATTCCACAGAAAATTTTATTAATATCAAGTGAGTATAAACATTAAATAGGTAACTTTGCTACACGAAAGTAAATAGATACCGGTAATAAGTAAATAAAACATGTCTTGTAACCAATGCAATCAGAAACTTCCTGTTGATGGTGACTATATAACTTGTGGTAAATGTGGCAATAACTATCATTATCATTGTTCTGGGCTAAAAAAGACAACTTGGAAAGCGAAAAGTCAGAAACTAAAGAATAAATGGGAATGTGCTAACTGCAGGTCAGGTAAGCCTAGAACGCAGAGTGTAGAATTAGATCTTGATATCGATGACCCTGCAATCCAATCTCTCAAACGCTTCTTTGAAGAGCTATTTAGAAGACAAGAAAAAGCTTTGAGTGAGAGAGTCGATAGCATAATGGATGTAATGACAAGGTTGGAAGAAAAGTTTCTAAATACACTCGACAAGATGAAAGAGATAGAAGAGAAAACTTTAACCCTAGAACATAAAGTTAATGAAATGAAGGTAACACTAGAGCAAGAGAAGCAGTATGGAAGAAGTCGAAACTTCGTTATTACTAGCATCCCACAAGCAGAGAAAGAAGATGTCAGAGAAAGTGTGATCAAGCTGCTGGGATCTATGGACATACTTATAAAAAAGGAAGAAATCACAGCTCATAGATTACCTACTAAGAACACACCGGCACCAATTATTGTTCAATGTATGTCTAGAGAATCTAGAGATAATATAGTTCGTAAAGCTAGGAAATGTAGGCCTAAGGTCTCTTTAATAAAAAACTATGTTCATCCTGATAGAGCAATATATTTTAATGATCATCTCACTCCCTACTTCTCAGATCTAATGGCCAAGGTCAACCAGGCTCGGAAGAGTAAGGGATATAAATACATCTGGATGAATGGTAATAGAATCATGGTAAAAAAAGGACAATACTTCTAAAGCAATTCAAATAGTCAAAATTGAAGACATGCAGCTTATAAAATAGATAGCCTATCTAAATATAAAAGAATATCACAATGAAAATGGATCTTTTTAGCCCTATATTTGTTTAGTTGATTTATCAAAATATTTATTTCACTTATATAATCTAACTATTTCATTATTGTTAATTATTTTCGTTGATTATTTAATTGTATTCTAATTCATTGTTGAATAGTTGTTACTTAATTTGTTGTTATTTATATTTTTGTTATTTAATTTATAAATATTTATTTTTGTTATATAGGCCTTGTTTAAGTATATATATTATAGTTTATTGTTTGTATATTTATTTAACTTACTTTATAATTTATGAACATAGATTTGAATGAGGAAAACTTAAATATAGATGGTAAATTTACATCTTTCTCTGATTGGCAACAGATAAAAGATTTTATAGAGTTAAATGGACTAAATGGAAATTTGCACATTATTAGCACTAATATTAGAAGTATCAAAAAGTATTGGGATATTTTTTTAGTCTATATAGAAAATATTTTAAACTACTTAGATATCATTGTTCTATCAGACGTTAATGTAACAGATGAAGAAGCTAAATTGTATGGTATAAATGGTTTTAAAAATGTCTATAAGTGTAGACCTGCAGGTAATGTAGGAGGCTTATTAGTTCTTATTAGAAATGAGATAAAATGTAAACTAATAAAATGGGAAATACATTCAAACTCTATGGAATTAGTTCTGATGAAAATTAACTATAATAATGAACAATTAATATTAGCATCATGTTATAGGCCCCCCAATATGAATGTTAATAGTTTTAATGCAGACTTAGAAAATTTATTGTCATCTGATATAATAATGAATGAGAAAAATGTAATTATGTTAGGGGATATTAACTTATGTTACTTGACTAATGTTTATGGTTCAGGGAACTACTTGGATACTCTTTATACTTATGAAATGCAAAACATGATTAGTACCCCAACTAGAGTAGAATTTTATAATAATGTATTAGTATCAAAGTGTTTAGACCACATTAATGTAAGATTGGCTGGTAGTAAATATGAAGCCTATGTGATAGAAAATAAGATAGCAGATCATTACTGGACAGGATTGATTATAAACTTTGGCAAGAACAAAACTATTAAGGAAAACATTTTTAAAGAAGTTTTAGATTGTAAAAAAGTAGGTCTTCAACAGGAGAATTGGTGGCCAATATTGGACATAATGGACCCAGAGGAAATTTATTGTCAAATTGTTAATACATTTCATATAATTTATGATACTTCTAAGATAAATGTAAAATGCAATAAGGAAATAAATATTAATCCTTGGATAACTAATGATATCAAAGCATTGATAGAATATAAGAACTTCTTGTGGAATCAGGTTAAGAGAGATAGATATAATTTGCATTTAAGAGAATTGTTTAGATATACTAGAAACAACCTATTAAGTAAAATTAGAAAAGCGAAAAATGAATACTATTTTAAAATGTTATCAGAAACTTCAAGAGATCATAAAAAATCCTAGAATATAATAAATCAGGCTATCAATAAAAAACCTAGGCCTACAGTATTAGAAAATATCAAATCTAACTTTAATGTTGAAAATGATGATGACTTAACTTTTTTGTCAAATGAATTTAATAATAATTTCTCTAATATGACAAAGAACATTATTAAACAATTTACTGGAGAGTCGTTTAATCTAGATAACAGTTTTAAAGAGGGTAAATATAATATAGGGAGTAAGATGAGTATGTTATTTAGGCCTATAAATGAGAAACTACTAACTAATGTTAGCTATAAGAAAAATAAATGTAAGATCATCAGCTGGACCAGATAAAATAAGGCCACAAGATATACAAAATAATATATTATATTTAAAACATGTTCTCATCCATCTAATAAAAAGAATATTTGAAACTGGTATTATTCCATCTGGAATGAAAATAACATATGTTAGGCCTATTTTTAAGAATGGAAATACTAAGAATGATTTAAATAGCTATAGGCCTATTGGGTCAATATCTATTATAATGAAGATTCTGGAGCATTATGTTAATGACCAACTAACTAGATATTTATGTGAAAATGAAATAATCAGTGAAAGTCAATTTGGCTTTGTACAAGGCAAATCTACAAAAGACCTTTTGGAATACTTGACTAATGATATTAATAAGGCATTACATGAAAATAAATTTGTAATAGCTGTCGCAACGGACCTAACAAAAGCATTTGATATAGTAGATTACAAAATTTTGCTCAGTAAAATATCTAATATAGGAATAAAGGGTAAACTAATGTCATTTTTTACTGATTATTTCAAAAATAGACAAATATGCACCTCTGTAGGACATATTGTTAGTGATAGTTACAGTCAGGAATTTGGCTTAATACAGGGGAGTATAATATCACCGGTCCTATTTAACATATATGTGAATGATTTGCCATATTTAAAAATACATAGTAAAATATTACAATATGCAGATGATAACATAATGTATCTAGTTCATAATAATATTAATAGAGGTATGTCCATAGTACAGAAAGATTTAGATTTGGTAATAAAATATTTTTTTAACAATTCAATTATGTTAAACTCTAAGAAAACTAAGGGTATAATTTTTAGAAATCCTAGAATAAATATTAGTTTGCCAATAGAAAAATATGCTGAACTGTTATGCCATAATTCAAGGTGTTTTACACAAAATACTGTTTGTTCATGTAAATCTCTTACATTTTGTAACACCATAAAACATCTTGGAATTATTTTAGACTCAGATATGAAATTTCAATCACATATAGCCTATCTAACAAATTGCCTAAGAACAGTACTGTTTAAGTGTAGGAGGATTGGACAACTTTTTTCTGTAAGCACAAAGAGACTTATTTATTTTTCTCTTGTGCAAAGTATGTTTCAGTATGGAATAACTGTTTACTATTTAGCCCCTGAATATGTCAAAATACAATTAAAAAATGTCATAACAAGGATATTGAAAGTACTATTTTGTAGTATTCCATTGGAGTATTTAGGAATAATGAAATTTGATTGTTTGGCTAGATACATAGACCTAAGTAAACATTATTTCAATAAGGATTACAGAATTCAGCGTGATGTACAATATAATTTAAGGCATAGACAATATCAAGTGCAAAGGCATAACAATAATTATGGTAGGCTAGCTCTTGAATTTAGAATCCCATCACTAATTAACTCATTACCTCTAGATTTACAACATTTACACAATTACAGCCAGTTGAAAACACACCTTAAAAACTATTTCATTAGTTTACAAACATAACATAAAATATTAGTCCTACTCATCAATATACTTACTTACCAACCAACACCAAAAATGACTTTTAGGTTATACATCCAAATCACATGGGTTAATTACAATAAACACCAAACACAAAGAATTGATTATCACACATACACTGACACACATTTTTACAAATAATAGGAAAATACAATCATATTTAACGAATCAGAATCATATCATTTATTTGTCAACATAACCCTAAATAATCTGTTGCATATGAAAACATTGCAGGAATGCAACTCATTCAAGTTATGGTTTTTTTTTTAGATTTCACCCCTCTTTAGTGTACAGTCAGTTCCGTCCACAGTAGACTTTTGGTACAGTCCAAACATTTACACTATTAGAACCTGAATTTTGCTGTGCCCTAAATTACTTTTGCAACTGTTTGTAAATGAATATTCCACCGAAGATTAATTTATTGTTTATTGTTGATTTATTGTTTTTGTTGTTATTGTTTTTGTTGTTATATATTTACTCTCGTTAATATTCCTAATATTTGGAGTGGTCAAGGTATTTATACTGTGTTCTATTATGTTATGCTTTATTTCAATGTGTTAAGCGATATTATCTTACATTAATTTTCATATTTATATGTATTTGGATCTAATAAGATATTGGTTTTGAATTAATATAATTTTTTTTATTGAATGTATAATTTAATAGTTATCTAATTAATATCTTTTGATAGTATAAATGTTAAGAAACTTAGCAAGTTTATTAATAAAGAAGAAAAGAAAAAAAATTAATAATGATAAGTACTAATTGAAAAATAACAATAAAAGAAATAAATGCATAAAAATGTATTTTATGATGTAAATATTATAGCAAATGTATTTATAAATAAGATTTTTCCTCAATTAGCCATAGGCTAGAGGAATAAATAAAAAAGACTACTTGTAGAATATTTGTTGTACAAATAAATAAATAAATAAATGAAATGAAAAATTATTATTATTATTATTGTTATTATTATTATAAAAGAATCAACCAGAAATACATACCTCATACATTATAGATTCCTCTTCATTAGAACCAATCCATTCTTCTTTCAAGTCTGTATTAACAACATCCACAATGTGTTTGTCCTCCTCAACATCAGGGGTTATCTAGACATACACAGAGCACTTTAAAACAGATGAGTTCTCATAGCAACATAAAATGAACATATTGTAGGTTAATCTTAAATTTATAAATCATTGTGATTTACATATGCTTATAATAATTGAAAAAGGTATACAGCCACAATCGGGTGAAATTTTATAAAATGAAATACATTATAAAATGCGTAAAACTCTTTTAATGCTATAGACAAGTTCTGTATTTTATTTATTCATCATACTAAAGGTTCACCATATTTTATACAATCAAACATCAATTGAGCATACATACATTATTCATAACTCCATTGTTCAATTCATGCTGTTGTTCAAGTAGGGTATTCTGAAATTTTAGTGACTCCATAAGTAATTCACAAACTCATTTAACATTGTAGAAAACCATTGACACAAAAGATTTTATTCCAGCCTTAATACTTTAACCCTTGAACTGGCAAAGTCGTATTTGACGACTCATTAATCTGCCGCTGAACTGGCAAAGTCGTCATTCACGACGCATTAGACACCCCTCACGTTTTACTTCATTATCAATACTAAAATAGTGAGTGGAAGTTTAAATAATATATCGTTATACACGTGAAATTCTAAGCTTTTATTTGATGTATTTTGTTATATATAAATGCCGCGTCATTTTACTGGCTTTAGTAAGAATCCGACGCAAGCTGACAGCTGGCCGGCTGATGACTTGCAGAATGCAGTGTTGTTGTTTGCTTTCGCTGCGTTCGGTTTTGTTGTTGATACTGTGATGTTCTTATATTATTTTTGTGAAGTGCTGAGTTTATAATAGTTTATTATTCTACAACATGTCTGCTGATTTACCTTCCAGTGAAATTCGTGACATTTTATTAGAAAATGAGTTGTCGGATGTAGAAAGTGACTTGTCAATCGAAGATTTCCCTAACCAAGTTGATTTACAAGATTTCTCTGATGGAAGTGGGGATGATTATGTCCCAGATCCTCATGATTTATCTTCTAGTGAAGATAGTGATGCCGATGACCCTAATCCTAGGCCTAGGCCTAATCCACCACAAGACGATGGTCGTCTTTGGGTTCGTGTTTATCCACCTGAGCCAGAAATAGACCTTACATCTGAATTCATTCCAAGGAACCCAGGTATCAGGAACTGTCCTCCTAGGGATAGTAAACCTATTCTTTACTTTTATTTATTTTTTACTAATGCTATCTGGAATCTCATGTGCACTCAAACAAACTTACATGCTCACAGGGAGATAAATAGGAAGAGAGCGTCAGGAGAAATGAAAACCTTTTCACGTCTACAAAAATGGGTTGATACAACATGTAGTGAGCTGAAGAAGTTTATGTCTTTAGTGATAAATATGGGTCTTGTTTATAAAAATAATGTCGAAGATTATTGGAAAACCTCAAAGTCCCAATCCACTCCATTTTTCCCCTCTGTAATGTCATTGAGACGGTTTCAAGCGATAAGCTCAGTTTTTCACCTTAGCTCCATTCCTAGAGTTGGTCGTGGAGAACCTGGTTACGACCCCTGGTGTAAAGTAAGGCAATTTTACAATAGTATGAATGAATCATTCAAACAGTATTTCATTCCATACCAAAATATTTCTATCGATGAAAGTCTCATCGGCATGAAAAATCGTTGCAGTTTTATTATGTACATGCCAAATAAAAAACATAAAAGGTTTGGAATAAAAAAATATGAAACCTGCGATAGTAAGACCAGCTACATTCTAAATGTTTCTTTGTACAGTGGTAGAGATTATCTAGCTGAGGGTGAAGACCCTTTTACTCAGAAAGTAATCAATGACCAACTGACCCAGTGCAGACTCTTCGATAAAGGTTATCATATTTTTACTGATAATTTCTATACAAAACTTCCCCTAGCTCAATCCCTTATTGACAGAAACACTTTTATAACCGGCACCATAAATAGAAATTCTAAAGGCCTATCAAAAAATGTACTAAATGCCAATCTAGGTGTTCAAGAAAGTATTTATTACAGACAAGACAAAGTTCTCCTTGTAAAATACAAACAGAAACAGAATAGAAAACCCGTTTTCCTAATCAGTACAGGTTTGCACGCCGAAGATAAGGTGATCCGAAGTGTTAGTGGCTTACAAGCAGTAAAACCCATAATCATAAATCAATATAATTACAATATGGGAGGAGTTGATGTTAGTGATAAGTCCTTGTACCATGTGTCCTGTAGCAGAGCAACTAGGAAGTATTGGAAGAGAATATTCTTGAACTTTACCGATATGGCTTTGCATAATGCATACATACTGTACAAAGAAAATACAAACAATCCCTTGTCTAAGTCAAACTTTTTAGAAAGCATTGTGGAATCTTTGGTAGATGAGGACATTCAACAAAATGTACCTCCTCAGCCTGGTCCAAGTGGTGACACTCAACATGCCCTCACTCATCTACCTGGAAAGAAAGAAAGATTGTGTGTGGTTTGTTCCAATGACCCCAATGTAAAGAGGAAAAGAAGTGTTTACTGGTGTGCTGGGTGTAACAGTGGAGTTCACCCCACTTGTTTCCATAAACTTTCGCATTACTGGAGGCCAATCAGGGCTGGAAGAAAGAGAGCCCATAACTCTGATGACTCGGACTAGTTTTCAGCCCATCGCCACCACTGTACATAGTTTGTTGTTAATTTTTTTCTGAATTTGTGTGTTGTGATAAAGTATTAACAGTGTATATTTTATTTTTGTCTGTAACATTTTGAACACTTTTTGCATTTAAACTTTTTTGAAATAGTTATTTGTTTTCCGACAGTATGTGCCCAAAAAAAATAATTTTTTTTTGAAAAAGTGTTTTTTTGTGTTTGGATGCTGGGAAATTGCCAGTTTTAGGGTAAGTCCATTCATAATTGTTATTATATTGTAGAGCATGTTATTTCTAACAATTTGATATATAATACATTATAACTGTTGCTAAGTAACCAATTGTTAAAAATTTTTTAAATAAGTGCTGCATAAGGGTCTGAAAACACCTGCCAGTTAAGAGTCAAATGCATGCCAGTTCTAGGGTTAAATTTGCTGACTTTTCTATGTGCTCAGAAAGTACATTAACGATAACGGCTGCATCCTAAAAAGATAGTAGTTCATAAGTTCTTATTCTGTGTGGGTGTGTTCAAAATAAGACTCTCACTCCAGTATATTATTAATAAATGTCTCTACCCAAGTAATTAATAGAACCAGTGGTGTAAAGCCACTTCATGACTTATAAGTAATTAATAACTTTAAAGGCAGGGAATAGTCAGCGATTCATACGAACATTTACTGCAAGCCGCATGTGACCGTTGGGTGGAAAAGTGAGCACCCTGAGCTGTCAGTGTCTGAAGGATGGGAGGGGAGGGGGGTATCATGAGTTGTATGTATCTGCTGAATAAGAGGGTTGGCAACATTATATCTATGTGTGTCTCTTGGGTGGGCATTGTGAGCCATAGGTGTTTGATAGGTAGGCACTGTGAGCCGTGTATGACTGTTGAGCGAGTGGGTACCTTGAGCTATGTGTGTCTCTTGAGTGGGCATTGTGGGCCATAGGTGTTTGATAGGTAGGCACTGTGAGCCGTGTATGACTGTTGGGTGAGTGGGTACCATGAGCTATGTGTCTGTTGGGTGAGCATTGTGGGCCATAGGTCTGTTCCATCGTCGACCTGTGCGTCTGTCCCAGCTACCCTCTTGGATCTTCGCCCTTGAAGCGGGCTGGGCTGATTCCTTTTCTATCTTCGCCCTTGATAACAGGCTAGGCTGATTCCTGATTAGACGGAGTGGTTGTGGAGTAGTCGGTTCAAGTCGAACCCTGAAGCTGGTGGTCAGGTCGGACTGGCTCATCCCCTTTGGTGTCGGCCGTTTGTGGAATCCGACTAGCGGTAGATGAAACTTCCTCTGTACTTGGAGTGCCTCCTGGCTACCTGGACCTTTCTTCTGTGGTTCCCCAGACTTGACTGCCTCTCTCAAAATTCCCTAAGTCCTCCTTCGATCCTCTTTCTCTTTCCAAAATCATCCCTTCCGTACAGGGTAATCTTTACCAATATTTACATATCCAATCAGATTAGATAATTTGTCGGTGGAGTCCCCCACTGCTTGATCCATTGTCAGTGGAAATCCCAATGGCCGCCTTTTGGCGAGTAGTCAATATTTGTTTTAAACCTTTTGTCATCATTCCCACAGTTGTTGGACTCTGAAAACCAATCCTCAAGCGTTCACTAACATATTTCCTAACTCTCTGACTGTCTCCTGTGGATTGCATTGTTTCCTTTATTTCCCAGAACATATCCTTGAAATCCAATCCATCTTTGTTAACTGTTATTAGAATAAAGAAAGAAAGAAAGTAAAATACTTTACAATGTTTGATAGGTAGGTACTGTGAGCCGTGTATGACCGTTGGGCGAGTGGATACCATGAGCTATGTGTGTCTGTTGGGTTGGTACTGTGAGCCATAGGTGTTTGATAGTTAGACACTGTGAACCATGTATGACTGTTGAGCAAGTGGGTACCATGAGCTATGTGTGTCTGTTGGGTGGGCACCGTGAGTCTTAAGTGTCCTTTGGCTGGACATTCAGGCACTGTGAGCCACATGTCTGTTTTGGCCGTTAATTGCGTGGGCAAGTCAGACGTGTGTCCGTTAGTTGATTCCTGTGACATCTAGTGGCTATTCCGATTTAAGCTGTATATGCATTTCAAACGGCTTCTAATATTATTGCATTCATTTTTAAAACTTCTTTAGTCCATATTCCAGCACGAAATAAATGCTATATTTATTTTAACACCTTTTTGACTTGAATAATCGAGATAGAATGCAATAGTAAATATAATTAATAGGTACTTTGTTTATCAGATTACCATTAGATTATTTAGCTAAAAAAGATGCTATTAATTAGTTAAAAAATGATGCTATGTTTGATCTTTTAACTTAAGTTTAGTAAGGGATTTTGACAATGACATACCTAAACCTGAAAAATACTCCAGGAAAAGGCAATATTATTACTATTAAAATATCAACCACGAGTACATACCTCATCCATTATAGATTCCTCTCCATTAGAACCAATCCATTCTTCTTTCAAGTCTGTATTAACAACATCTACAGTGTGTTTGTTCTCCTCAACATCAGGGGTTATCTAGACACACAAAGATCACTTTAACATTTAACTGCTCCAGCATGGATCTTTTAGACCAGGGCACTATATTATTGAATCTGATTATACTTGTATTTTTCTTCCCTCCCTCCTTCTTGACTTTTCCCGAACCCCTTCCCAATACAAAAAACTGATTTTTAGCAGTCTAATCCGGTTTTCTTTGTCGTCATTGTCAATTAGTCTCAACTCCCGTCTTAAGTCACATGCGCAACTCAGTACAATTGTCTTTTTCACAGTCAAAAATCCTGTGTACGACTTAATTTAATTGTAAATCCTAAGTCAATTATCATGCCAACACTAACGTTGAGGAAGTGGAAAGTGAAGTTGAATAGACTATATTTTCATACGACATATGTCATAATTATGTACATACGAGGCGTGTTTTTAAAGTAAGTACCGTTTTTAAATTACGCCGCCGCAGCGCTACGGTCGCCGTTTAGCGCATGCGCGCCGTGTAGCCACATCTGTTGGGAAGCCACAGACGCCATTACGGAACCATCCGATCGAGTCTACATCTGTTTGCGTGATTTTAAAATGACTCCACCTATTGAGAATCCCGCCGACTGTAAAGTGCGTGCTGTAATACGGTTTCTCTGTGTTCAAGGCTTCAAAGCAGTTGACATTCATCACCAAATCAGTGAAGTGTATGGTGAAAACATTATGAGTGATGGAATGGTTCGGAAATGGGTTAGGGCCTTTAAAGATGGCCGTACAAACTTTCATGATGAGGAACGAAGTGGGCGACCTTCAGTCATTACCCATCGGTCGCCCACTTCGTTCCTCATCATGAAAGTTTGTACGGCCATCTTTAAAGGCCCTAACCCATTTCCGAACCATTCCATCACTCATAATGTTTTCACCATACACTTCACTGACTTGGTGATGAATGTGAACTGCTTTGAAGCCTTGAACACAGAGAAACCGTATTACAGCACGCACTTTACAGTCGGCGGGATTCTCAATAGGTGGAGTCATTTTAAAATCACGCAAACAGATGTAGACTCGATCGGATGGTTCCGTAATGGCATCTGTGGCTTCCCAACAGATTTGGCTACACGGCGCGCATGCGCTAAACGGCGACCGCAGCGCTGCGGCGGCGTAATTTAAAAACAGTACTTACTTTTAAAACACGCCTCGTATTATTGCTTTGTTTGATTTAATCTATATTTTGATATAATCTAATTCTTAGTATTTCTTATTAAGTTCTACGTAAATAATCTGTGAAATTAATCATCATAATTATTATTTCTAACTAATCAAATCCATTATCTAATCAATGTAGTTATTACATGAACAATAATCAAAGGTGTTAAAGATTGTTAAAATATTATTTAGAGGTCAAAATTCAAATGTTTTTTGCTTTTATATTAAATTAATTGGTCTTTTTGGAAACAGTTGTAAATAAATCTGATAACAAACTTTTTTGTTCAACCTGATATTTTAGAATTATGTAATTATATTTGTGTGACTATGTGAATGTTAAAACAGATGATTTGGCCACCAGTGGCCGAGCAGTCAAAGGTATAAGGACTTAGAGCTTGAGTTAGAAATAGCGTGTTCGAATCCAGCCTAGATTGGAAGATTTATCAGTAATATTCACCTTGTACTGTACTGGTTCGCTCCCTTACTATGTATGAATAAGTTCCTCGCACAGATCGATAGTATATGAGGAATAGACAGAGTTAGGTTAAGAAGATTAACCTCTCGTTTATAAAAAATGTTCCTTGATAGCAAGACAAAATAAACATATTGTAGTTTGTTTTTACATATTTCTATATCATTTTAATTAACATATCATTGAAATAAATTAAAAGATATATATTTAACAACCACATTAACCTTCATAAAACGCAGGACTCTTATTAATAAATAAAACTCAATTAAACATAATATATCAATGAAGTGTATTTATTCTTAACACCAGTAGTGTAGCCAGGATTTTGGGGCCCTCTCTTCCGAGGTGTCTGGGGGTATGGAATACCTCCTAGGGCAAGGGGGTCCATGGGTTTTCCTCGAGAAAATTTTAAGTTTTTTTTATGTTAAAAACTTGATTCTCAAAAACAGTAATTCTGAACGAGTATTTATTACTCGTTTTTTAAGAAAAAAAATAAAGTACCGTTTAAATTGGGTAGAATATAAGCTTAAATTTAATAAATCATTGCTTTTGCAAATCCTTTGCTTATAAATTTAGAAATACTTTTGTATATTCTTAGAATATTAACTATACTAAATAGTTGTAAATAAATTTTAATGCAAAAAATAAAAAAAAAAAATACTACTTTAAAATATCAATTTATCGAGGAATATTGGTTTCAATAGTTCAATGTCTGTTTTACTATTAGTGTTTATTTTCCTTGTAAGTGATAAAATTAAACAAGTTACAACCATAGACAAGGTTCTATAAGAGCTTCGAAACAAAGTCTATTCAATTGGGTTTTAAAGTAATCTCATCCTGCACATCGTTTGTTGTGATAGAAATCTCACAATGGACATTGAGCAAAGCCAAGCCTTTTAAACGTGCCTCATTTGTTGTGTTTCTGAGGTACTATTTTAGTCTTCTTGATGTCGAAAAAGGCCTTTCACTTGTAGCAGTTGTTACTGGCAGCGTGGCAAATATTATATATGAACTGCTGCTAGAATAGTTTTGTCACATATACTAAGCGCTTCAACAGCGCTCTTTGTATATATTTTCTGTTGAAACTGTACCATACCGAAATGTCACCTAGTGCATCAGCCTCACTGCAAACAACATCAATGGCATACTTGTCAACAAGTTGTTTCACTTCCCTTCTCGTTCTCTTCAGATAATGTAAACTTGTCTTTTTGTGGCAAGACATTGAAATTATTATAAAATACATTTGTGGTGAATTAAGTGAGTTGCAGTTGTTGTATGAATCTATCCAAGAATGTTAGGAATACAGCTAATCTGTAATAATATTCTGGGTTTCTGGTTTCAACATTGCACCTTTGAGTTTGTATACCTGCTAATCGTGGAATGCGAAGTTCAAGACTATCAGTCTTTGCTTATACAAATTAATATGAGAATGAGAGAGAAAGGCAACGGCGGACAAGGGTATTAGGTTGTGTTGGGGATTTGAGAGGACCAAAAATGTTCAGTAAGTAATGCGGCCCGTAGGACCAAAAATGTTACGGGGAATGCGGGTAGAGAATGTTAATAAGCACGGAGGACCACTGCTCTTCCGGAGCAGACGGGAGAATCAAGTAAGAAGATAAAGAATAAATTGATTAGAGAGAATTGACTCATCACAGAGCTTGGTTGAACACTTATCCAACAGGAGTAGTTGGAGACACTTGTGGTAATCCAGTCCACCTTCCTTGGTCACAGTCCTAGAGCACTGAAGAGTAGTCGCGGGAGTACGAGCGCTTCGAAAGTCCAGAAGACCGATCATGTACCGCACAAACAAAGTTCTTGAAGGTCTGGATGAGTAGCACAGAGTTAGAGAAAGTTAACAAAGTTAGAGAGAGTTAGAATTTAAAGCACACAAACTAATTGGTGAGTTGGAGAGAGAGACCACGCGAGAGAGGTGTGTGCACATCGAGAGTTTCTTGCGTTCTACAGGGAACTGGGGCGAAACCGTCGCCTCAGGTGGGTCTAAATCTGAGCACCAATGAGAACTCGAGTTTGGGGTGGCGTGATGTTTATTCTGAGGGCAGATAACCCTCTCTCTCTCTTGGCTTTGGTGAGAATGTGAAATACCAAAATTCAATTCTTATAACTATAGAATATATGAACTATGTACAATTATCTTATTACCTAACATACCGGCCACCTTGAAGTTATAAACTTCAATATAGAGAGAAAATGAAAAGATTACACACAACATATAAAGGGTGATGAGTTACATGACAAAGAGCTTATTATTAAGTTATACTAAATTCTTAGAAGTTAAGAGTCCACTTAGTTTAGTGGCAGAGGAAAGACCTTGATTGCAGGTCGAGTGTAAGTCCCTGAAGGCGTCTTGATTGTGACCACTCGCACAGTGCCATCAGGTCCAGGGTGAACATCAGTGATACGTCCAAGAGGCCAGGTAAGAGGTGGTGTCAGGGATTGCACCAAGACGAGATCTCCAATTTTGAGGTTCTGAGGTTGTGCGTTAAATTTTTGTTCAAGAGACAGTAAACGCTTTTCAGCAGTACCCCGAGAGAGGCCAAGAGCAGAGGGATCCGTTCTGAACGGAAGTCGCACAACATAGCGACCAGTTGAGTCACGAGTATAAGTCTTTACAAAGTATTCGTCACAAGTGATCTCTTCTTGTGATTTAACACTGATGGGTGGTGCTTCTTCTTGTTGCCAGAATCGTTGTAAAGATGAGTGCAAGAGATCATCACTAGTAGACAGAAGAGCTATTGAAAAGTTGACCGCAGCATCCGTAGTCGAAGCACAAGGAGCTTGACCCATGAGTATGTAGCCGAAGTGTGTGCCTATCACATGAGGCATGTGAGGCCCAAGCGAATAATTCTCTTGAGTAAGAATTAGAGGTAATAGAGAGCTACCTATTAATACATCAATGCCACCAGGTAAGTGGAAGGAAGGGTCAGCGAGTGTATAAGGCTTGACCTTGTCCCACACGTCAGAAGCGATACGAGTGCGTCGTAAATCCACGGAGATTTTATCTAAAATATGAAACTGATGTTTGTTGGCCAATGTGTGGCCAGAGAGCGTTTCCAAATTTAGATACATTGCTCCCTTTGTAGAGGAGGAGTTTTGAGCGAGTCCAGATATTTTTAGATTTGAAGCATGTCGCTTGTCGTTCAAGATATTAGCTGCACGTTCAGAGAGAAGTTCACACATAGAGCCCGTGTCAAGTAATGCTCTAAATACATGAGAAATTCCTTGAGAGGTGGTTAGCTTAATTAAAGCTGTACCGAGTAACACCGTATAATTAGATGAAGAGAGAGAGAGTTAGAGCTATTTTGGGCAGAGCAATTTAATACATCAGCAGAAGAGACAAAAAGAGATGAAGTTGTAGCTATATTCCTAGAAGTAACATTATGTTGATCTTGAGGTCTAGAGGACGTATGACTATCCCGAGAGGGTTGACGAGAGAGATTAACATCAAAATGTAACATTGTATGATGTCGCTTGTTACATGTGCGACACGTTGATTTAGACTGACAATCTTTCGAGCTGTGATTACCAAGGCATGAGAAACAACGTTGGTGTTTTTTTACTAATTCATATCTTTCATGAGGTGAGTTCTTTTTAAAGGTATCACAAGCATATATTTTGTGACCTGTTTGTATGGACAAACACAATGGACAAGCAAAACATTGCCAAGCGTTGTGTTTATTAGTTCCCAACTGTGACTGAGAACTGGTTTGTGTTGTGATCATAGAGACACCACTGTTTGAAGAATTCACCCTTTTTACCAAAGCGTGTTTTTGTTGAGTTTGTAACCGTGATGAAATATTTTTGTTCACAAAAGGAAAGTTGTGTATATTAGCGTCTTCAGTTTGCGAGCACTCAATGTTCAAATATTTTATTATTTCTTCCACACTAGGTAAAGAGTGAGGGCTAAAGTCTTCATTCGCATTAGATCGAAAACCTTCAAGTTTTTTACAGAGCTCATTGTCAAATTTACGCAACAATAATGCAGATAAAAGTGGGTTATTTTGAGTCACATCACATCCTAATGCCTTCAAGGCTTGTGAATGTTCAGTAAAAATGTTCACGAATTGACGAAGTCCCTTCAAAGAGGTAGCACTAACAGCAGGTAAGTCTAAGAGTTGATTGAGGTGTAGAGATTGCAACCTGCAAGTATTGTGATATCTATCTCGTAGTAAATTATAGGCCACGAGATAATTAGGTGCGGAGAGAGTTAAACTTTTTACTAATGTTAAAGCATCACTTTGTAACACACTGAGTAAGTATTGGAACCTTGCCACACTGGAAAGGCTTGCATTACGATGAATCGTCGTATCAAACAGATTAATAAAACTTGTCCACGTTAGTGGGTCACCAGAAAACTTTTGCAGGTCTATTTTTGGTAACCTGTCTAGAGAGGATCCAGAATGTGAAACAGTACTGCTATCACTCAGTGAGCTAGGTGTTTTTGGTTCGACAGGAGGAGTAAGTACCTCAATGATTGCTGTCAAATACGCAAAGAGTTTCAATTTCATCTTGATCGGAAGATAAAGTTACATCCGACACACCATCGTCAGAATCAAGAGCTAAAACCCGTTGAAGGTTATTATCAAAATCAGCCTTTTTCTTTTTTATTTCATTAGAGAAGGCGTTTAGCTGTTTAACTTGTACAGAGGTTAGAGATTCAGTTTGAGTAGAGAATTCTTCTAAAATACCCTTCAATTTATTAAAACGCACTTTGAGAAGAGCAGTTACACGTGAGTAAATAGAACTGTCAAATTCACCCGTTTTGGGAGGCATGGTGAGATAATTAAACGATAGTTAATTACAAGAGACAACAATACAGTGATATGAATCAAAACATAAATTCATAAACATAAATTTTTGGCATAAACAAGCTAATTATCTTGGACACACTGAGATATGAGATAGTTAATCAACTAAAAAATAATATACAGGCTCAACTTTAATCATTAACACAGTTTCAAAGAGTGACACAAAACAATTTATGAGGTTTTCAAAAAACAATATTTTTCAAAGAGTAATTTTCCTTTACAAATTACAGTAATTAATAACATGAATGACATAGGAATAATAAAAACATTAAAAGAGGATAAGTAAAAACTAATTCTAAAAAAAATACCTTTTGTTAATGTAGTCAAACGTTTAAGTTATGTGGCAAACTTCAATTCAACAGGTCATAGGTCATAGTTGAATTTAACAATATTAAACAAAAATGCTCAAACGAAAATTGACAAAATGATAATCACTAATCAATAATAACTAACAATAATAATCCATTCAAAGAAATCAAAGTAGAAACAACAACATGATGTGTATAACATGAAATACATTAACAATTACTTGATTGATAAAAATCAATTATTACGATTGAACTAATTAAAATATGAATAAATACCTTTGTGATAATTAATGACAAAGCCTACTATTTGACTGTTAATGCTGGACACTCAATGTTACTTTATAAGTGAGAAAAATAACAATCTCATATAACCTTGTTAGAATAGAAAATATATATCCAAATTGCTATTAAAATAGAGTGAATAATTATTCTAATACAGTCATACAGAACATACAGAACACTCTACTGTATTAGTGCAACAAAGTAAAAGCAAAAATAATATAATCCATACAAAGTAAATCAATACAAATCAAGAATGTAAACAAACAACAATGTTTATTTGACAGTTGTTGACATTTCAACCTTAGAGAGAGTATTACTGGAATTTCCTGTCGTTATTGATCGTCTCGCGCTGCTATATCTAGTCCGAGGGGTGAAAACAGGTTTTAGATACTTGAACTGTACATCACAACACTTAACTCTGCCAAATTGTTTCGTTAGTAAAAAATAATGATTGATTGTAAAAGAAACAATTGAGTCGAAAAATGTTTCTTTTGTTTTAAAAATTAGCAATTCAATTGAGAGAGATAATAGTGGATCAATTAATCTCTTTGTTGATTAGAGTTTTTGTTGTAATTAACACAATTAATTAAATCCAAATAAATGGCTGTTGTCCACAGATGATACAATTTATCCGTCCCGGAGCTGACCAAAAATGTTGGGGATTTGAGAGGACCAAAAATGTTCAGTAAGTAATGCGGCCCGTAGGACCAAAAATGTTACGGGGAATGCGGGTAGAGAATGTTAATAAACACGGAGGACCACTGCTCTTCCGGAGCAGACGGGAGAATCAAGTAAGAAGATAAAGAATAAATTGATTAGAGAGAATTGACTCACCACAGAGCTTGGTTGAACACTTATCCAACAGGAGTAGTTGGAGACACTTGTGGTAATCCAGTCCACCTTCCTTGGTCACAGTCCTAGAGCACTGAAGAGTAGTCGCGGGAGTACGAGCGCTTCGAAAGTCCAGAAGACCGATCACGTACCGCACAAACGAAGTTCTTGAAGGTCTGGATGAGTAGCACAGAGTTAGAGAAAGTTAACAAAGTTAGAGAGAGTTAGAATTTAAAGCTCACAAACTAATTGGTGAGTTGGAGAGAGAGACCACGCGAGAGAGGTGTGTGCACATCGAGAGTTTCTTGCGTTCTACAGGGATACAAATACCAAAATTCAATTCTCATAACTATAGAATATATGAACTATGTACAATTATCTTATTACCTAACAAGTCGGGAGAGGGGTTCGTGGAAGAAATTCTCAACCAGCCGCAGTATGGTCAGCCGCGCTAAGCTTGCTCTGTCTGCTGCAGGAAGTATTGACTATTTTACTGTCTTTTTGCTTTTTATAGATCTGTATTAATTGGTTTTTGCCGTTGGAGTTGTAACAAATTAGTTCCAAAGTTATGCCTGCCATAGTGTACTCGTACTTAAACTGTAAAATTACTTAAAGTAACACAACCACAGCAACTTTTTGTTTATTTTCTTGTAGTTACCCCATACCTGTTTTGTTGTGTGTGTAAAACAATAAAACTATAGCATCCGTAATAGTAATTTAAATTGTTGATTGTGATTTTTAATTTCTTCCATATGCGTTAGCATAGAAAAAGTATATTGATTCTCAAAAAAAAAAAAAAAAAAAAAAAAAAAAAAAAAAAAAAAAAAAAAAAGTTGGTCTAAAAATCCATTTTAGAGGAGCCTTCTTAACCCAAAAAGTGTTTTAAAAAAATTTTTGTCTGTTCGTATGTGTGTCTGTGCACTTCCCTTGAAACCAACAGCGCAATCCAACATTTCAATAATCTCAACCTCAAAACCAACCCAACAAAATCAAACTTCATCAAATTTGGTTTGCGTCAAAAAGACTCAGAGATACCTACAGTCATGCTGGATGAAACTGAGATCGAAGAGGTCTACTCAGCCAAATTCTTAGGAATATACCTAGATCAAGGATTGACTTGGGATTGCCAAGTAGACCACGTTTGCTCAAAACTGTCCTCAGGAATTTATGTTTTGAGAAAACTGTCAGAGTATTGCCCAACTCAGGTACTGATGACGGCGTACTACGGAGTAATTTACCCACATCTCTCCTACGGACTGGCGGTGTGGGGAGGTTGCTCCAACGTGAACCTCTCAAGAATTTTTGTTCTTCAAAAAAGAGCGGTTCGAATAATCACAAAACTTAGGCAGAGAGAGTCGTGCAGAGCAACATTCAAAACCCTGAACTTGTTGACATTACCCTGTCTCTACATTCTTGAAACATGTCTCTTTTTTTAAATCAAAATGCGAGTCCATAAGAGGTTGCGACATACACTCTTATGAGACTAGAGGCAGGGGTAACTACCGAACTGGAAAACACAGGACGGTAGCTTACGAACGATTGCCCGCACAGGCAGGTGTTCAATTTGTCAACAAGCTGCCAAATTCAATCAAATGTGCTCCTACGCTGAAGGCGTTCAAATCTCGTCTGAAGCAAGTGTTGATTGCAGAGGCATTCTACAGTTCGGACGAGTTTTTGGCACATAACTGGGAGATCTAGTAAAATTGCAAGAGTAGACTGGCCGAGTGGGAAACATTTTTTTTCTTTTTTTGAAAGAATGGGTGTGTGAATGCATGCTTATTGTATGTATGAATGTGGATCTGGATGTAAGCGTGGATGAATAATTTTAGCTTAGTTTAAATATTTTATAGTAATGACGATTGCGATGCATTATAAAAATGTAAAAATATGCAATAAAAAATTTATTATTATTATATTATTAGTATTAACAAACGGATTGGTAAATTTTTATGAAATTCGGTATGTAGGTATATTTAGCCAATATGTAAAGTTGGTCTAAAAATCCATTTTAGAGGAGCCTCCTTAACCCAAAAAAGTGTTTTAAAAAATATTGTGTCTGTCCATATGTGTGTCTGTGCACTTCCCTTGAAACCAAACGGATGGGTCAATTTTTATGAAATTCGGTATGTAGGTATATTTAGCCAATATCTCCAGACTGTTTTTTCAATTTTTGAAATTTTAGTTTTTTATTTTTATGGGCAAAAAACATACAATAATGGAATTTTCTCAAGAACGGCTCCAACAGTTATGATTAAATTTTCAAGTTAGGTGTGAGTTAGAATTTAGAATACTTTAGTGAAAATCATATGTCCCTAATTTTAGTAGTTTTTGAGTTATAAAACTTTTTTACGGGTAAAAATAAACATTAACAAAGCAATTTTTTCAAGCTTCATTCTAACGATTTTTATTAAATTGTCAGTAAAGATGCAAATTAAAATTTAAAATATTTTAGTTACCACCCCACAATGTTGGTGCTGGAGTCTGAAGGCCGGAAGCCACAACTAAAGTTCTTGAAGGGTTTTTACATAACATCTGGCTATGTGATTAATTGAACAGCTGTTTTTGAATATTATTTTTCTATACTTTTATTTTATATACTTTAATTTTAATTCGCTTCAACAATATATTCATATTCAACATTAACATGTGAGTTAAACACCTTACTATGATATGACTTATTCGCAAGAGTACGTACCGCCTTTCGCAGAGGCCATGTCACAGCACAAACCATGGTGGAAAGAATTTATATTTTTGAGTAACATTGTATACAACTTTCATTATAAAAAGATGTTTTATTCAAAATAAGTGTTTCAATTTTTTTCATATATTCAGGGAATGCATTAACAATAACAGCCTTATCTTGAGAAGGTAGTTGTTAAAAAGTTCTTGTTCTGTGTGGTTGGGTTCGAAATAAGTCTGACTCCAGTATCGCTGTAATGAATGTCTCCAAACCAAGTAATCTTAAAACGGAACCAGTGGTGCAAAGCCGCTTCAAAAACATAGAGGTAGGGCAGTCAGCAATACATTACACATAATGTGTGTCGTTGGGTGGGCACCTTGATCTGCATGTGTCCATTGAGTATGAGGATCAGTGGGTCAGCTGTGTGTGCATATTGGGTGGGCAGCCTGAGCTGTAGTGTTTGTTGGATGGCAGGGAGGGAATCATGAACTGTGTGTTCGTTTGGTTTGCAATTATTAAGGATATTTTCAGACTTTTTTAAGTAAACAAGAAACCTAATAGTAGTTCAAGGCTTTTTAAATTGAAGGCAGACCTCAAAATAAGAAAAATTGACCGACTATTACTATCTTAAACATATCAAAATGAATGTGCAGTGTACTGAAAGTCAGCAAAAATTCTTAATAAGATAACAAAAAACAAAAACTGGGACTTATTAGTAGTTCAATGCTTCTGAAATAGATGGTAGAACTTACAATGATATGTCTACAAACTATTGCTATATTGTGCATACCATAACAATTGTACAAAACTCAACTGGAGGGAGATGCATCAGCTGGGTAAAGACAACTAATATCGGATAAATCAGCTTAGACTCGCTAATTCACCTTGCCAGCTGAGCTCTACAGCTGCCGAGTTAACGACAATGGCATTAATGTTCTGACATCACATTAGGTTCACACAGCTTGACAACAGGATACACTCCCTCTTTCAACAAGCTTAAAAGTCATTCACGTATTGGTGGGTCTGAATTAATATTCATTATGGTGTATTGAATTATATGAATATGTTGCAATATACAGAATCAATAGAATAGTCATGTGTACTCAATTTGCTTTATTATTTTTTTACTTTCTTTAACCCTTACCGATTGAAAGCAGTCCCTGGTACAGTTAGTGGACTTCTCTATACTGATCATTATAATATACTTGTCCTAGACTAATAATATTTGTTATTATTACAGAGTTAATTTTTCATTCTGTTAACATATGGTACAAGTTATTCTCTCTATCTTGTTTCTTTGTTATGCTTTGTTGAAAATGATAAAGTTTATAAAAGTAGAGTATTTTATCTGAATATTAATTTGTAAGAGAAGCTAGTCAACATTCTAAGAAGCAATTATGCGCTCTTTAATTAATGAATTGGTTGATGAATGTTGTGAATCTTTCTTACATTCTTACATTCTTATTCTTACATTCTTACATATGAGACGCCGACACAACGTTGTGCGTATTTTAAGGCGAATATGAATGGTTTTATGAGTGTAGGATGAGTGTAGATGAGTGTAGTCTGGTTACTAACTGAGTTCAACTGTTCCTCAGAAAGGGCAATTTATTAATAGCCCAACAGCCAGGGCAACTAAGGGACCTACAGCTTTACGTGGAATCCGAACCACGTAGTGCTGGTCTGATTTTCAGCTAATTGACAAGCCTGATGCTCAGTTATCTCCCCCACACAACATCCGCACAATGATTACCACCCAACATGGACACCCCAGACTTCTCTAGTAGTGTCCACGCCTATTAAATAATTAATAAATCATATACCTACCTATTCATTTATTAAATTCTGCGTTATACATTAAAAAGAGACGCATCTCTTCACTTTAACACGGGTATTAACAATAAATAGCAAATGTTACAACCAAAACTTACCCCCTTCAGAGTAGATGCTTGTCCAAAGAGGTTGACCTTTTCATTTTCCAAACGTTTAACAATCACCTTTAGAATGACTTTATCATCATAACCAGGAGGTATCTGAGCATACATTCATACTCAGTAAAAAATAATATTTCTATATTCTATATTCAGTAAAAAATAACATTAATATTTCTATGCTTCAACTACAACAAAATTAATATATTTTAAAAGATAATTGCTAGGATTGTTCCATGTTTTCCTTTGGTAAAGTTAACAAATTCAATCCCATGGCAATATTGATATTTTTTTAAACCAAAAGTGGCAGAGAAATCAGAAGCTGTGCTGCTAAAACTAATTGCAAAACAAAAAAGAAGTTAAAACTCAATTAATTTTAAATATAAACTCCATTTATTACTTGGTTTTATTTATTTATTCTTAAGACGCCGATCGTCAAAATATGGATTTCGAATGAGTGTAAATGAGCGAATATTTTAGAATTTTTACAAACTAAGGCAGACTATTCCTTAGAGAGTGTCATTAATTAATAGCCCAATGATAGATGAACAGCCAGTGGTTATTAGCTGATCCTTTTCAAAATGTGTTACGACATTGATTGGGATCGAACTGAGAACCTTTAGCTTATGAAGCTAATAATAAATACACCATCTTTTAACACATGGTACAAGTTGGTCTGTGGACTAGTTTTCTTTTGTGCCGGTGGTGCATAGAGGATCTGTGTTTGATCTTATACTATTTCTGCTAATAACAAACGACCTACCGAACTGCCTTAAAAACCCAGTGCTACAATCAGATGAACAATAAATAAAAGCTGAGTGATAAGACAGGGTATAATATCAATTATTGACGGTATGTATTTTTTGTGATGGTGTTCATTACTGATTTATGTTAATTAGCTACACATCACATCGTTTTTTAAATGTTATATTTCGGCTTTACAATCTGAGGCCATTTCCAAACATTTAATACATAAACATTTTTTAATAAAAATATAAATTAATTAGTAGATCGTATGTTTCAATTGTTTAGTTAAAATTAATAAGTGACTAAACCATTTTTATCAAAATGTATATAGTATATATTCAACTATTTTCATTGACCAAATCATCTGTTAAATATTTTAAGAAACATATGATCTACTAGTGAAGTTGAGAGAATTGATATTGGTCACTTAATACAGATTATATAAAAATCTAATGGTGCCTGTGTATGTGTGTGTACTCAATCACGTAAAAACTACTGGACCCATTCAGCTAAAAGTTTGTACGGATATTCTTAGGGTCTCTTGTTAGCACGTAAGCTTATATCTTAATTTTAAAATTTCATCAGGGCACTATCCCGGAGGCTCTAAGAAGTATCAATACAAGCCCTATATGGCAATTGTTTATAATAGCTTAATTAATCAGTTGTTGAAATTACAAACAACTTACATAGTTCTGAAGCACAGTAACTAGAAAAGACAGGTCTCACGGGGAGACTGCGCAGAAGACTGTGACGTAACATAGGCAAAATCAGCTGATTTGTTTATTCTATTAAATACTAGTCCCTAAATCTACCAATTACATAAAATAATTATTCAGCTAAATAGTAAGGAAGTTATTTGTCACTTATCAGCTGGAATTGTAACTACGGGAATTAGAACAGTATTTTTATGTTTACTTTTGCCATATCGCTCATATGACATCATGAGAGATGCGTGTGATACCTCTGTCTTCTTTTCTAGGTACCGTGGTTTTGAAGTAAAGCTTGCTAAGCTTACCACGGCATTTGGACTGCTCGTGAGGGGAAAAATATTATAGGAGTAGAAAGGAGGGCAGTCCCACCGCTGTTGTAAGTACCCCTACATCATCAGACCGATCTCTTAGATCCCGTTTTGACCGATGTGCTGTGCTTGCACTGCCTATTTATGAAGAAAGGTATTTCTTTTCATCTCTTTGTATTAGTAACATTAATTTTTACGTCCGATAGGAAAGGTCGTTTTCATTTTATATTTGAACTAAAACCTCTTATTGCTATAAGAAACACAACCTATATTGGCTTTGAAAAATCTGCTTTGTAAATCGGCACTTTAATTTGCTTAAATGCTTATAGATCAATATTACAATTAAATTATAATATAATCAATAAATCTATATACAAATAAATTTAAAATAACTTTAAACACATGATTTATTAATTAGTTATCATTAATAGCTAATTAAGCATGTACGGATCTTTTTACCAGTACATTTTTTGTTACTCTTCGCTTTGGTTTGCCAGGCTGCCTGAGATCGCTCTTGCGCTGTCTACTTGTTTCTTTTGTGGCCGTTGGCTCAGGCCTAGGTCTGTTCCGTGGTTCCAGCTTACTGTTCGCGTGGGTTGTTTGGTTAGTTTCTATCACTACCTGTGGATTTCCTTAAGATAGGCTGGAGAGACAATTTATTCCAGTGTCCTTGAGTTGGACGTTTGACCCTCAACCACGACTGTGCTGGCCTGAGGACAATGTTATAGATCCAGCGCCTCTGCTACCCTCCTTACAGGTAATGGGAGCGTTCTGTCCTCAAGTCAGTGTGTTCCATTTTATTCCCAACGGCTAAGCTGGGGGTGTGTGACAGTGTCTCCAAACAAAAAAACAAAAAAAAACTGTAAACTCTAGAAAAAATTGTCCACAGCCAAATAATTTAATAGGCCCTATTTGTTATTTAAAGATGTTATATATATTTTTTGAATTTTCTTTTAACTGTTAAATATTATTTAATTTGTTATTCTGTCATTTCTAAATATTTATCTACTGTTTTTAAATTTTATATTTTTTGTTACTTTTAATTTTTTTTGAATAATTTATCTTTGTTATTTTAGGCCTAGCATTAAGTTTGTTTGTGTATCTATTTATTCTGTGTAGTTTCTTGTTTAATATTTCTATGATAATCCGGTACTGTGTTATATTTTATTTTCTAATTTTTAAATTTTCTCCAAAAGGGAATTATTTAATAACGTTTTTACTTTTCTTTCAATTCGGAGCTTCCCAGGGATTCCGACTGACTCCCTGGCCTCGGTGGAATCATGGGATGTGGGCTAAATTGCCGGTTGATTGGTTATGTTCAAATTTCTAAACTTTCAATGTAAACCCTTTTAAATTTGTTGTAATTTTGTCTTTCTAGTAAATCTGCAGGTAGGCACATCTGCTGTTGTATTTTGCCAAATTTTTGTTTTCGAAATGTTATTTTTTATATTATTGTTTTTTTTGTGTGTTCCATATTGCATTTCTTGTTTATTGAGTGTTATTTTGATATTGTGGCCTTGTGCCGGATTTTCAATATTTTTTTCAATTCCTGTTGCAATAAATAGCTTTTCCACTTAGCTGCCGAATTGTGATTTATATCGCTTGTCTGGTTTTGAGCCATCCCTCGGTACGGCACGACTTCCAGTTTGGTGGGGGATGGATATATATATAGGAAAAAAGCCAGGCAACGCTCCTGCTTCAAATGCATTGGTTTAAAATTAGTTTAACTACTGCCAGGAAATGTTGTGTCTCTCGCAGCTTGTTATGCCAGTTTTTGTGTTCGAGGGTAGTTTGTTTACTTTTCCCACCATTTTTGTAGTAGGAGTGACTGTACTAGGTGATAGCCATTTGTGGATAGCCATTAAGCGCAATTATGTAGTCTTTCAGCATTCAATGTGTTAAACAACCTAGATTTAACTTATTCCATCCATGTCTTTTGTATTACTGAATACTTAAGCACGATATAAATCAACGTAAACCCCGTACAAAGGACAGGTACTGTGCTAGTTAGTAGAATAAAGCATCTGTAAAATATTAAGTTTCTATGTTTATGGAAATTGTTAACAACTTCCATAATTATCTATATAAATACATGACTAAGTAACTAAAGACATTCTTACCTTGATGTTTCTTTTCATTTTCGAGTATTCTTTGTCTTTCAATTTTAAGAAATCAACCCTCTACAGAAATATTGTCCACCTGAAAGGTAATGTAATTATTGTAAATATATTTTACTTTACATTTTACTAAAAATATTTTAATTATATGATTCAAATGTTGTAATTTGCTAGTTATATGCAGTTGGTCAACGTTGCAAAAATTAAGTGCTATAGCATAAAAAGGCAATAAATGAAATGGGTTCTATGAATATATTCTACAAGTTGCATGCTGACATTTTCAATCAATTGGTACTAAACGGTTTGACTGCTTCATTCCCTTGTTTTATTTTAACCTTTCCCTAATTTAATTTCAAAAGAATGGTTTCGATGTTAACCATGGTTTTAAGCCAATGGATAAAATGGCTGGCATTTTGAAAACAATGAAAACTACGGGACACCCCTGCACGCTTCTCTTGCCAACCTCGTCACTCACTGTGCTCGTGACACCTCAGCCTTCGACTTCGGCATGTAACTTTCTAAATAATTGATTTCATACACAAATAGATTTCCCATCCAATGTTAAATGTTGACTCTCAAATTATCAGCTGTTAATGTTGTGGTCCATTGTGGAGCACTAGTACAGTTCTATGTAAATAAAATGCAGTTTAAACCAGCTGTAATTGAGGTCCTCACTAACTAACAAAATTTACAGACACAAATATTCCTATTAGACGGAAAATCTATTGTTGGTGTCTATAATCAATGGTAATATGCATCCACTACACTTGATTTGCACACTATTTATACTATAATAATTATAAACAACTAAATGTTATTACTAAGCCTATTTCAAATGTTTTCATTTTATTTAACGGCTGATGATAACATACACACAGACAGACATGTATTCGCTCTTTTATAATAGTTAATTTGATATTTTACTGTGCTGCTTTCTATTCTATGTTTAACCTAACAAATTATTTGGACTATTTAACATTTGTTCATTCCACCAGCTGGACATTTGTTCATGCAAAGTTAATCTCGATAAGTATAACATTGCAACTTTGACGCCGTGTAGGACAATAACCTACGGGAATTTCAAAAATCTTGTTCCGTTACAACTTAGAAATCAAAATTATCTTTTGAATCACAAAAAAATTCATCAAATTCTGTCAAGTAATAAGTTCAGAAAGTGAGTGAACTAAATGACCGAATTGTTTTAATATATAGGATAATTTAATAATATTTTGTTATTAAATACTACCTTCTAACATGAACCTGTTTACCGAATGTTGTAATAATCGTAATTTTAAAAACTAAGATATAAATTGTTCTATGGAAACAACCAAATTGCATCTAGCTGCTTGACAAAGCGGAAATTGAAAAAATATTCTTCATTTTTAGCTTAGAATCACACATAGAATCTGAAAATACATAGCCAGCCCAACCTTTTTGTAACACCCTGTATAGAGAATGCTAACGAATTGTTAATTTTAAAGATATCTCAGAGGGCAGTATTTAGAACCTACAATCTAGAGTTTCAAACAGTGGACATTTTTATATTTCATGCTGACATCCCGCATTTTTAAAGTGTTTCAACATGACCTATTTACCTTGGTCCTCTTCTCCATTGTCTTAGGGACCAAGGAATTGTCATATCTTAATCTTCATGAGAAGATATGTTTATGGGTTTGTGTCAGTGTAGATGAGCATGTGTTGAATTTTTATTTAGGCCTAGGCTAGTAATGTGGGCCGGCAAAATGCCTAGTGGGCAGGACATTTAAAATGGGCATTTTGCCCAAAACAGTTTTAAGCATCCAAAAACTGGGCATTTATGAAAAAAAGTAGTTTCAACTTTTAACTGCTTGTGAATGTTTATTTAGGTGCTGCTTACAACTTCTGGTACTTCCAATTAATTTAAATGGTATTTTATTCCTATTTTTGTTATTTTGATGTGTTTTTTGCGCTGAATACGAATTTGAAATTGGTATATTAAATACTATTTTGGTATTTAGAATACTAAAACTATTTTGGTATATTAAAATTATTTCTCGATATAACGGAAAAACTACTTTCGCGGCGAATCGCGATTAGCAGCTATTACGCGATCATTACATACAACAACTATTAATCAAAAAAGCCGAATTCACCCATATTCCAACCGGAGGCAAAACACTCGAATTTAACACAAATTACGAATTTTTTTGAGTATATAGACAACTAGGATAAGTTAGGTTATGTTTGGTTAGGTCAATAAAAAATGCTTTTTTCGGGCAGAAAATATAATTTTACTGCAAAAACAATTATATATTTGGGTTCAGCATAAAAAACGTGAAATGGAAAAAAATTTGTCAAAAAGTAACGATTTTTAAAAAAGATGGGTTTTTCACTATCAGATAAAAAACTAGTATTTCAATTTCTCAGTAAAAACTGAGTTTTCCACGGATGAAATCCATCTCTCCATCCTCAAGAGATATAAACTCATATTTCACTACTTTTTCAACAAGAAATCATATTTTCAGAGGTGGCAAAAAAGCGCATAGTTACCAAAAATAGTTCTAATCCATTACCTGAAACATCGTTTTCTTGGCTTTTAGAGGATGTAAAATTAATTACTTGGTCTTGTAATCAGGGTCGTCACGTGGTTTATGGGCACCCGGGACAAGATGTTGTCAGGTGCCCCCCCAACACACAATGAGCAACGCTTGTTATAAAAAGTTGCGTAGCGGGTTGCGTCGCTGTCTGTGTGCCCAACAAGAGACACCTTGACACATTGAATTACCTTACAATACTTTTCAGGAATAAAATTACTTCATTTTTCACATAAATCATTTTTCATTTATGATAATCAAATCCATACAAATAATGTAAGAAGTATCTCTGCCATGAGTTATCGTCAGCATCCCAAGGTCGGCCGAAATAAAAATAGAACATGGCAGCAACTCATGTGTACAAAGCGACACTAAGCGACATTGCAATAATGACTTATTCATATTAAGATAATTAAATTAAGACAGTTGTGGCACTAGCATTGAGGGGCCCTGTGGAACTCAAGATCTATTGGGACACTCCTCCTGACAGCTATGTGGGGTTTGCAATACACCTAGGAAAGAGGGAGATTCGGGCATTTCTCACAAAATATTTGCTAATTTAGACGTAAGAATATGGTTTTTTAACGCTTTCTAGTAGTTGTTAAATAAATGCATACAACGTAACATTCAAAATTCAGTTATACCTTATTCATAACTTTCCAACATACGTTATGTATATCAAACACAATTTTTTCACTACTTTTGCCGTGGCACCCCACCCACGCGAAGGCCCTGGTTGTAATCCTTATTGATAAATACGATACTTTCATATTTGTAAGTAAATGCAGTAATTTTTAAATTAATTGAAAATAACTTTAAATGGATTTAATTCAAAATAAAATCTACATGTATTTACACATATGAAAGTAGTGTGTCATAACTATACATGTCATAAGAATTACAAGCCCAATTAATTTAATTCAGGACCACTAAAAGACAATAATTGAGTTTTCTTTTCAATTAATTTAAATTCATGGGAATAATCATGTTGATAAATAAGTAATAAAATGTTCAAATTTTTTTTTTTTTTATATTTTGGTCCCACATGCCCAGCCGACCTTAGGTAACTTTATTCACCAGACAATTCTATGGTTATATAAATCTGATACCTCAATGTGATTTTTAAAAATAAAGTTTGAAAATGATTTTCTATATAAAAAATAATAATCACCACTTACCCAAAACCTTACTTTTCGTGGAATCTGCTTAGTATCCTATGTATTGTTACTGTATGTTTTTATAAATATATAAGATAATCAACAATCATACAATGGACTTTAACATTATTTACTATGATACAAAAGTAAAGAAAACAAAGATGGTGAACATTTGAATAAAGTTTTCTAAACACAGTTACGAAGTCACAATAGTTGGCGTTCAGGGACAGAATAATCGATCTGTATATCCGTTTAAACACAGTATAACAGGTTTTTTATCCTGTGGTTTAATATTATTCCCTTGATTACAATTATTATAATTAATATAAACACGACTGGGGGTGAACGTAAAGGTAGATGGTAAAAGTTTGGTATGGGTGGACTGTGGAGGGAGATTGGAGGAACGGTACAGGCACAGACTGACGAATGACATCGACAACTGCATCTGACCGTGAGTCGGTCTGACTCGACTCATTCGCGTCGGGCAGTCCGTGACCATCGATGTACATATTATATAAGAATAACTACATCGTTGACTGCATTGGTGGCATGGGTGCGTTGGTTGGCAAGAATTGGCGGATGGTGCCATTATACATCCCACTTTGTGCCATACAGTTTTTACATTTTTCAGCCGATAGTGCAACTGTTATGAATTAATTTTGTTTCTTGTTGCCCGTGAAACTGCACTGAGCGTGCAACCAAATATATACTCATATTACATTTCATAGATTAATAATACACTGTAGACGCTTAAAAGTGATTTTCAGGCGTATTTACTGTTATGTAGGAAGTCGGGTTTCCACTTAATTGAATCCAATGTTATTTTGATGAGGAAATTTTTATTTCCGTGGTTTGGATATTCCATTTTAAGATAATTCGACATGTATTACAAACTTCATATATAATTTGTGTCTTTAAAAGTGGAAAAATATTGATAGGACTCTCTTTAATTGGGTGAACATGAGTTTTGGTGTAGACTTTTTTATATATTTTTTTTATTTTTTGTATACATTTTATTCCTAATAAAAGTTTTATATTTTTAAGTCAAAATCATATTTATTTCCAAAAAATTATAAATAATTTACATAATTAATGAAGTTTACAACAGTATCATAAAATTAAATATTCAAAGAGTAATGATATAAACTATAATAAACTACACTAAAAAAAAATATTACTAAAAGTTAAATCTCGATTAATAGGAAATAAAGAGCCTACATGGGCAGGTAGCCTGTGCATAGGCTATAGTTGTCTTAATAAAGTATAGTAATGAGCTCAAATGATTTCCTTTACGAAACATGTTCTTTTTTGTTAATTCAAATTGAATGATTAATAATATAATTTAGATAAAATTGTAGTTGGAATAGGATTTATACGAAATATTTTTAAATATAAAAAAGACAAAGAAAAAAAAAATAAAATCCATTGTGAATATAATATTTCTATTTACCTTCATAATAGACAGACAGTGACAACTGTTTGCCTTAACAAACTAAACAACTGACAAGCCAGACCAACATACCAAGTACTGACACGTATAAAGAGGGATACGAGGTCATACAGAGCTCCTACAACCAAACTACCTGCTCCCTCAACCAACCAAGCTCTCAGCGTCTTGATTCTGAGACAAAACAAAAAACACTAAAACCAAAGGAAACATCAGAGATAGAAAACCCCCACATAACCATAAATAAGATAGATAAAAAAGTAAACAGTACAAAGTAGTTATTTTCCATCAAAATATTCAAAATTTAAATCACCGTAAAGAGTCATTGGAAATAACCTTAGATGAGTTAAGACCTAATATTGTTGTTCTAACAGAACACAATATGTTAACAACAGATTTTGATCATTTAAAATTAAATAATTATAAATTAATAAGTTAATATGCTCGAACTTCAACATCTGGAGGTGGAGTTGCCATACTATCAGAAGACAGTTTGAAAATAAAACAATTGGAAATGTCAGATTTAGATGCTTTATGTGAGGATAAATTGTTTGAATGTTGCATTGCTACTTTCAAAGAAGGAAAGGAAAACATAATTTTATATGGTATTTACAGAAAACCGCAGCTGAAAAATATGGAGTTTTTAAACAGGTTGAACTCATTAATTGATTTACTCTTGAAAAAAGGAAATAAATTAATTCTGGCCGGTGATTTTAATATAAATGTTTTACAACCGTCATCAGAATTGAGAGAGTTAAATAACATATTAAAAAGTCATGACTCGTATTTTTTGGTCGATTTCCCAACTAGAGTTACAGACACATCATCAACATGTATAGACAATATCTTTACAAACATTAATAGGAACGATTTAAAAGTATCAGGGGTCATTACTGCTCTTTCCGACCATGATGGCCAAATACTAGAGCTTAAAAATCAATCACCCAATTCGAATTTACAGAACAGACAAACAATGGTTGTTAGGGAATTTTCTGAGGAAAACATGAAAATATTCAGCAATTTATTGGCAAAGGAGAATTGGACTAAGGTGTATAATGCACCTGTTGACAAAAAATTTGAAACTTTTAATGGTATTTTTACATATTATTTTGATTTAATTTTTCCACAAAAGACCATTAGGAAAGTTAGGAGGAAAAACAAGTGGTTCAATATAAATTTAAAGAAAGAGAACGAAAGTAATATATACTTAGCAAAAACAGCAAGACAGGTCAATAATCCAGTATTACATAAAGTTGTAAAGGAAAGAGAGAAAAGTTTCAGAAAGAAAGTAATTAATGCAAAAAAAGAATTTATTGATAACCTCATAAAAAATTCAAATAATACCAGTAAAACTACATGGAATATAATAAATGATGAAATGGGTAAATGCAAAAAAAATCATGTAGATGGAATAACTTTGGTGGAGAATGGCCAGAAAGTTACTGACCCTAAATTGGTAAGTAACATATTTAATGAGGGTTTTATAAACACTGCTTCTAATCTGAGAAAAGATATCCCTCATAAAATGCCCCAACCTCACTCAAATGGCAGCAGAAGATTCTGTGAATGGGGAAATGCTTAACAAAGTTTTCCGTTGTGTTCCTGTTGATGAAAAGGACATATTAAAGGTTGTTGGAGCTTTTAAAAACAAGTTATCAAGAGGATATGATGATATTCCATTAAAACTAATAAAATATTCAATTACATCTATGGTTAAACCGGTAGTACACTTAATAAATTCTTCGCTTATCTCAGGCATTTTTCCTAAGGAACTCAAAATTTCCAAAGTTATCCCTGTTTTTAAAAAAGGAGATAGAACTGACAAATTAAATTATCGTCCCATCTCAGTACTTCCGGCATTCTCGAAAATTTATGAGAGGGTGATGTACAACCAAATTGTTAAATATTTGGTAGAAAATAACTTGTTTGATGACCAACATGGTTTTAGGAGAGGGAAATCAGTAGTAACGGCATTAGTTGATTTCATTTAATCAATTATTGAAGCAATTGACAGAGGCGATAAATTAGTTGGTATACTTATGGACTTGGCAAAAGCTTTTGATACAATTTCACATGTCCTTCTATTAAAAAAATTAAAACAAATGGGGATAAGTGGAGTTGCTCTAAAATGGCTCAAATCATACCTGTCTGACAGATACCAATACGTCGAAATTAACTCAATAAAAAGGGGCAAAATAACAAAGGTAAAA